>OX451212.1:12290837-12890837 GCA_949628255.1 Macrophya alboannulata | reverse complement strand
GTCGGTAAAATACCGACCGTCGATAACATACCGACCGTCGGTCACATACCGACCGTCGGTAACATACCGACCGTCGGTAACATACCGACCGTCGGTAACATACCGACCGTCGGTAACATACCGACCGTCGGTAACATACCGACCGTCGGTAATATACGGACCGTCGGTAACATACGGAACGTCGGTAACATACCGACCGTCGATAACATACCGACCGTCGGTAACATACCGACCGTCGGTAGCATACAGACCGTCGGTAACATACGGACCGTCGGGAACATACCGACCGTCGGTAACATACGGACCGTGGGTAACACACCTACCGTCAGTAACATACCGACCGTCGGTAACATACCGACCGTCGATAACATACCGACCGTCGGTAACATATCGACCGTCGGTAACATACGGACCGTCGGTAACATATCAACCGTTGGTTACATGCCGACCGTCGGTAACATACCGACCGTCGGTAACATACGGTCCCGTCAGTAACATACGGTCCCGTCTCTAACATACCGACCGTCGGTAACATACCGACCGTCGGTAACATACCGACCGTCGGTAACATACCGACCGTCGGTAACATACCGACCGTCGGTAACATACCGACCGTCGGTAACATACCGACCGTCGGTAACATCCAGACCGTCGGTAACATACAGACCGTCGGTAACATACCGACCGTCGGTAACATACCGACCGTCGGTAACATACCGACCGTCGGTAACATACCGACTGTCGGTAACATACGGACCGTCGGTAACATACCGACCGTCGGTAACATACCGACCGTCGGTAACATACCGACCGTCGGTAACATACCGACCGTCGGTAACATACCGACCGTCGGTAACATACCGACCGTCGGTAACATACCGACCGTCGGTAACATACTGACCGTCGGTAACATACCGACCGTCGGTAACATACCGACCGTCGGTAACATACCGACCGTCGGTAACATACCGACCGTCGGTAACATACCGACCGTCGGTAACATACCGACCGTCGGTAACATACCGACCGTCGGTAACATACGGACCGTCGGTAACATACGGTCCCGTCTCTAACATACGGTCCCGTCTCTAACATACCGACCGTCGGTAACATACCGACCGTCGGTAACATACCGACCGTCGGTAACATACCGACCGTCGGTAACATACCGACCGTCGGTAACATACCGACCGTCGGTAACATACCGACCGTCGGTAACATACAGACCGTCGGTAACATACCGACCGTCGGTAACATACCGACCGTCGGTAACATACCGACCGTCGGTAACATACCGACCGTCGGTAACATACCGACCGTCGGTAACATACCGACCGTCGGTAACATACCGACCGTCGGTAACATACCGACCGTCGGTAACATACCGACCGTCGGTAACATACCGACCGTCGGTAACATACCGACCGTCGGTAACATACCGACCGTCGGTAACATACCGATCGTCGGTAACATACCGACCGTCGGTAACATACCGACCGTCGGTAACATACCGACCGTCGGTAACATACCGACCGTCGGTAACATACGGACCGTCGGTAACATACGGTCCCGTCTCTAACATACCGACCGTCGGTAACATACCGACCGTCGGTAACATACTGACCGTCGGTAACATACCGACCGTCGGTAACATACCGACCGTCGGTAACATACCGACCGTCGGTAACATACCGACCGTCGGTAACATACCGACCGTCGGTAACATACCGACCGTCGGTAACATACCGACCGTCGGTAACATACCGACCGTCGGTAACATACCGACCGTCGGTAACATACCGACCGTCGGTAACATACCGACCGTCGGTAACATACCGACCGTCGGTAACATACAGACCGTCGGTAACATACCGACCGTCGGTAACATACCGACTGTCGGTAACATACGGACCGTCGGTAACATACCGACCGTCGGTAACATACCGACCGTCGGTAACATACCGACCGTCGGTAACATACGGTCCCGTCAGTAACATACGGTCCCGTCTCTAACATACCGACCGTCGGTAACATACCGACCGTCGGTAACATACCGACCGTCGGTAACATACCGACCGTCGGTAACATACCGACCGTCGGTAACATACCGACCGTCGGTAACATACAGACCGTCGGTAACATACCGACCGTCGGTAACATATCAACCGTTGGTAACATGCCGACCGTCGGTAACATACCGAGCGTCGGTAACCTACCGACCGTCGGTAACATACCGACCGTCGGTAACATACCGACCGTCGGTAACATACCGACCGTCGGTAACATACCGACCGTCGGTAACATACGGACCGTCGGTAACATACCGACCGTCGGTAACATACGGACCGTCGGTAACATACCGAACGTCGGTAACATACGGACCGTCGATAACATACGGTCCCATCTCTAACATACCGACCGTCGGTAGCATACCGACCGTCGGTAACATACCGACCGTCGGTAACATACCGACCGTCGGTAACATACCGAATGTCGGAAACATACGGATCGTCGGTAACATACTGACCGTCGGTAACATACCGACCGTCGGTAAAATACCGACCGTCGATAACATACCGACCGTCGGTCACATACCGACCGTCGGTAACATACCGACCGTCGGTAACATACCGACCGTCGGTAACATACCGACCGTCGGTAACATACCGACCGTCGGTAACATACCGACCGTCGGTAATATACGGACCGTCGGTAACATACGGACCGTCGGTAACATACCGACCGTCGATAACATACCGACCGTCGGTAACATACCGACCGTCGGTAGCATGCAGACCGTCGGTAACATACGGACCGTCGGGAACATACCGACCGTCGGTAACATACGGACCGTGGGTAACACACCTACCGTCAGTAACATACCGACCGTCGGTAACATACCGACCGTCGATAACATACCGACCGTCGGTAACATATCGACCGTCGGTAACATACGGACCGTCGGTAACATATCAACCGTTGGTTACATGCCGACCGTCAGTAACATACCGATTGTCGGTAACATACGGTCCCGTCAGTAACATACGGTCCCGTCTCTAACATACCGACCGTCGGTAACATACCGACCGTCGGTAACATACCGACCGTCGGTAACATACCGACCGTCGGTAACATACCGACCGTCGGTAACATACCGACCGTCGGTAACATACCGACCGTCGGTAACATCCAGACCGTCGGTAACATACAGACCGTCGGTAACATACCGACCGTCGGTAACATACCGACCGTCGGTAACATACCGACCGTCGGTAACATACCGACTGTCGGTAACATACGGACCGTCGGTAACATACCGACCGTCGGTAACATACCGACCGTCGGTAACATACCGACCGTCGGTAACATACCGACCGTCGGTAACATACCGACCGTCGGTAACATACCGACCGTCGGTAACATACCGACCGTCGGTAACATACCGACCGTCGGTAACATACCGACCGTCGGTAACATACCGACCGTCGGTAACATACCGACCGTCGGTAACATACGGACCGTCGGTAACATACGGTCCCGTCCCTAACATACGGTCCCGTCTCTAACATACCGAACGTCGGTAACATACCGACCGTCGGTAACATACCGACCGTCGGTAACATACCGACCGTCGGTAACATACCGACCGTCGGTAACATACCGACCGTCGGTAACATACCGACCGTCGGTAACATACCGACCGTCGGTAACATACCGACCGTCGGTAACATACAGACCGTCGGTAACATACCGACCGTCGGTAACATACCGACTGTCGGTAACATACCGACCGTCGGTAACATACCGACCGTCGGTAACATACCGACCGTCGGTAACATACCGACCGTCGGTAACATACCGACCGTCGGTAACATACCGACCGTCGGTAACATACCGACCGTCGGTAACATACCGACCGTCGGTAACATACCGACCGTCCGTAACATACCGACCGTCGGTAACATACCGACCGTCGGTAACATACCGACCGTCGGTAACATACCGACCGTCGGTAACATACCGACCGTCGGTAACATACCGACCGTCGGTAACATACCGACCGTCGGTAACATACGGACCGTCGGTAACATACGGACCGTCTCTAACATACCGACCGTCGGTAACATACCGACCGTCGGTAACATACCGACCGTCGGTAACATACCGACCGTCGGTAACATACCGACCGTCGGTAACATACCGACCGTCGGTAACATACCGACCGTCGGTAACATACCGACCGTCGGTAACATACCGACCGTCGGTAACATACCGACCGTCGGTAACATACCGACCGTCGGTAACATACCGACCGTCGGTAACATACCGACCGTCGGTAACATACGGACCGTCGGTAACATACCGACCGTCGGTAACATACCGACTGTCGGTAACATACGGACCGTCGGTAACATACCGACCGTCGGTAACATACCGACCGTCGGTAACATACCGACCGTCGGTAACATACCGACCGTCGGTAACATACCGACCGTCGGTAACATACCGACCGTCGGTAACATACCGACCGTCGGTAACATACCGACCGTCGGTAACATACCGACCGTCGGTAACATACCGACTGTCGGTAACATACCGACCGTCGGTAACATACCGACCGTCGGTAACATACCGACCGTCGGTAACATACCGACCGTCGGTAACATACGGACCGTCGGTAACATACGGTCCCGTCTCTAACATACGGTCCCGTCTCTAACATACCGACCGTCGGTAACATACCGACCGTCGGTAACATACCGACCGTCGGTAACATACCGACCGTCGGTAACATACCGACCGTCGGTAACATACCGACCGTCGGTAACATACAGACCGTCGGTAACATACCGACCGTCGGTAACATACCGACCGTCGGTAACATACCGACCGTCGGTAACATACCGACCGTCGGTAACATACCGACCGTCGGTAACATACCGACCGTCGGTAACATACCGACCGTCGGTAACATACCGACCGTCGGTAACATACCGACCGTCGGTAACATACCGACCGTCGGTAACATACCGACCGTTGGTAACATACCGACCGTCGGTAACATACCGACCGTCGGTAACATACCGACCGTCGGTAACATACCGACCGTCGGTAACATACCGACCGTCGGTAACATACCGACCGTCGGTAACATACCGACCGTCGGTAACATACCGACCGTCGGTAACATACCGACCGTCGGTAACATACCGACCGTCGGTAACATACCGACCGTCGGTAACATACAGACCGTCGGTAACATACCGACCGTCGGTAACATACCGACCGTCGGTAACATACGGACCGTCGGTAACATACCGACCGTCGGTGACATACCGACCGTCGGTAACATACCGACCGTCGGTAACATACCGACCGTCGGTAACATACCGACCGTCGGTAACATACCGACCGTCGGTAACATACCGACCGTCGGTAACATACCGACCGTCGGTAACATACCGACCGTCGGTAACATACCGACCGTCGGTAACATACCGACCGTCGGTAACATACCGACCGTCGGTAACATACCGACCGTCGGTAACATACCGACCGTCGGTAACATACGGACCGTCGGTAACATACGGTCCCGTCTCTAACATACGGTCCCGTCTCTAACATACCGACCGTCGGTAACATACCGACCGTCGGTAACATACCGACTGTCGGTAACATACCGACCGTCGGTAACATACCGACCGTCGGTAACATACCGACCGTCGGTAACATACCGACCGTCGGTAACATACCGACCGTCGGTAACATACAGACCGTCGGTAACATACCGACCGTCGGTAACATACCGACCGTCGGTAACATACCGACCGTCGGTAACATACCGACCGTCGGTAACATACCGACCGTCGGTAACATACCGACCGTCGGTAACATACCGACCGTCGGTAACATACGGACCGTCGGTAACATACCGACCGTCGGTAACATACCGACCGTCGGTAACATACCGACCGTCGGTAACATACCGACCGTCGGTAACATACCGACCGTCGGTAACATACCGACCGTCGGTAACATACCGACCGTCGGTAACATACCGACCGTCGGTAACATACCGACCGTCGGTAACATACGGACCGTCGGTAACATACGGTCCCGTCTCTAACATACCGACCGTCGGTAACATACCGACCGTCGGTAACATACCGACCGTCGGTAACATACCGACCGTCGGTAAAGTACCGACCGTCGGTAACATACCGACCGTCGGTAACATACCGACCGTCGGTAACATACCGACCGTCGGTAACATACCGACCGTCGGTAACATACCGACCGTCGGTAACATACCGACCGTCGGTAACATACCGACCGTCGGTAACATACCGACTGTCGGTAACATACGGACCGTCGGTAACATACCGACCGTCGGTAACATACCGACCGTCAGTAACATACTGACCGTCGGTAACATACCGACCGTCGGTAACATACCGACCGTCGGTAACATACCGACCGTCGGTAACATACCGACCGTCGGTAACATACCGACCGTCGGTAACATACCGACCGTCGGTAACATACCGACCGTCGGTAACATACCGACCGTCGGTAACATACGGACCGTCGGTAACATACGGTCCCGTCTCTAACATACGGTCCCGTCTCTAACATACCGACGGTCGGTAACATACCGACCGTCGGTAACATACCGACCGTCGGTAACATACCGACCGTCGGTAACATACCGACCGTCGGTAACATACCGACCGTCGGTAACATACCGACCGTCGGTAACATACGGACCGTCGGTAACATACGGTCCCGTCTCTAACATACGGTCCCGTCTCTAACATACCGACCGTCGGTAACATACCGACCGTCGGTAACATACCGACCGTCGGTAACATACCGACCGTCGGTAACATACCGACCGTCGGTAACATACCGACCGTCGGTAACATACCGACCGTCGGTAACATACCGACCGTCGGTAACAAACCGACCGTCGGTAACATACCGACCGTCGGTAACATACCGACTGTCGGTAACATACCGACCGTCGGTAACATACCGACCGTCGGTAACATACCGACCGTCGGTAACATACGGTCCCGTCTCTAACATACCGACCGTCGGTAACATACCGACCGTCGGTAACATACCGACCGTCGGTAACATACCGACCGTCGGTAACATACCGACCGTCGGTAACATACCGAATGTCGGAAACATACGGATCGTCGGTAACATACTGACCGTCGGTAACATACCGACCGTCGGTAAAATACCGACCGTCGATAACATACCGACCGTCGGTCACATACCGACCGTCGGTAACATACCGACCGTCGGTAACATACCGACCGTCGGTAACATACCGACCGTCGGTAACATACCGACCGTCGGTAACATACCGACCGTCGGTAATATACGGACCGTCGGTAACATACGGACCGTCGGTAACATACCGACCGTCGATAACATACCGACCGTCGGTAACATACCGACCGTCGGTAGCATGCAGACCGTCGGTAACATACGGACCGTCGGGAACATACCGACCGTCGGTAACATACGGACCGTGGGTAACACACCTACCGTCAGTAACATACCGACCGTCGGTAACATACCGACCGTCGATAACATACCGACCGTCGGTAACATATCGACCGTCGGTAACATACGGACCGTCGGTAACATATCAACCGTTGGTTACATGCCGACCGTCGGTAACATACCGATTGTCGGTAACATACGGTCCCGTCTCTAACATACCGACCGTCGGTAACATACCGACCGTCGGTAACATACCGACCGTCGGTAACATACCGACCGTCGGTAACATACCGACCGTCGGTAACATACCGACCGTCGGTAACATCCAGACCGTCGGTAACATACAGACCGTCGGTAACATACCGACCGTTGGTAACATACCGACCGTCGGTAACATACCGACCGTCGGTAACATACCGACTGTCGGTAACATACGGACCGTCGGTAACATACCGACCGTCGGTAACATACCGACCGTCGGTAACATACCGACCGTCGGTAACATACCGACCGTCGGTAACATACCGACCGTCGGTAACATACCGACCGTCGGTAACATACCGACCGTCGGTAACATACCGACCGTCGGTAACATACCGACCGTCGGTAACATACAGACCGTCGGTAACGTACCGACCGTCGGTAACATATCAACCGTTGGTAACATGCCGACCGTCGGTAACATACCAAGCGTCGGTAACCTACCGACCGTCGGTAACATACCGACCGTCGGTAACATACCGACCGTCGGTAACATACCGACCGTCGGTAACATACCGACCGTCGGTAACATACGGACCGTCGGTAACATACCGACCGTCGGTAACATACGGACCGTCGGTAACATACCGAACGTCGGTAACATACGGACCGTCGATAACATACGGTCCCATCTCTAACATACCGACCGTCGGTAGCATACCGACCGTCGGTAACATACCGACCGTCGGTAACATACCGACCGTCGGTAACATACCGACCGTCGGTAACATACCGACCGTCGGTAACATACCGACCGTCGGTAACATACCGACCGTCGGTAACATACGGACCGTCGGTAACATACCGACCGTCGGTAACATACGGACCGTCGGTAACATACCGAACGTCGGTAACATACGGACCGTCGATAACATACGGTCCCATCTCTAACATACCGACCGTCGGTAGCATACCGACCGTCGGTAACATACCGACCGTCGGTAACATACCGACCGTCGGTAACATACCGAATGTCGGTAACATACGGATCGTCGGTAACATACTGACCGTCGGTAACATACCGACCGTCGGTAAAATACCGACCGTCGATAACATACCGACCGTCGGTCACATACCGACCGTCGGTAACATACCGACCGTCGGTAACATACCGACCGTCGGTAACATACCGACCGTCGGTAACATACCGACCGTCGGTAACATACCGACCGTCGGTAACATACCGACCGTCGGTAACATACCGACCGTCGGTAACATACCGACCGTCCGTAACGAACCGACCGTCGGTAACATACCGACCGTCGGTAACATACCGACCGTCGGTAACATACCGACCGTCGGTAACATACCGACCGTCGGTAACATACAGACCGTCGGTAACATACCGACCGTCGGTAATATACGGACCGTCGGTAACATACGGACCGTCGGTAACAGACCGACCGTCGATAACATACCGACCGTCGGTAACATACCGACCGTCGGTAACATACCGACCGTCGGTAACATATCGACCGTCGGTAACATACGGACCGTCCGTAACATACCGACCGTCGGTAACATACCGACCGTCGGTAGCATACAGACCGTCGGTAACATACGGACCGTCCGTAACATACCGACCGTCGGTAACATACCGACCGTCGGTAACATACGGACCGGCGGTAACATACCGACCGCTGGTCACATACCGACCGTCGGTAACATACGGACCGTCGGTAACATAACGACCGTCGGTAACATACCGACCGTCGGTAACATACCGACCGTCGGTAACATACCGACCGTCGGTAACATACGGTCCCGTCAGTAACATACGGTCCCGTCTCTAACATACCGACCGTCGGTAACATACCGACCGTCAGTAACATACCGACCGTCGGTAACATACCGACCGTCGGTAACATACCGACCGTCGGTAACATACCGACCGTCGGTAACATACAGACCGTCGGTAACATACCGACCGTCGGTAACATATCAACCGTTGGTAACATGCCGACCGTCGGTAACATACCGAGCGTCGGTAACCTACCGACCGTCGGTAACATACCGACCGTCGGTAACATACCGACCGTCGGTAACATACCGACCGTCGGTAACATACCGACCGTCGGTAACATACCGACCGTCGGTAACATACGGACCGTCGGTAACATACCGACCGTCGGTAACATACGGACCGTCGGTAACATACCGAACGTCGGTAACATACGGACCGTCGATAACATACGGTCCTATCTCTAACATACCGACCGTCGGTAGCATACCGACCGTCGGTAACATACCGACCGTCGGTAACATACCGACCGTCGGTAACATACCGAATGTCGGTAACATACGGATCGTCGGTAACATACTGACCGTCGGTAACATACCGACCGTCGGTAAAATACCGACCGTCGATAACATACCGACCGTCGGTCACATACCGACCGTCGGTAACATACCGACCGTCGGTAACATACCGACCGTCGGTAACATACCGACCGTCGGTAACATACCGACCGTCGGTAATATACGGACCGTCGGTAACATACGGACCGTCGGTAACATACCGACCGTCGATAACATACCGACCGTCGGTAACATACCGACCGTCGGTAACATACCGACCGTCGGTAACATACCGACCGTCGGTAACATACCGACCGTCGGTAACATACCGACCGTCGGTAACATACCGACCGTCGGTAACATACCGACCGTCGGTAACATACCGACCGTCGGTAACATACCGACCGTCGGTAACAAACCGACCGTCGGTAACATACCGACCGTCGGTAACATACCGACCGTCGGTAACATACCGACCGTCGGTAACATACCGACCGTCGGTAACATACCGACCGTCGGTAACATACCGACCGTCGGTAACATACCGACCGTCGGTAACATACGGACCGTCGGTAACATACCGACCGTCGGTAACATACCGACCGTCGGTAACATACCGACCGTCGGTAACATACCGACCGTCGGTAACATACCGACCGTCGGTAACATACCGACAGTCCGTAACATACCGACCGTCGGTAACATACCGACCGTCGGTAACATACCGACCGTCGGTAACATACCGACCGTCGGTAACATACCGACCGTCGGTAACATACAGACCGTCGGTAACATACCGACCGTCGGTAACATACCGACCGTCGGTAACATACCGACCGTCGGTAACATACCGACTGTCGGTAACATACGGACCGTCGGTAACATACCGACCGTCGGTAACATACCGACCGTCGGTAACATACCGACCGTCGGTAACATACCGACCGTCGGTAACATACCGACCGTCGGTAACATACCGACCGTCGGTAACATACCGACCGTCGGTAACATACCGACCGTCGGTAACATACCGACCGTCGGTAACATACCGACCGTCGGTAACATACGGACCGTCGGTAACATACGGTCCCGTCCCTAACATACGGTCCCGTCTCTAACATACCGACCGTCGGTAACATACCGACCGTCGGTAACATACCGACCGTCGGTAACATACCGACCGTCGGTAACATACCGACCGTCGGTAACATACCGACCGTCGGTAACATACCGACCGTCGGTAACATACCGACCGTCGGTAACATACCGACCGTCGGTAACATACAGACCGTCGGTAACATACCGACCGTCGGTAACATACCGACTGTCGGTAACATACCGACCGTCGGTAACATACCGACCGTCGGTAACATACCGACCGTCGGTAACATACCGACCGTCGGTAACATACCGACCGTCGGTAACATACCGACCGTCGGTAACATACCGACCGTCGGTAACATACCGACCGTCCGTAACATACCGACCGTCGGTAACATACCGACCGTCGGTAACATACCGACCGTCGGTAACATACCGACCGTCGGTAACATACCGACCGTCGGTAACATACCGACCGTCGGTAACATACCGACCGTCGGTAACATACGGACCGTCGGTAACATACGGACCGTCTCTAACATACCGACAGTCGGTAACATACCGACCGTCGGTAACATACCGACCGTCGGTAACATACCGACCGTCGGTAACATACCGACCGTCGGTAACATACCGACCGTCGGTAACATACCGACCGTCGGTAACATACCGACCGTCGGTAACATACCGACCGTCGGTAACATACCGACCGTCGGTAACATACCGACCGTCGGTAACATACCGACCGTCGGTAACATACCAACCGTCGGTAACATACAGACCGTCGGTAACATACCGACCGTCGGTAACATACCGACTGTCGGTAACATACGGACCGTCGGTAACATACCGACCGTCGGTAACATACCGACCGTCGGTAACATACCGACCGTCGGTAACATACCGACCGTCGGTAACATACCGACCGTCGGTAACATACCGACCGTCGGTAACATACCGACCGTCGGTAACATACCGACCGTCGGTAACATACCGACCGTCGGTAACATACCGACTGTCGGTAACATACCGACCGTCGGTAACATACCGACCGTCGGTAACATACCGACCGTCGGTAACATACCGACCGTCGGTAACATACGGACCGTCGGTAACATACGGTCCCGTCTCTAACATACGGTCCCGTCTCTAACATACCGACCGTCGGTAACATACCGACCGTCGGTAACATACCGACCGTCGGTAACATACCGACCGTCGGTAACATACCGACCGTCGGTAACATACCGACCGTCGGTAACATACAGACCGTCGGTAACATACCGACCGTCGGTAACATACCGACCGTCGGTAACATACCGACCGTCGGTAACATACCGACCGTCGGTAACATACCGACCGTCGGTAACATACCGACCGTCGGTAACATACCGACCGTCGGTAACATACCGACCGTCGGTAACATACCGACCGTCGGTAACATACCGACCGTCGGTAACATACCGACCGTCGGTAACATACCGACCGTTGGTAACATACCGACCGTCGGTAACATACCGACCGTCGGTAACATACCGACCGTCGGTAACATACCGACCGTCGGTAACATACCGACCGTCGGTAACATTCCGACCGTCGGTAACATACCGACCGTCGGTAACATACCGACCGTCGGTAACATACCGACCGTCGGTAACATACCGACCGTCGGTAACATACCGACCGTCGGTAACATACAGACCGTCGGTAACATACCGACCGTCGGTAACATACCGACCGTCGGTAACATACGGACCGTCGGTAACATACCGACCGTCGGTGACATACCGACCGTCGGTAACATACCGACCGTCGGTAACATACCGACCGTCGGTAACATACCGACCGTCGGTAACATACCGACCGTCGGTAACATACCGACCGTCGGTAACATACCGACCGTCGGTAACATACCGACCGTCGGTAACATACCGACCGTCGGTAACATACCGACTGTCGGTAACATACGGACCGTCGGTAACATACCGACCGTCGGTAACATACCGACCGTCGGTAACATACCGACCGTCGGTAACATACCGACCGTCGGTAACATACCGACCGTCGGTAACATACCGACCGTCGGTAACATACCGACCGTCGGTAACATACCGACCGTCGGTAACATACGGACCGTCGGTAACATACGGTCCCGTCTCTAACATACCGACCGTCGGTAACATACCGACCGTCGGTAACATACCGACCGTCGGTAACATACCGACCGTCGGTAACATACCGACCGTCGGTAACATACCGACCGTCGGTAACATACCGACCGTCGGTAACATACCGACCGTCGGTAACATACCGACCGTCGGTAACATACCGACCGTCGGTAACATACCGACCGTCGGTAACATACCGACCGTCGGTAACATACCGACCGTCGGTAACATACCGACCGTCGGTAACATACCGACCGTCGGTAACATACCGACCGTCGGTAACATACCGACCGTCGGTAACATACCGACCGTCGGTGACATACCGACCGTCGGTAACATACCGACCGTCGGTAACATACCGACCGTCGGTAACATACCGACCGTCGGTAACATACGGACCGTCGGTAACATACCGACCGTCGGTAACATACAGACCGTCGGTAACACACCTACCGTCAGTAACATACCGACCGTCGGTAACATACCGACCGTCGATAACATACCGACCGTCAGTAACATACCGACCGTCGGTAACATACCGACCGTCGGTTACATACCGACCGTCGGTTACATACCGACCGTCGGTGACCTACCTACCGTCGGTAACATATCGACCCTCGATAACATACGGACCGTCGGTAACATATCAACCGTTGGTAACATGCCGACCGTCGGTAACATACCGAGCGTCGGTAACCTACCAACCGTCGGTAACATACCGACCGTCGGTAACATACCGACCGTCGGTAACATACCAACCGTCGGTAACATACCGACCGTCGGTAACATACCGACCGTCGGTAACATACCGACCGTCGGTAACATACCGACCGTTGGTAACATACCGACCGTCGGTAACATACCGACCGTCGGTAACATACCGACCGTCGGTAACATACCGACGGTCGGTAACATACGGACCGTCGGTTACATACCGACCGTCGGTGACCTACCGACCGTCGGTAACATATCGACCGTCGGTAACATGCCGACCGTCGGTAACATACCGACCGTCGGTAACATACCGACCGTCGGTAACATACCGACCGTCGGTAACATACCGACCGTCGGTAACATACCGACCGTCGGTAACATACGGACCGTCGGTAACATACGGTCCCGTCTCTAACATACCGACCGTCGGTAACATACCGACCATCGGTAACATACCGACCGTCGGTAACATACCGACCGTCGGTCACATACCGACCGTCGGTAACATACCGACCGTCAATAACATACCGACCGTCGGTAACATACCGACCGTCGGTAACATACAGACCGTCGGTAACATACAGACCGTCGGTAACATACAGACCGTCGGTAACATACCGACCGTCGGTAATATACGGACCGTCGATAACATACGGACCGTCGGTAACATACCGACCGTCGATAACATACCGACCGTCGGTAACATACCGACCGTCGGTAACATACCGACTGTCGGTAACATACGGATCGTCGGTAACATACCGACCGTCGGTAACATACCGACCGTCGGTCACATACCGACCGTCGGTAACATACGGACCGTCGGTAACACACCTACCGTCAGTAACATACCGACCGTCGGTAACATACCGACCGTCGATAACATACCGACCGTCGGTAACATACCGACCGTCGGTAACATACCGACCGTCGGTAACATACCGACCGTCGGTAACATACCGACCGTCGGTTACATACCGACCGTCGGTGACCTACCGACCGTCGGTAACATATCGACCGTCGGTAACATACGGACCGTCGGTAACATATCAACCGTTGGTAACATGCCGACCGTCGGTAACATACCGAGCGTCAGTAACCTACCAACCGTCGGTAACATACCGACCGTCGGTAACATACCGACCGTCGGTAACATACCAACCGTCGGTAACATACCGACCGTCGGTAACATACCGACCGTCGGTAACATACCGACCGTCGGTAACATACCGACCGTCGGTAACATACGGACCGTCGGTAACATACCGACCGTCGGTAACATACCGACCGTCGGTAACATACCGACCGTCGGTAACATACCGACCGTCGGTAACATACCGACCGTCGGTAACATACCGACCGTCGGTAATATACGGACCGTCGGTAACATACGGACCGTCGGTAACATACCGACCGTCGATAACATACCGACCGTCGGTAACATACCGACCGTCGGTAACATACCGACCGTCGGTAACATACCGACCGTCGGTAACATACCGACCGTCGGTAACATACCGACCGTCGGTAACATACCGACCGTCGGTAACATACCGACCGTCGGTAACATACCGACCGTCGGTAACATACCGACCGTCGGTAACATACCGACCGTCGGTAACATACCGACCGTCGGTAACAAACCGACCGTCGGTAACATACCGACCGTCGGTAACATACCGAATGTCGGTAACATACGGATCGTCGGTAACATACTGACCGTCGGTAACATACCGACCGTCGGTAAAATACCGTCCGTCGATAACATACCGACCGTCGGTCACATACCGACCGTCGGTAACATACCGACCGTCGGTAACATACCGACCGTCGGTAACATACCGACCGTCGGTAACATACCGACCGTCGGTAATATACGGACCGTCGGTAACATACGGACCGTCGGTAACATACCGACCGTCGATAACATACCGACCGTCGGTAACATACCGACCGTCGGTAACATACCGACCGTCGGTAACATACCGACCGTCGGTAACATACCGACCGTCGGTAACATACCGACCGTCGGTAACATACCGACCGTCGGTAACATACCGACCGTCGGTAACATACCGACCGTCGGTAACAAACCGACCGTCGGTAACATACCGACCGTCGGTAACATACCGACCGTCGGTAACATACCGACCGTCGGTAACATACCGACCGTCGGTAACATACCGACCGTCGGTAACATACGGTCCCGTCTCTAACATACCGACCGTCGGTAACATACCGACCGTCGGTAACATACCGACCGTCGGTAACATACCGACCGTCGGTAACATACCGACCGTCGGTAACATACCGACCGTCGGTAACATACCGACCGTCGGTAACATACCGACCGTCGGTAACATACCGACCGTCCGTAACATACCGACCGTCGGTAACATACCGACCGTCGGTAACATACCGACCGTCAGTAACATACCGACCGTCGGTAACATACCGACCGTCGGTAACATACAGACCGTCGGTAACATACCGACCGTCGGTAATATACGGACCGTCGGTAACATACGGACCGTCGGTAACAGACCGACCGTCGATAACATACCGACCGTCGGTAACATACCGACCGTCGGTAACATACCGACCGTCGGTAACATATCGACCGTCGGTAACATACGGACCGTCCGTAACATACCGACCGTCGGTAACATACCGACCGTCGGTAGCATACAGACCGTCGGTAACATACGGACCGTCCGTAACATACCGACCGTCGGTAACATACCCACCGTCGGTAACATACGGACCGGCGGTAACATACCGACCGCTGGTCACATACCGACCGTCGGTAACATACGGACCGTCGGTAACATAACGACCGTCGGTAACATACCGACCGTCGGTAACATACCGACCGTCGGTAACATACCGACCGTCGGTAACATACGGTTCCGTCAGTAACATACGGTCCCGTCTCTAACATACCGACCGTCGGTAACATACCGACCGTCGGTAACATACCGACCGTCGGTAACATACCGACCGTCGGTAACATACCGACCGTCGGTAACATACCGACCGTCGGTAACATACAGACCGTCGGTAACATACCGACCGTCGGTAACATATCAACCGTTGGTAACATGCCGACCGTCGGTAACATACCGACCGTCGGTAACATACCGACCGTCGGTAACATACCGACCGTCGGTAACATACCGACCGTCGGTAACATACCGACCGTCGGTAACATACCGACCGTCGGTAACATACCGACCGTCGGTAATATACGGACCGTCGGTAACATACGGACCGTCGGTAACATACCGACCGTCGATAACATACCGACCGTCGGTAACATACCGACCGTCGGTAGCATACAGACCGTCGGTAACATACGGACCGTCGGGTACATACTGACCGTCGGTAACATACGGACCGTGGGTAACACACCTACCGTCAGTAACATACCGACCGTCGGTAACATACCGACCGTCGGTAACATATCGACCGTCGGTAACATACGGACCGTCGGTAACATATCAACCGTTGGTTACATGCCGACCGTCGGTAACATACCGACCGTCGGTAACATACGGTCCCGTCAGTAACATACGGTCCCGTCTCTAACATACCGACCGTCGGTAACATACCGACCGTCGGTAACATACCGACCGTCGGTAACATACCGACCGTCGGTAACATACCGACCGTCGGTAACATACCGACCGTCGGTAACATACCGACCGTCGGTAACATACCGACCGTCGGTAACATACCGACCGTCGGTAACATACCGACCGTCGGTAACATACCGACCGTCGGTAACATACCGACCGTCGGTAACATACCGACCGTCGGTAACATACCGACCGTCGGTAACATACGGACCGTCGGTAACATACGGTCCCGTCTCTAACATACGGTCCCGTCTCTAACATACCGACCGTCGGTAACATACCGACCGTCGGTAACATACCGACCGTCGGTAACATACCCACCGTCGGTAACATACCGACCGTCGGTAACATACCGACCGTCGGTAACATACCGACCGTCGGTAACATACCGACCGTCGGTAACATACCGACCGTCGGTAACATACCGACCGTCGGTAACATACCGACCGTCGGTAACATACCGACCGTCGGTAACATACCGACCGTCGGTAACATACCGACCGTCGGTAACATACCGACCGTCGGTAACACACCGACCGTCGGTAACACACCGACCGTCGGTAACATACCGACCGTCGGTAACATACCGACCGTCGGTAACATACCGACCGTCGGTAACATACCGACCGTCGGTAACATACCGACTGTCGGTAACATACGGACCGTCGGTAACATACCGACCGTCGGTAACATACCGACCGTCGGTAACATACCGACCGTCGGTAACATACCGACCGTCGGTAACATACCGACCGTCGGTAACATACCGACCGTCGGTAACATACCGACCGTCGGTAACATACCGACCGTCGGTAACATACGGACCGTCGGTAACATACGGTCCCGTCTCTAACATACCGACCGTCGGTAACATACCGACCGTCGGTAACATACCGACCGTCGGTAACATACCGACCGTCGGTAACATACCGACCGTCGGTAACATACCGACCGTCGGTAACATACCGACCGTCGGTAACATACCGACCGTCGGTAACATACCGACCGTCGGTAACATACCGACCGTCGGTAACATACCGACCGTCGGTAACATACCGACCGTCGGTAACATACCGACCGTCGGTAACATACCGACCGTCGGTAACATACCGACCGTCGGTAACATACCGACCGTCGGTGACATACCGACCGTCGGTAACATACCGACCGTCGGTAACATACCGACCGTCGGTAACATACCGACCGTCGGTAACATACGGACCGTCGGTAACATACCGACCGTCGGTAACATACAGACCGTCGGTAACACACCTACCGTCAGTAACATACCGACCGTCGGTAACATACCGACCGTCGATAACATACCGACCGTCAGTAACATACCGACCGTCGGTAACATACCGACCGTCGGTTACATACCGACCGTCGGTTACATACCGACCGTCGGTGACCTACCTACCGTCGGTAACATATCGACCCTCGATAACATACGGACCGTCGGTAACATATCAACCGTTGGTAACATGCCGACCGTCGGTAACATACCGAGCGTCGGTAACCTACCAACCGTCGGTAACATACCGACCGTCGGTAACATACCGACCGTCGGTAACATACCAACCGTCGGTAACATACCGACCGTCGGTAACATACCGACCGTCGGTAACATACCGACCGTCGGTAACATACCGACCGTTGGTAACATACCGACCGTCGGTAACATACCGACCGTCGGTAACATACCGACCGTCGGTAACATACCGACGGTCGGTAACATACGGACCGTCGGTTACATACCGACCGTCGGTGACCTACCGACCGTCGGTAACATATCGACCGTCGGTAACATGCCGACCGTCGGTAACATACCGACCGTCGGTAACATACCGACCGTCGGTAACATACCGACCGTCGGTAACATACCGACCGTCGGTAACATACCGACCGTCGGTAACATACGGACCGTCGGTAACATACGGTCCCGTCTCTAACATACCGACCGTCGGTAACATACCGACCATCGGTAACATACCGACCGTCGGTAACATACCGACCGTCGGTCACATACCGACCGTCGGTAACATACCGACCGTCAATAACATACCGACCGTCGGTAACATACCGACCGTCGGTAACATACAGACCGTCGGTAACATACAGACCGTCGGTAACATACAGACCGTCGGTAACATACCGACCGTCGGTAATATACGGACCGTCGATAACATACGGACCGTCGGTAACATACCGACCGTCGATAACATACCGACCGTCGGTAACATACCGACCGTCGGTAACATACCGACCGTCGGTAACATACCGACCGTCGGTAACATACCGACCGTCGGTAACATACCGACCGTCGGTAACATATCGACCGTCGGTAACATACGGACCGTCCGTAACATACCGACCGTCGGTAACATACCGACTGTCGGTAACATACGGATCGTCGGTAACATACCGACCGTCGGTAACATACCGACCGTCGGTCACATACCGACCGTCGGTAACATACGGACCGTCGGTAACACACCTACCGTCAGTAACATACCGACCGTCGGTAACATACCGACCGTCGATAACATACCGACCGTCGGTAACATACCGACCGTCGGTAACATACCGACCGTCGGTAACATACCGACCGTCGGTAACATACCGACCGTCGGTTACATACCGACCGTCGGTGACCTACCGACCGTCGGTAACATATCGACCGTCGGTAACATACGGACCGTCGGTAACATATCAACCGTTGGTAACATGCCGACCGTCGGTAACATACCGAGCGTCAGTAACCTACCAACCGTCGGTAACATACCGACCGTCGGTAACATACCGACCGTCGGTAACATACCAACCGTCGGTAACATACCGACCGTCGGTAACATACCGACCGTCGGTAACATACCGACCGTCGGTAACATACCGACCGTCGGTAACATACGGACCGTCGGTAACATACCGACCGTCGGTAACATACCGACCGTCGGTAACATACCGACCGTCGGTAACATACCGACCGTCGGTAACATACCGACCGTCGGTAACATACCGACCGTCGGTAATATACGGACCGTCGGTAACATACGGACCGTCGGTAACATACCGACCGTCGATAACATACCGACCGTCGGTAACATACCGACCGTCGGTAACATACCGACCGTCGGTAACATACCGACCGTCGGTAACATACCGACCGTCGGTAACATACCGACCGTCGGTAACATACCGACCGTCGGTAACATACCGACCGTCGGTAACATACCGACCGTCGGTAACATACCGACCGTCGGTAACATACCGACCGTCGGTAACAAACCGACCGTCGGTAACATACCGACCGTCGGTAACATACCGACCGTCGGTAACATACCGACCGTCGGTAACATACCGACCGTCGGTAACATACCGACCGTCGGTAACATACCGACCGTCGGTAACATACGGTCCCGTCTCTAACATACCGACCGTCGGTAACATACCGACCGTCGGTAACATACCGACCGTCGGTAACATACCGACCGTCGGTAACATACCGACCATCGGTAACATACCGACCGTCGGTAACATACCGACCGTCGGTAACATACCGACCGTCGGTAACGTACCGACCGTCGGTAACATACCGACCGTCGGTAACATACCGACCGTCGGTAACATACCGACCGTCCGTAACATACCGACTGTCGGTAATATACCGACCGTCGGTAACATACCGACCGTCGGTAACATACCGACCGTCGGTAACATACCGACCGTCGGTAACATACAGACCGTCGGTAACATACCGACCGTCGGTAATATACGGACCGTCGGTAACATACGGACCGTCGGTAACAGACCGACCGTCGATAACATACCGACCGTCGGTAACATACCGACCGTCGGTAACATACCGACCGTCGGTAACATATCGACCGTCGGTAACATACGGACCGTCCGTAACATACCGACCGTCGGTAACATACCGACCGTCGGTAGCATACAGACCGTCGGTAACATACGGACCGTCCGTAACATACCGACCGTCGGTAACATACCGACCGTCGGTAACATACGGACCGGCGGTAACATACCGACCGCTGGTCACATACCGACCGTCGGTAACATACGGACCGTCGGTAACATAACGACCGTCGGTAACATACCGACCGTCGGTAACATACCGACCGTCGGTAACATACCGACCGTCGGTAACATACGGTCCCGTCAGTAACATACGGTCCCGTCTCTAACATACCGACCGTCGGTAACATACCGACCGTCGGTAACATACCGACCGTCGGTAACATACCGACCGTCGGTAACATACCGACCGTCGGTAACATACCGACCGTCGGTAACATACCGACCGTCGGTAACATACCGACCGTCGGTAACATACAGACCGTCGGTAACATACCGACCGTCGGTAACATATCAACCGTTGGTAACATGCCGACCGTCGGTAACATACCGAGCGTCGGTAACCTACCGACCGTCGGTAACATACCGACCGTCGGTAACATACCGACCGTCGGTAACATACCGACCGTCGGTAACATACCGACCGTCGGTAACATACGGACCGTCGGTAACATACCGACCGTCGGTAACATACGGACCGTCGGTAACATACCGAACGTCGGTAACATACGGACCGTCGATAACATACGGTCCCATCTCTAACATACCGACCGTTTGTAGCATACCGACCGTCGGTAACATACCGACCGTCGGTAACATACCGACCATCGGTAACATACCGAATGTCGGAAACATACGGATCGTCGGTAACATACTGACCGTCGGTAACATACCGACCGTCGGTAAAATACCGACCGTCGATAACATACCGACCGTCGGTCACATACCGACCGTCGGTAACATACCGACCGTCGGTAACATACCGACCGTCGGTAACATACCGACCGTCGGTAACATACCGACCGTCGGTAACATACCGACCGTCGGTAATATACGGACCGTCGGTAACATACGGAACGTCGGTAACATACCGACCGTCGATAACATACCGACCGTCGGTAACATACCGACCGTCGGTAGCATACAGACCGTCGGTAACATACGGACCGTCGGGAACATACCGACCGTCGGTAACATACGGACCGTGGGTAACACACCTACCGTCAGTAACATACCGACCGTCGGTAACATACCGACCGTCGATAACATACCGACCGTCGGTAACATATCGACCGTCGGTAACATACGGACCGTCGGTAACATATCAACCGTTGGTTACATGCCGACCGTCGGTAACATACCGACCGTCGGTAACATACGGTCCCGTCAGTAACATACGGTCCCGTCTCTAACATACCGACCGTCGGTAACATACCGACCGTCGGTAACATACCGACCGTCGGTAACATACCGACCGTCGGTAACATACCGACCGTCGGTAACATACCGACCGTCGGTAACATACCGACCGTCGGTAACATCCAGACCGTCGGTAACATACAGACCGTCGGTAACATACCGACCGTCGGTAACATACCGACCGTCGGTAACATACCGACCGTCGGTAACATACCGACCGTCGGTAACATACGGACCGTCGGTAACATACCGACCGTCGGTAACATACCGACCGTCGGTAACATACCGACCGTCGGTAACATACCGACCGTCGGTAACATACCGACCGTCGGTAACATACCGACCGTCGGTAACATACCGACCGTCGGTAACATACCGACCGTCGGTAACATACTGACCGTCGGTAACATACCGACCGTCGGTAACATACCGACCGTCGGTAACATACCGACCGTCGGTAACATACCGACCGTCGGTAACATACCGACCGTCGGTAACATACCGACCGTCGGTAACATACCGACCGTCGGTAACATACGGACCGTCGGTAACATACGGTCCCGTCTCTAACATACGGTCCCGTCTCTAACATACCGACCGTCGGTAACATACCGACCGTCGGTAACATACCGACCGTCGGTAACATACCGACCGTCGGTAACATACCGACCGTCGGTAACATACCGACCGTCGGTAACATACCGACCGTCGGTAACATACCGACCGTCGGTAACATACAGACCGTCGGTAACATACCGACCGTCGGTAACATACCGACCGTCGGTAACATACCGACCGTCGGTAACATACCGACCGTCGGTAACATACCGACCGTCGGTAACATACCGACCGTCGGTAACATACCGACCGTCGGTAACATACCGACCGTCGGTAACATACCGACCGTCGGTAACATACCGACCGTCGGTAACATACCGACCGTCGGTAACATACCGACCGTCGGTAACATACCGATCGTCGGTAACATACCGACCGTCGGTAACATACCGACCGTCGGTAACATACCGACCGTCGGTAACATACCGACCGTCGGTAACATACGGACCGTCGGTAACATACGGTCCCGTCTCTAACATACCGACCGTCGGTAACATACCGACCGTCGGTAACATACTGACCGTCGGTAACATACCGACCGTCGGTAACATACCGACCGTCGGTAACATACCGACCGTCGGTAACATACCGACCGTCGGTAACATACCGACCGTCGGTAACATACCGACCGTCGGTAACATACCGACCGTCGGTAACATACCGACCGTCGGTAACATACCGACCGTCGGTAACATACCGACCGTCGGTAACATACCGACCGTCGGTAACATACCGACCGTCGGTAACATACAGACCGTCGGTAACATACCGACCGTCGGTAACATACCGACTGTCGGTAACATACGGACCGTCGGTAACATACCGACCGTCGGTAACATACCGACCGTCGGTAACATACCGACCGTCGGTAACATACGGTCCCGTCAGTAACATACGGTCCCGTCTCTAACATACCGACCGTCGGTAACATACCGACCGTCGGTAACATACCGACCGTCGGTAACATACCGACCGTCGGTAACATACCGACCGTCGGTAACATACCGACCGTCGGTAACATACAGACCGTCGGTAACATACCGACCGTCGGTAACATATCAACCGTTGGTAACATGCCGACCGTCGGTAACATACCGAGCGTCGGTAACCTACCGACCGTCGGTAACATACCGACCGTCGGTAACATACCGACCGTCGGTAACATACCGACCGTCGGTAACATACCGACCGTCGGTAACATACGGACCGTCGGTAACATACCGACCGTCGGTAACATACGGACCGTCGGTAACATACCGAACGTCGGTAACATACGGACCGTCGATAACATACGGTCCCATCTCTAACATACCGACCGTCGGTAGCATACCGACCGTCGGTAACATACCGACCGTCGGTAACATACCGACCGTCGGTAACATACCGAATGTCGGAAACATACGGATCGTCGGTAACATACTGACCGTCGGTAACATACCGACCGTCGGTAAAATACCGACCGTCGATAACATACCGACCGTCGGTCACATACCGACCGTCGGTAACATACCGACCGTCGGTAACATACCGACCGTCGGTAACATACCGACCGTCGGTAACATACCGACCGTCGGTAACATACCGACCGTCGGTAATATACGGACCGTCGGTAACATACGGACCGTCGGTAACATACCGACCGTCGATAACATACCGACCGTCGGTAACATACCGACCGTCGGTAGCATGCAGACCGTCGGTAACATACGGACCGTCGGGAACATACCGACCGTCGGTAACATACGGACCGTGGGTAACACACCTACCGTCAGTAACATACCGACCGTCGGTAACATACCGACCGTCGATAACATACCGACCGTCGGTAACATATCGACCGTCGGTAACATACGGACCGTCGGTAACATATCAACCGTTGGTTACATGCCGACCGTCAGTAACATACCGATTGTCGGTAACATACGGTCCCGTCAGTAACATACGGTCCCGTCTCTAACATACCGACCGTCGGTAACATACCGACCGTCGGTAACATACCGACCGTCGGTAACATACCGACCGTCGGTAACATACCGACCGTCGGTAACATACCGACCGTCGGTAACATACCGACCGTCGGTAACATCCAGACCGTCGGTAACATACAGACCGTCGGTAACATACCGACCGTCGGTAACATACCGACCGTCGGTAACATACCGACCGTCGGTAACATACCGACTGTCGGTAACATACGGACCGTCGGTAACATACCGACCGTCGGTAACATACCGACCGTCGGTAACATACCGACCGTCGGTAACATACCGACCGTCGGTAACATACCGACCGTCGGTAACATACCGACCGTCGGTAACATACCGACCGTCGGTAACATACCGACCGTCGGTAACATACCGACCGTCGGTAACATACCGACCGTCGGTAACATACGGACCGTCGGTAACATACGGTCCCGTCCCTAACATACGGTCCCGTCTCTAACATACCGAACGTCGGTAACATACCGACCGTCGGTAACATACCGACCGTCGGTAACATACCGACCGTCGGTAACATACCGACCGTCGGTAACATACCGACCGTCGGTAACATACCGACCGTCGGTAACATACCGACCGTCGGTAACATACCGACCGTCGGTAACATACAGACCGTCGGTAACATACCGACCGTCGGTAACATACCGACTGTCGGTAACATACCGACCGTCGGTAACATACCGACCGTCGGTAACATACCGACCGTCGGTAACATACCGACCGTCGGTAACATACCGACCGTCGGTAACATACCGACCGTCGGTAACATACCGACCGTCGGTAACATACCGACCGTCGGTAACATACCGACCGTCCGTAACATACCGACCGTCGGTAACATACCGACCGTCGGTAACATACCGACCGTCGGTAACATACCGACCGTCGGTAACATACCGACCGTCGGTAACATACCGACCGTCGGTAACATACCGACCGTCGGTAACATACGGACCGTCGGTAACATACGGACCGTCTCTAACATACCGACCGTCGGTAACATACCGACCGTCGGTAACATACCGACCGTCGGTAACATACCGACCGTCGGTAACATACCGACCGTCGGTAACATACCGACCGTCGGTAACATACCGACCGTCGGTAACATACCGACCGTCGGTAACATACCGACCGTCGGTAACATACCGACCGTCGGTAACATACCGACCGTCGGTAACATACCGACCGTCGGTAACATACCGACCGTCGGTAACATACGGACCGTCGGTAACATACCGACCGTCGGTAACATACCGACTGTCGGTAACATACGGACCGTCGGTAACATACCGACCGTCGGTAACATACCGACCGTCGGTAACATACCGACCGTCGGTAACATACCGACCGTCGGTAACATACCGACCGTCGGTAACATACCGACCGTCGGTAACATACCGACCGTCGGTAACATACCGACCGTCGGTAACATACCGACCGTCGGTAACATACCGACTGTCGGTAACATACCGACCGTCGGTAACATACCGACCGTCGGTAACATACCGACCGTCGGTAACATACCGACCGTCGGTAACATACGGACCGTCGGTAACATACGGTCCCGTCTCTAACATACGGTCCCGTCTCTAACATACCGACCGTCGGTAACATACCGACCGTCGGTAACATACCGACCGTCGGTAACATACCGACCGTCGGTAACATACCGACCGTCGGTAACATACCGACCGTCGGTAACATACAGACCGTCGGTAACATACCGACCGTCGGTAACATACCGACCGTCGGTAACATACCGACCGTCGGTAACATACCGACCGTCGGTAACATACCGACCGTCGGTAACATACCGACCGTCGGTAACATACCGACCGTCGGTAACATACCGACCGTCGGTAACATACCGACCGTCGGTAACATACCGACCGTCGGTAACATACCGACCGTTGGTAACATACCGACCGTCGGTAACATACCGACCGTCGGTAACATACCGACCGTCGGTAACATACCGACCGTCGGTAACATACCGACCGTCGGTAACATACCGACCGTCGGTAACATACCGACCGTCGGTAACATACCGACCGTCGGTAACATACCGACCGTCGGTAACATACCGACCGTCGGTAACATACCGACCGTCGGTAACATACAGACCGTCGGTAACATACCGACCGTCGGTAACATACCGACCGTCGGTAACATACGGACCGTCGGTAACATACCGACCGTCGGTGACATACCGACCGTCGGTAACATACCGACCGTCGGTAACATACCGACCGTCGGTAACATACCGACCGTCGGTAACATACCGACCGTCGGTAACATACCGACCGTCGGTAACATACCGACCGTCGGTAACATACCGACCGTCGGTAACATACCGACCGTCGGTAACATACCGACCGTCGGTAACATACCGACCGTCGGTAACATACCGACCGTCGGTAACATACCGACCGTCGGTAACATACGGACCGTCGGTAACATACGGTCCCGTCTCTAACATACGGTCCCGTCTCTAACATACCGACCGTCGGTAACATACCGACCGTCGGTAACATACCGACTGTCGGTAACATACCGACCGTCGGTAACATACCGACCGTCGGTAACATACCGACCGTCGGTAACATACCGACCGTCGGTAACATACCGACCGTCGGTAACATACAGACCGTCGGTAACATACCGACCGTCGGTAACATACCGACCGTCGGTAACATACCGACCGTCGGTAACATACCGACCGTCGGTAACATACCGACCGTCGGTAACATACCGACCGTCGGTAACATACCGACCGTCGGTAACATACGGACCGTCGGTAACATACCGACCGTCGGTAACATACCGACCGTCGGTAACATACCGACCGTCGGTAACATACCGACCGTCGGTAACATACCGACCGTCGGTAACATACCGACCGTCGGTAACATACCGACCGTCGGTAACATACCGACCGTCGGTAACATACCGACCGTCGGTAACATACGGACCGTCGGTAACATACGGTCCCGTCTCTAACATACCGACCGTCGGTAACATACCGACCGTCGGTAACATACCGACCGTCGGTAACATACCGACCGTCGGTAAAGTACCGACCGTCGGTAACATACCGACCGTCGGTAACATACCGACCGTCGGTAACATACCGACCGTCGGTAACATACCGACCGTCGGTAACATACCGACCGTCGGTAACATACCGACCGTCGGTAACATACCGACCGTCGGTAACATACCGACTGTCGGTAACATACGGACCGTCGGTAACATACCGACCGTCGGTAACATACCGACCGTCAGTAACATACTGACCGTCGGTAACATACCGACCGTCGGTAACATACCGACCGTCGGTAACATACCGACCGTCGGTAACATACCGACCGTCGGTAACATACCGACCGTCGGTAACATACCGACCGTCGGTAACATACCGACCGTCGGTAACATACCGACCGTCGGTAACATACGGACCGTCGGTAACATACGGTCCCGTCTCTAACATACGGTCCCGTCTCTAACATACCGACGGTCGGTAACATACCGACCGTCGGTAACATACCGACCGTCGGTAACATACCGACCGTCGGTAACATACCGACCGTCGGTAACATACCGACCGTCGGTAACATACCGACCGTCGGTAACATACGGACCGTCGGTAACATACGGTCCCGTCTCTAACATACGGTCCCGTCTCTAACATACCGACCGTCGGTAACATACCGACCGTCGGTAACATACCGACCGTCGGTAACATACCGACCGTCGGTAACATACCGACCGTCGGTAACATACCGACCGTCGGTAACATACCGACCGTCGGTAACATACCGACCGTCGGTAACAAACCGACCGTCGGTAACATACCGACCGTCGGTAACATACCGACTGTCGGTAACATACCGACCGTCGGTAACATACCGACCGTCGGTAACATACCGACCGTCGGTAACATACGGTCCCGTCTCTAACATACCGACCGTCGGTAACATACCGACCGTCGGTAACATACCGACCGTCGGTAACATACCGACCGTCGGTAACATACCGACCGTCGGTAACATACCGAATGTCGGAAACATACGGATCGTCGGTAACATACTGACCGTCGGTAACATACCGACCGTCGGTAAAATACCGACCGTCGATAACATACCGACCGTCGGTCACATACCGACCGTCGGTAACATACCGACCGTCGGTAACATACCGACCGTCGGTAACATACCGACCGTCGGTAACATACCGACCGTCGGTAACATACCGACCGTCGGTAATATACGGACCGTCGGTAACATACGGACCGTCGGTAACATACCGACCGTCGATAACATACCGACCGTCGGTAACATACCGACCGTCGGTAGCATGCAGACCGTCGGTAACATACGGACCGTCGGGAACATACCGACCGTCGGTAACATACGGACCGTGGGTAACACACCTACCGTCAGTAACATACCGACCGTCGGTAACATACCGACCGTCGATAACATACCGACCGTCGGTAACATATCGACCGTCGGTAACATACGGACCGTCGGTAACATATCAACCGTTGGTTACATGCCGACCGTCGGTAACATACCGATTGTCGGTAACATACGGTCCCGTCTCTAACATACCGACCGTCGGTAACATACCGACCGTCGGTAACATACCGACCGTCGGTAACATACCGACCGTCGGTAACATACCGACCGTCGGTAACATACCGACCGTCGGTAACATCCAGACCGTCGGTAACATACAGACCGTCGGTAACATACCGACCGTTGGTAACATACCGACCGTCGGTAACATACCGACCGTCGGTAACATACCGACTGTCGGTAACATACGGACCGTCGGTAACATACCGACCGTCGGTAACATACCGACCGTCGGTAACATACCGACCGTCGGTAACATACCGACCGTCGGTAACATACCGACCGTCGGTAACATACCGACCGTCGGTAACATACCGACCGTCGGTAACATACCGACCGTCGGTAACATACCGACCGTCGGTAACATACAGACCGTCGGTAACGTACCGACCGTCGGTAACATATCAACCGTTGGTAACATGCCGACCGTCGGTAACATACCAAGCGTCGGTAACCTACCGACCGTCGGTAACATACCGACCGTCGGTAACATACCGACCGTCGGTAACATACCGACCGTCGGTAACATACCGACCGTCGGTAACATACGGACCGTCGGTAACATACCGACCGTCGGTAACATACGGACCGTCGGTAACATACCGAACGTCGGTAACATACGGACCGTCGATAACATACGGTCCCATCTCTAACATACCGACCGTCGGTAGCATACCGACCGTCGGTAACATACCGACCGTCGGTAACATACCGACCGTCGGTAACATACCGACCGTCGGTAACATACCGACCGTCGGTAACATACCGACCGTCGGTAACATACCGACCGTCGGTAACATACGGACCGTCGGTAACATACCGACCGTCGGTAACATACGGACCGTCGGTAACATACCGAACGTCGGTAACATACGGACCGTCGATAACATACGGTCCCATCTCTAACATACCGACCGTCGGTAGCATACCGACCGTCGGTAACATACCGACCGTCGGTAACATACCGACCGTCGGTAACATACCGAATGTCGGTAACATACGGATCGTCGGTAACATACTGACCGTCGGTAACATACCGACCGTCGGTAAAATACCGACCGTCGATAACATACCGACCGTCGGTCACATACCGACCGTCGGTAACATACCGACCGTCGGTAACATACCGACCGTCGGTAACATACCGACCGTCGGTAACATACCGACCGTCGGTAACATACCGACCGTCGGTAACATACCGACCGTCGGTAACATACCGACCGTCGGTAACATACCGACCGTCCGTAACGAACCGACCGTCGGTAACATACCGACCGTCGGTAACATACCGACCGTCGGTAACATACCGACCGTCGGTAACATACCGACCGTCGGTAACATACAGACCGTCGGTAACATACCGACCGTCGGTAATATACGGACCGTCGGTAACATACGGACCGTCGGTAACAGACCGACCGTCGATAACATACCGACCGTCGGTAACATACCGACCGTCGGTAACATACCGACCGTCGGTAACATATCGACCGTCGGTAACATACGGACCGTCCGTAACATACCGACCGTCGGTAACATACCGACCGTCGGTAGCATACAGACCGTCGGTAACATACGGACCGTCCGTAACATACCGACCGTCGGTAACATACCGACCGTCGGTAACATACGGACCGGCGGTAACATACCGACCGCTGGTCACATACCGACCGTCGGTAACATACGGACCGTCGGTAACATAACGACCGTCGGTAACATACCGACCGTCGGTAACATACCGACCGTCGGTAACATACCGACCGTCGGTAACATACGGTCCCGTCAGTAACATACGGTCCCGTCTCTAACATACCGACCGTCGGTAACATACCGACCGTCAGTAACATACCGACCGTCGGTAACATACCGACCGTCGGTAACATACCGACCGTCGGTAACATACCGACCGTCGGTAACATACAGACCGTCGGTAACATACCGACCGTCGGTAACATATCAACCGTTGGTAACATGCCGACCGTCGGTAACATACCGAGCGTCGGTAACCTACCGACCGTCGGTAACATACCGACCGTCGGTAACATACCGACCGTCGGTAACATACCGACCGTCGGTAACATACCGACCGTCGGTAACATACCGACCGTCGGTAACATACGGACCGTCGGTAACATACCGACCGTCGGTAACATACGGACCGTCGGTAACATACCGAACGTCGGTAACATACGGACCGTCGATAACATACGGTCCTATCTCTAACATACCGACCGTCGGTAGCATACCGACCGTCGGTAACATACCGACCGTCGGTAACATACCGACCGTCGGTAACATACCGAATGTCGGTAACATACGGATCGTCGGTAACATACTGACCGTCGGTAACATACCGACCGTCGGTAAAATACCGACCGTCGATAACATACCGACCGTCGGTCACATACCGACCGTCGGTAACATACCGACCGTCGGTAACATACCGACCGTCGGTAACATACCGACCGTCGGTAACATACCGACCGTCGGTAATATACGGACCGTCGGTAACATACGGACCGTCGGTAACATACCGACCGTCGATAACATACCGACCGTCGGTAACATACCGACCGTCGGTAACATACCGACCGTCGGTAACATACCGACCGTCGGTAACATACCGACCGTCGGTAACATACCGACCGTCGGTAACATACCGACCGTCGGTAACATACCGACCGTCGGTAACATACCGACCGTCGGTAACATACCGACCGTCGGTAACAAACCGACCGTCGGTAACATACCGACCGTCGGTAACATACCGACCGTCGGTAACATACCGACCGTCGGTAACATACCGACCGTCGGTAACATACCGACCGTCGGTAACATACCGACCGTCGGTAACATACCGACCGTCGGTAACATACGGACCGTCGGTAACATACCGACCGTCGGTAACATACCGACCGTCGGTAACATACCGACCGTCGGTAACATACCGACCGTCGGTAACATACCGACCGTCGGTAACATACCGACAGTCCGTAACATACCGACCGTCGGTAACATACCGACCGTCGGTAACATACCGACCGTCGGTAACATACCGACCGTCGGTAACATACCGACCGTCGGTAACATACAGACCGTCGGTAACATACCGACCGTCGGTAACATACCGACCGTCGGTAACATACCGACCGTCGGTAACATACCGACTGTCGGTAACATACGGACCGTCGGTAACATACCGACCGTCGGTAACATACCGACCGTCGGTAACATACCGACCGTCGGTAACATACCGACCGTCGGTAACATACCGACCGTCGGTAACATACCGACCGTCGGTAACATACCGACCGTCGGTAACATACCGACCGTCGGTAACATACCGACCGTCGGTAACATACCGACCGTCGGTAACATACGGACCGTCGGTAACATACGGTCCCGTCCCTAACATACGGTCCCGTCTCTAACATACCGACCGTCGGTAACATACCGACCGTCGGTAACATACCGACCGTCGGTAACATACCGACCGTCGGTAACATACCGACCGTCGGTAACATACCGACCGTCGGTAACATACCGACCGTCGGTAACATACCGACCGTCGGTAACATACCGACCGTCGGTAACATACAGACCGTCGGTAACATACCGACCGTCGGTAACATACCGACTGTCGGTAACATACCGACCGTCGGTAACATACCGACCGTCGGTAACATACCGACCGTCGGTAACATACCGACCGTCGGTAACATACCGACCGTCGGTAACATACCGACCGTCGGTAACATACCGACCGTCGGTAACATACCGACCGTCCGTAACATACCGACCGTCGGTAACATACCGACCGTCGGTAACATACCGACCGTCGGTAACATACCGACCGTCGGTAACATACCGACCGTCGGTAACATACCGACCGTCGGTAACATACCGACCGTCGGTAACATACGGACCGTCGGTAACATACGGACCGTCTCTAACATACCGACCGTCGGTAACATACCGACCGTCGGTAACATACCGACCGTCGGTAACATACCGACCGTCGGTAACATACCGACCGTCGGTAACATACCGACCGTCGGTAACATACCGACCGTCGGTAACATACCGACCGTCGGTAACATACCGACCGTCGGTAACATACCGACCGTCGGTAACATACCGACCGTCGGTAACATACCGACCGTCGGTAACATACCAACCGTCGGTAACATACAGACCGTCGGTAACATACCGACCGTCGGTAACATACCGACTGTCGGTAACATACGGACCGTCGGTAACATACCGACCGTCGGTAACATACCGACCGTCGGTAACATACCGACCGTCGGTAACATACCGACCGTCGGTAACATACCGACCGTCGGTAACATACCGACCGTCGGTAACATACCGACCGTCGGTAACATACCGACCGTCGGTAACATACCGACCGTCGGTAACATACCGACTGTCGGTAACATACCGACCGTCGGTAACATACCGACCGTCGGTAACATACCGACCGTCGGTAACATACCGACCGTCGGTAACATACGGACCGTCGGTAACATACGGTCCCGTCTCTAACATACGGTCCCGTCTCTAACATACCGACCGTCGGTAACATACCGACCGTCGGTAACATACCGACCGTCGGTAACATACCGACCGTCGGTAACATACCGACCGTCGGTAACATACCGACCGTCGGTAACATACAGACCGTCGGTAACATACCGACCGTCGGTAACATACCGACCGTCGGTAACATACCGACCGTCGGTAACATACCGACCGTCGGTAACATACCGACCGTCGGTAACATACCGACCGTCGGTAACATACCGACCGTCGGTAACATACCGACCGTCGGTAACATACCGACCGTCGGTAACATACCGACCGTCGGTAACATACCGACCGTCGGTAACATACCGACCGTTGGTAACATACCGACCGTCGGTAACATACCGACCGTCGGTAACATACCGACCGTCGGTAACATACCGACCGTCGGTAACATACCGACCGTCGGTAACATTCCGACCGTCGGTAACATACCGACCGTCGGTAACATACCGACCGTCGGTAACATACCGACCGTCGGTAACATACCGACCGTCGGTAACATACCGACCGTCGGTAACATACAGACCGTCGGTAACATACCGACCGTCGGTAACATACCGACCGTCGGTAACATACGGACCGTCGGTAACATACCGACCGTCGGTGACATACCGACCGTCGGTAACATACCGACCGTCGGTAACATACCGACCGTCGGTAACATACCGACCGTCGGTAACATACCGACCGTCGGTAACATACCGACCGTCGGTAACATACGGACCGTCGGTAACATACGGTCCCGTCTCTAACATACGGTCCCGTCTCTAACATACCGACGGTCGGTAACATACCGACCGTCGGTAACATACCGACCGTCGGTAACATACCGACCGTCGGTAACATACCGACCGTCGGTAACATACCGACCGTCGGTAACATACCGACCGTCGGTAACATACGGACCGTCGGTAACATACGGTCCCGTCTCTAACATACGGTCCCGTCTCTAACATACCGACCGTCGGTAACATACCGACCGTCGGTAACATACCGACCGTCGGTAACATACCGACCGTCGGTAACATACCGACCGTCGGTAACATACCGACCGTCGGTAACATACCGACCGTCGGTAACATACCGACCGTCGGTAACAAACCGACCGTCGGTAACATACCGACCGTCGGTAACATACCGACTGTCGGTAACATACCGACCGTCGGTAACATACCGACCGTCGGTAACATACCGACCGTCGGTAACATACGGTCCCGTCTCTAACATACCGACCGTCGGTAACATACCGACCGTCGGTAACATACCGACCGTCGGTAACATACCGACCGTCGGTAACATACCGACCGTCGGTAACATACCGAATGTCGGAAACATACGGATCGTCGGTAACATACTGACCGTCGGTAACATACCGACCGTCGGTAAAATACCGACCGTCGATAACATACCGACCGTCGGTCACATACCGACCGTCGGTAACATACCGACCGTCGGTAACATACCGACCGTCGGTAACATACCGACCGTCGGTAACATACCGACCGTCGGTAACATACCGACCGTCGGTAATATACGGACCGTCGGTAACATACGGACCGTCGGTAACATACCGACCGTCGATAACATACCGACCGTCGGTAACATACCGACCGTCGGTAGCATGCAGACCGTCGGTAACATACGGACCGTCGGGAACATACCGACCGTCGGTAACATACGGACCGTGGGTAACACACCTACCGTCAGTAACATACCGACCGTCGGTAACATACCGACCGTCGATAACATACCGACCGTCGGTAACATATCGACCGTCGGTAACATACGGACCGTCGGTAACATATCACCCGTTGGTTACATGCCGACCGTCGGTAACATACCGATTGTCGGTAACATACGGTCCCGTCAGTAACATACGGTCCCGTCTCTAACATACCGACCGTCGGTAACATACCGACCGTCGGTAACATACCGACCGTCGGTAACATACCGACCGTCGGTAACATACCGACCGTCGGTAACATACCGACCGTCGGTAACATACCGACCGTCGGTAACATACCGACCGTCGGTAACATCCAGACCGTCGGTAACATACAGACCGTCGGTAACATACCGACCGTTGGTAACATACCGACCGTCGGTAACATACCGACCGTCGGTAACATACCGACTGTCGGTAACATACGGACCGTCGGTAACATACCGACCGTCGGTAACATACCGACCGTCGGTAACATACCGACCGTCGGTAACATACCGACCGTCGGTAACATACCGACCGTCGGTAACATACCGACCGTCGGTAACATACCGACCGTCGGTAACATACCGACCGTCGGTAACATACCGACCGTCGGTAACATACAGACCGTCGGTAACGTACCGACCGTCGGTAACATATCAACCGTTGGTAACATGCCGACCGTCGGTAACATACCAAGCGTCGGTAACCTACCGACCGTCGGTAACATACCGACCGTCGGTAACATACCGACCGTCGGTAACATACCGACCGTCGGTAACATACCGACCGTCGGTAACATACGGACCGTCGGTAACATACCGACCGTCGGTAACATACGGACCGTCGGTAACATACCGAACGTCGGTAACATACGGACCGTCGATAACATACGGTCCCATCTCTAACATACCGACCGTCGGTAGCATACCGACCGTCGGTAACATACCGACCGTCGGTAACATACCGACCGTCGGTAACATACCGACCGTCGGTAACATACCGACCGTCGGTAACATACCGACCGTCGGTAACATACCGACCGTCGGTAACATACGGACCGTCGGTAACATACCGACCGTCGGTAACATACGGACCGTCGGTAACATACCGAACGTCGGTAACATACGGACCGTCGATAACATACGGTCCCATCTCTAACATACCGACCGTCGGTAGCATACCGACCGTCGGTAACATACCGACCGTCGGTAACATACCGACCGTCGGTAACATACCGAATGTCGGTAACATACGGATCGTCGGTAACATACTGACCGTCGGTAACATACCGACCGTCGGTAAAATACCGACCGTCGATAACATACCGACCGTCGGTCACATACCGACCGTCGGTAACATACCGACCGTCGGTAACATACCGACCGTCGGTAACATACCGACCGTCGGTAACATACCGACCGTCGGTAACATACCGACCGTCGGTAACATACCGACCGTCGGTAACATACCGACCGTCGGTAACATACCGACCGTCGGTAACATACCGACCGTCGGTAACATACCGACCGTCCGTAACGAACCGACCGTCGGTAACATACCGACCGTCGGTAACATACCGACCGTCGGTAACATACCGACCGTCGGTAACATACCGACCGTCGGTAACATACAGACCGTCGGTAACATACCGACCGTCGGTAATATACGGACCGTCGGTAACATACGGACCGTCGGTAACAGACCGACCGTCGATAACATACCGACCGTCGGTAACATACCGACCGTCGGTAACATACCGACCGTCGGTAACATATCGACCGTCGGTAACATACGGACCGTCCGTAACATACCGACCGTCGGTAACATACCGACCGTCGGTAGCATACAGACCGTCGGTAACATACGGACCGTCCGTAACATACCGACCGTCGGTAACATACCGACCGTCGGTAACATACGGACCGGCGGTAACATACCGACCGCTGGTCACATACCGACCGTCGGTAACATACGGACCGTCGGTAACATAACGACCGTCGGTAACATACCGACCGTCGGTAACATACCGACCGTCGGTAACATACCGACCGTCGGTAACATACGGTCCCGTCAGTAACATACGGTCCCGTCTCTAACATACCGACCGTCGGTAACATACCGACCGTCAGTAACATACCGACCGTCGGTAACATACCGACCGTCGGTAACATACCGACCGTCGGTAACATACCGACCGTCGGTAACATACAGACCGTCGGTAACATACCGACCGTCGGTAACATACCGACCGTCGGTAACATACCGACCGTCGGTAACATACAGACCGTCGGTAACATACCGACCGTCGGTAACATATCAACCGTTGGTAACATGCCGACCGTCGGTAACATACCGACCGTCGGTAACATACCGACCGTCGGTAACATACCGACCGTCGGTAACATACCGACCGTCGGTAACATACCGACCGTCGGTAACATACCGACCGTCGGTAACATACCGACCGTCGGTAACATACCGACCGTCGGTAACATACCGACCGTCGGTAACAAACCGACCGTCGGTAACATACCGACCGTCGGTAACATACCGACCGTCGGTAACATACCGACCGTCGGTAACATACCGACCGTCGGTAACATACGGTCCCGTCTCTAACATACCGACCGTCGGTAACATACCGACCGTCGGTAACATACCGACCGTCGGTAACATACCGACCGTCGGTAACATACCGACCGTCGGTAACATACCGACCGTCGGTAACATACCGACCGTCGGTAACATACCGACCGTCGGTAACATACCGACCGTCGGTAACATACCGACCGTCCGTAACATACCGACCGTCGGTAACATACCGACCGTCGGTAACATACCGACCGTCGGTAACATACCGACCGTCGGTAACATACCGACCGTCGGTAACATACAGACCGTCGGTAACATACCGACCGTCGGTAACATACCGACCGTCGGTAACATACCGACCGTCGGTAACATACCGACTGTCGGTAACATACGGACCGTCGGTAACATACCGACCGTCGGTAACATACCGACCGTCGGTAACATACCGACCGTCGGTAACATACCGACCGTCGGTAACATACCGACCGTCGGTAACATACCGACCGTCGGTAACATACCGACCGTCGGTAACATACCGACCGTCGGTAACATACCGACCGTCGGTAACATACGGACCGTCGGTAACATACGGTCCCGTCCCTAACATACGGTCCCGTCTCTAACATACCGACCGTCGGTAACATACCGACCGTCGGTAACATACCGACCGTCGGTAACATACCGACCGTCGGTAACATACCGACCGTCGGTAACATACCGACCGTCGGTAACATACCGACCGTCGGTAACATACCGACCGTCGGTAACATACCGACCGTCGGTAACATACAGACCGTCGGTAACATACCGACCGTCGGTAACATACCGACTGTCGGTAACATACCGACCGTCGGTAACATACCGACCGTCGGTAACATACCGACCGTCGGTAACATACCGACCGTCGGTAACATACCGACCGTCGGTAACATACCGACCGTCGGTAACATACCGACCGTCGGTAACATACCGACCGTCCGTAACATACCGACCGTCGGTAACATACCGACCGTCGGTAACATACCGACCGTCGGTAACATACCGACCGTCGGTAACATACCGACCGTCGGTAACATACCGACCGTCGGTAACATACCGACCGTCGGTAACATACGGACCGTCGGTAACATACGGACCGTCTCTAACATACCGACCGTCGGTAACATACCGACCGTCGGTAACATACCGACCGTCGGTAACATACCGACCGTCGGTAACATACCGACCGTCGGTAACATACCGACCGTCGGTAACATACCGACCGTCGGTAACATACCGACCGTCGGTAACATACCGACCGTCGGTAACATACCGACCGTCGGTAACATACCGACCGTCGGTAACATACCGACCGTCGGTAACATACCAACCGTCGGTAACATACAGACCGTCGGTAACATACCGACCGTCGGTAACATACCGACTGTCGGTAACATACGGACCGTCGGTAACATACCGACCGTCGGTAACATACCGACCGTCGGTAACATACCGACCGTCGGTAACATACCGACCGTCGGTAACATACCGACCGTCGGTAACATACCGACCGTCGGTAACATACCGACCGTCGGTAACATACCGACCGTCGGTAACATACCGACCGTCGGTAACATACCGACTGTCGGTAACATACCGACCGTCGGTAACATACCGACCGTCGGTAACATACCGACCGTCGGTAACATACCGACCGTCGGTAACATACGGACCGTCGGTAACATACGGTCCCGTCTCTAACATACGGTCCCGTCTCTAACATACCGACCGTCGGTAACATACCGACCGTCGGTAACATACCGACCGTCGGTAACATACCGACCGTCGGTAACATACCGACCGTCGGTAACATACCGACCGTCGGTAACATACAGACCGTCGGTAACATACCGACCGTCGGTAACATACCGACCGTCGGTAACATACCGACCGTCGGTAACATACCGACCGTCGGTAACATACCGACCGTCGGTAACATACCGACCGTCGGTAACATACCGACCGTCGGTAACATACCGACCGTCGGTAACATACCGACCGTCGGTAACATACCGACCGTCGGTAACATACCGACCGTCGGTAACATACCGACCGTTGGTAACATACCGACCGTCGGTAACATACCGACCGTCGGTAACATACCGACCGTCGGTAACATACCGACCGTCGGTAACATACCGACCGTCGGTAACATTCCGACCGTCGGTAACATACCGACCGTCGGTAACATACCGACCGTCGGTAACATACCGACCGTCGGTAACATACCGACCGTCGGTAACATACCGACCGTCGGTAACATACAGACCGTCGGTAACATACCGACCGTCGGTAACATACCGACCGTCGGTAACATACGGACCGTCGGTAACATACCGACCGTCGGTGACATACCGACCGTCGGTAACATACCGACCGTCGGTTACATACCGACCGTCGGTAACATACCGACCGTCGGTAACATACCGACCGTCGGTAACATACCGACCGTCGGTAACATACCGACCGTCGGTAACATACGGACCGTCGGTAACATACGGTCCCGTCTCTAACATACGGTCCCGTCTCTAACATACCGAAGGTCGGTAACATACCGACCGTCGGTAACATACCGACCGTCGGTAACATACCGACCGTCGGTAACATACCGACCGTCGGTAACATACCGACCGTCGGTAACATACGGACCGTCGGTAACATACGGTCCCGTCTCTAACATACGGTCCCGTCTCTAACATACCGACCGTCGGTAACATACCGACCGTCGGTAACATACCGACCGTCGGTAACATACCGACCGTCGGTAACATACCGACCGTCGGTAACATACCGACCGTCGGTAACATACCGACCGTCGGTAACATACCGACCGTCGGTAACAAACCGACCGTCGGTAACATACCGACCGTCGGTAACATACCGACTGTCGGTAACATACCGACCGTCGGTAACATACCGACCGTCGGTAACATACCGACCGTCGGTAACATACGGTCCCGTCTCTAACATACCGACCGTCGGTAACATACCGACCGTCGGTAACATACCGACCGTCGGTAACATACCGACCGTCGGTAACATACCGACCGTCGGTAACATACCGAATGTCGGAAACATACGGATCGTCGGTAACATACTGACCGTCGGTAACATACCGACCGTCGGTAAAATACCGACCGTCGATAACATACCGACCGTCGGTCACATACCGACCGTCGGTAACATACCGACCGTCGGTAACATACCGACCGTCGGTAACATACCGACCGTCGGTAACATACCGACCGTCGGTAACATACCGACCGTCGGTAATATACGGACCGTCGGTAACATACGGACCGTCGGTAACATACCGACCGTCGATAACATACCGACCGTCGGTAACATACCGACCGTCGGTAGCATGCAGACCGTCGGTAACATACGGACCGTCGGGAACATACCGACCGTCGGTAACATACGGACCGTGGGTAACACACCTACCGTCAGTAACATACCGACCGTCGGTAACATACCGACCGTCGATAACATACCGACCGTCGGTAACATATCGACCGTCGGTAACATACGGACCGTCGGTAACATATCAACCGTTGGTTACATGCCGACCGTCGGTAACATACCGATTGTCGGTAACATACGGTCCCGTCAGTAACATACGGTCCCGTCTCTAACATACCGACCGTCGGTAACATACCGACCGTCGGTAACATACCGACCGTCGGTAACATACCGACCGTCGGTAACATACCGACCGTCGGTAACATACCGACCGTCGGTAACATACCGACCGTCGGTAACATACCGACCGTCGGTAACATCCAGACCGTCGGTAACATACAGACCGTCGGTAACATACCGACCGTTGGTAACATACCGACCGTCGGTAACATACCGACCGTCGGTAACATACCGACTGTCGGTAACATACGGACCGTCGGTAACATACCGACCGTCGGTAACATACCGACCGTCGGTAACATACCGACCGTCGGTAACATACCGACCGTCGGTAACATACCGACCGTCGGTAACATACCGACCGTCGGTAACATACCGACCGTCGGTAACATACCGACCGTCGGTAACATACCGACCGTCGGTAACATACAGACCGTCGGTAACGTACCGACCGTCGGTAACATATCAACCGTTGGTAACATGCCGACCGTCGGTAACATACCAAGCGTCGGTAACCTACCGACCGTCGGTAACATACCGACCGTCGGTAACATACCGACCGTCGGTAACATACCGACCGTCGGTAACATACCGACCGTCGGTAACATACGGACCGTCGGTAACATACCGACCGTCGGTAACATACGGACCGTCGGTAACATACCGAACGTCGGTAACATACGGACCGTCGATAACATACGGTCCCATCTCTAACATACCGACCGTCGGTAGCATACCGACCGTCGGTAACATACCGACCGTCGGTAACATACCGACCGTCGGTAACATACCGACCGTCGGTAACATACCGACCGTCGGTAACATACCGACCGTCGGTAACATACCGACCGTCGGTAACATACGGACCGTCGGTAACATACCGACCGTCGGTAACATACGGACCGTCGGTAACATACCGAACGTCGGTAACATACGGACCGTCGATAACATACGGTCCCATCTCTAACATACCGACCGTCGGTAGCATACCGACCGTCGGTAACATACCGACCGTCGGTAACATACCGACCGTCGGTAACATACCGAATGTCGGTAACATACGGATCGTCGGTAACATACTGACCGTCGGTAACATACCGACCGTCGGTAAAATACCGACCGTCGATAACATACCGACCGTCGGTCACATACCGACCGTCGGTAACATACCGACCGTCGGTAACATACCGACCGTCGGTAACATACCGACCGTCGGTAACATACCGACCGTCGGTAACATACCGACCGTCGGTAACATACCGACCGTCGGTAACATACCGACCGTCGGTAACATACCGACCGTCGGTAACATACCGACCGTCGGTAACATACCGACCGTCCGTAACGAACCGACCGTCGGTAACATACCGACCGTCGGTAACATACCGACCGTCGTTAACATATCGACCGTCGGTAACATACCGACCGTCGGTAACATACAGACCGTCGGTAACATACCGACCGTCGGTAATATACGGACCGTCGGTAACATACGGACCGTCGGTAACAGACCGACCGTCGATAACATACCGACCGTCGGTAACATACCGACCGTCGGTAACATACCGACCGTCGGTAACATATCGACCGTCGGTAACATACGGACCGTCCGTAACATACCGACCGTCGGTAACATACCGACCGTCGGTAGCATACAGACCGTCGGTAACATACGGACCGTCCGTAACATACCGACCGTCGGTAACATACCGACCGTCGGTAACATACGGACCGGCGGTAACATACCGACCGCTGGTCACATACCGACCGTCGGTAACATACGGACCGTCGGTAACATAACGACCGTCGGTAACATACCGACCGTCGGTAACATACCGACCGTCGGTAACATACCGACCGTCGGTAACATACGGTCCCGTCAGTAACATACGGTCCCGTCTCTAACATACCGACCGTCGGTAACATACCGACCGTCAGTAACATACCGACCGTCGGTAACATACCGACCGTCGGTAACATACCGACCGTCGGTAACATACCGACCGTCGGTAACATACAGACCGTCGGTAACATACCGACCGTCGGTAACATACCGACCGTCGGTAACATACCGACCGTCGGTAACATACAGACCGTCGGTAACATACCGACCGTCGGTAACATATCAACCGTTGGTAACATGCCGACCGTCGGTAACATACCGACCGTCGGTAACATACCGACCGTCGGTAACATACCGACCGTCGGTAACATACCGACCGTCGGTAACATACCGACCGTCGGTAACATACCGACCGTCGGTAACATACCGACCGTCGGTAACATACCGACCGTCGGTAACATACCGACCGTCGGTAACAAACCGACCGTCGGTAACATACCGACCGTCGGTAACATACCGACCGTCGGTAACATACCGACCGTCGGTAACATACCGACCGTCGGTAACATACCGACCGTCGGTAACATACGGTCCCGTCTCTAACATACCGACCGTCGGTAACATACCGACCGTCGGTAACATACCGACCGTCGGTAACATACCGACCGTCGGTAACATACCGACCGTCGGTAACATACCGACCGTCGGTAACATACCGACCGTCGGTAACATACCGACCGTCGGTAACATACCGACCGTCCGTAACATACCGACCGTCGGTAACATACCGACCGTCGGTAACATACCGACCGTCGGTAACATACCGACCGTCAGTAACATACCGACCGTCGGTAACATACCGACCGTCGGTAACATACAGACCGTCGGTAACATACCGACCGTCGGTAATATACGGACCGTCGGTAACATACGGACCGTCGGTAACAGACCGACCGTCGATAACATACCGACCGTCGGTAACATACCGACCGTCGGTAACATACCGACCGTCGGTAACATATCGACCGTCGGTAACATACGGACCGTCCGTAACATACCGACCGTCGGTAACATACCGACCGTCGGTAGCATACAGACCGTCGGTAACATACGGACCGTCCGTAACATACCGACCGTCGGTAACATACCGACCGTCGGTAACATACGGACCGGCGGTAACATACCGACCGCTGGTCACATACCGACCGTCGGTAACATACGGACCGTCGGTAACATAACGACCGTCGGTAACATACCGACCGTCGGTAACATACCGACCGTCGGTAACATACCGACCGTCGGTAACATACGGTTCCGTCAGTAACATACGGTCCCGTCTCTAACATACCGACCGTCGGTAACATACCGACCGTCGGTAACATACCGACCGTCGGTAACATACCGACCGTCGGTAACATACCGACCGTCGGTAACATACAGACCGTCGGTAACATACCGACCGTCGGTAACATATCAACCGTTGGTAACATGCCGACCGTCGGTAACATACCGACCGTCGGTAACATACCGACCGTCGGTAACATACCGACCGTCGGTAACATACCGACCGTCGGTAACATACCGACCGTCGGTAACATACCGACCGTCGGTAACATACCGACCGTCGGTAATATACGGACCGTCGGTAACATACGGACCGTCGGTAACATACCGACCGTCGATAACATACCGACCGTCGGTAACATACCGACCGTCGGTAGCATACAGACCGTCGGTAACATACGGACCGTCGGGAACATACCGACCGTCGGTAACATACGGACCGTGGGTAACACACCTACCGTCAGTAACATACCGACCGTCGGTAACATACCGACCGTCGGTAACATATCGACCGTCGGTAACATACGGACCGTCGGTAACATATCAACCGTTGGTTACATGCCGACCGTCGGTAACATACCGACCGTCGGTAACATACGGTCCCGTCAGTAACATACGGTCCCGTCTCTAACATACCGACCGTCGGTAACATACCGACCGTCGGTAACATACCGACTGTCGGTAACATACCGACCGTCGGTAACATACCGACCGTCGGTAACATACCGACCGTCGGTAACATACCGACCGTCGGTAACATCCAGACCGTCGGTAACATACAGACCGTCGGTAACATACCGACCGTCGGTAACATACCGACCGTCGGTAACATACCGACCGTCGGTAACATACCGACCGTCGGTAACATACCGACCGTCGGTAACATACGGACCGTCGGTAACATACCGACCGTCGGTAACATACCGACCGTCGGTAACATACCGACCGTCGGTAACATACCGACCGTCGGTAACATACCGACCGTCGGTAACATACCGACCGTCGGTAACATACCGACCGTCGGTAACATACCGACCGTCGGTAACATACCGACCGTCGGTAACATACCGACCGTCGGTAACATACCGACCGTCGGTAACATACCGACCGTCGGTAACATACCGACCGTCGGTAACATACGGACCGTCGGTAACATACGGTCCCGTCTCTAACATACGGTCCCGTCTCTAACATACCGACCGTCGGTAACATACCGACCGTCGGTAACATACCCACCGTCGGTAACATACCGACCGTCGGTAACATACCGACCGTCGGTAACATACCGACCGTCGGTAACATACCGACCGTCGGTAACATACCGACCGTCGGTAACATACCGACCGTCGGTAACATACCGACCGTCGGTAACATACCGACCGTCGGTAACATACCGACCGTCGGTAACATACCGACCGTCGGTAACATACCGACCGTCGGTAACATACCGACCGTCGGTAACATACCGACCGTCGGTAACATACCGACCGTCGGTAACATACCGACCGTCGGTAACATACCGACCGTCGGTAACATACCGACCGTCGGTAACATACCGACCGTCGGTAACATACCGACCGTCGGTAACATACCGACTGTCGGTAACATACGGACCGTCGGTAACATACCGACCGTCGGTAACATACCGACCGTCGGTAACATACCGACCGTCGGTAACATACCGACCGTCGGTAACATACCGACCGTCGGTAACATACCGACCGTCGGTAACATACCGACCGTCGGTAACATACCGACCGTCGGTAACATACGGACCGTCGGTAACATACGGTCCCGTCTCTAACATACCGACCGTCGGTAACATACCGACCGTCGGTAACATACCGACCGTCGGTAACATACCGACCGTCGGTAACATACCGACCGTCGGTAACATACCGACCGTCGGTAACATACCGACCGTCGGTAACATACCGACCGTCGGTAACATACCGACCGTCGGTAACATACCGACCGTCGGTAACATACCGACCGTCGGTAACATACCGACCGTCGGTAACATACCGACCGTCGGTAACATACCGACCGTCGGTAACATACCGACCGTCGGTAACATACCGACCGTCGGTGACATACCGACCGTCGGTGACATACCGACCGTCGGTAACATACCGACCGTCGGTAACATACCGACCGTCGGTAACATACCGACCGTCGGTAACATACCGACCGTCGGTAACATACCGACCGTCGGTAACATACAGACCGTCGGTAACACACCTACCGTCAGTAACATACCGACCGTCGGTAACATACCGACCGTCGATAACATACCGACCGTCAGTAACATACCGACCGTCGGTAACATACCGACCGTCGGTTACATACCGACCGTCGGTTACATACCGACCGTCGGTGACCTACCTACCGTCGGTAACATATCGACCCTCGATAACATACGGACCGTCGGTAACATATCAACCGTTGGTAACATGCCGACCGTCGGTAACATACCGAGCGTCGGTAACCTACCAACCGTCGGTAACATACCGACCGTCGGTAACATACCGACCGTCGGTAACATACCAACCGTCGGTAACATACCGACCGTCGGTAACATACCGACCGTCGGTAACATACCGACCGTCGGTAACATACCGACCGTTGGTAACATACCGACCGTCGGTAACATACCGACCGTCGGTAACATACCGACCGTCGGTAACATACCGACGGTCGGTAACATACGGACCGTCGGTTACATACCGACCGTCGGTGACCTACCGACCGTCGGTAACATATCGACCGTCGGTAACATGCCGACCGTCGGTAACATACCGACCGTCGGTAACATACCGACCGTCGGTAACATACCGACCGTCGGTAACATACCGACCGTCGGTAACATACCGACCGTCGGTAACATACGGACCGTCGGTAACATACGGTCCCGTCTCTAACATACCGACCGTCGGTAACATACCGACCATCGGTAACATACCGACCGTCGGTAACATACCGACCGTCGGTCACATACCGACCGTCGGTAACATACCGACCGTCAATAACATACCGACCGTCGGTAACATACCGACCGTCGGTAACATACAGACCGTCGGTAACATACAGACCGTCGGTAACATACAGACCGTCGGTAACATACCGACCGTCGGTAATATACGGACCGTCGATAACATACGGACCGTCGGTAACATACCGACCGTCGATAACATACCGACCGTCGGTAACATACCGACCGTCGGTAACATACCGACCGTCGGTAACATACCGACCGTCGGTAACATACCGACCGTCGGTAACATATCGACCGTCGGTAACATACGGACCGTCCGTAACATACCGACCGTCGGTAACATACCGACTGTCGGTAACATACGGATCGTCGGTAACATACCGACCGTCGGTAACATACCGACCGTCGGTCACATACCGACCGTCGGTAACATACGGACCGTCGGTAACACACCTACCGTCAGTAACATACCGACCGTCGGTAACATACCGACCGTCGATAACATACCGACCGTCGGTAACATACCGACCGTCGGTAACATACCGACCGTCGGTAACATACCGACCGTCGGTAACATACCGACCGTCGGTTACATACCGACCGTCGGTGACCTACCGACCGTCGGTAACATATCGACCGTCGGTAACATACGGACCGTCGGTAACATATCAACCGTTGGTAACATGCCGACCGTCGGTAACATACCGAGCGTCAGTAACCTACCAACCGTCGGTAACATACCGACCGTCGGTAACATACCGACCGTCGGTAACATACCAACCGTCGGTAACATACCGACCGTCGGTAACATACCGACCGTCGGTAACATACCGACCGTCGGTAACATACCGACCGTCGGTAACATACGGACCGTCGGTAACATACCGACCGTCGGTAACATACCGACCGTCGGTAACATACCGACCGTCGGTAACATACCGACCGTCGGTAACATACCGACCGTCGGTAACATACCGACCGTCGGTAACATACCGACCGTCGGTAATATACGGACCGTCGGTAACATACGGACCGTCGGTAACATACCGACCGTCGATAACATACCGACCGTCGGTAACATACCGACCGTCGGTAACATACCGACCGTCGGTAACATACCGACCGTCGGTAACATACCGACCGTCGGTAACATACCGACCGTCGGTAACATACCGACCGTCGGTAACATACCGACCGTCGGTAACATACCGACCGTCGGTAACATACCGACCGTCGGTAACAAACCGACCGTCGGTAACATACCGACCGTCGGTAACATACCGACCGTCGGTAACATACCGACCGTCGGTAACATACCGACCGTCGGTAACATACCGACCGTTGGTAACATACGGTCCCGTCTCTAACATACCGACCGTCGGTAACATACCGACCGTCGGTAACATACCGACCGTCGGTAACATACCGACCGTCGGTAACATACCGACCGTCGGTAACATACCGACCATCGGTAACATACCGACCGTCGGTAACATACCGACCGTCGGTAACATACCGACCGTCGGTAACGTACCGACCGTCGGTAACATACCGACCGTCGGTAACATACCGACCGTCGGTAACATACCGACCGTCCGTAACATACCGACTGTCGGTAACATACCGACCGTCGGTAACATACCGACCGTCGGTAACATACCGACCGTCGGTAACATACCGACCGTCGGTAACATACAGACCGTCGGTAACATACCGACCGTCGGTAATATACGGACCGTCGGTAACATACGGACCGTCGGTAACAGACCGACCGTCGATAACATACCGACCGTCGGTAACATACCGACCGTCGGTAACATACCGACCGTCGGTAACATATCGACCGTCGGTAACATACGGACCGTCCGTAACATACCGACCGTCGGTAACATACCGACCGTCGGTAGCATACAGACCGTCGGTAACATACGGACCGTCCGTAACATACCGACCGTCGGTAACATACCGACCGTCGGTAACATACGGACCGGCGGTAACATACCGACCGCTGGTCACATACCGACCGTCGGTAACATACGGACCGTCGGTAACATAACGACCGTCGGTAACATACCGACCGTCGGTAACATACCGACCGTCGGTAACATACCGACCGTCGGTAACATACGGTCCCGTCAGTAACATACGGTCCCGTCTCTAACATACCGACCGTCGGTAACATACCGACCGTCGGTAACATACCGACCGTCGGTAACATACCGACCGTCGGTAACATACCGACCGTCGGTAACATACCGACCGTCGGTAACATACCGACCGTCGGTAACATACCGACCGTCGGTAACATACAGACCGTCGGTAACATACCGACCGTCGGTAACATATCAACCGTTGGTAACATGCCGACCGTCGGTAACATACCGAGCGTCGGTAACCTACCGACCGTCGGTAACATACCGACCGTCGGTAACATACCGACCGTCGGTAACATACCGACCGTCGGTAACATACCGACCGTCGGTAACATACGGACCGTCGGTAACATACCGACCGTCGGTAACATACGGACCGTCGGTAACATACCGAACGTCGGTAACATACGGACCGTCGATAACATACGGTCCCATCTCTAACATACCGACCGTCGGTAGCATACCGACCGTCGGTAACATACCGACCGTCGGTAACATACCGACCATCGGTAACATACCGAATGTCGGAAACATACGGATCGTCGGTAACATACTGACCGTCGGTAACATACCGACCGTCGGTAAAATACCGACCGTCGATAACATACCGACCGTCGGTCACATACCGACCGTCGGTAACATACCGACCGTCGGTAACATACCGACCGTCGGTAACATACCGACCGTCGGTAACATACCGACCGTCGGTAACATACCGACCGTCGGTAACATACCGACCGTCGGTAACATACCGACCGTCGGTAATATACGGACCGTCGGTAACATACGGAACGTCGGTAACATACCGACCGTCGATAACATACCGACCGTCGGTAACATACCGACCGTCGGTAGCATACAGACCGTCGGTAACATACGGACCGTCGGGAACATACCGACCGTCGGTAACATACGGACCGTGGGTAACACACCTACCGTCAGTAACATACCGACCGTCGGTAACATACCGACCGTCGATAACATACCGACCGTCGGTAACATATCGACCGTCGGTAACATACGGACCGTCGGTAACATATCAACCGTTGGTTACATGCCGACCGTCGGTAACATACCGACCGTCGGTAACATACGGTCCCGTCAGTAACATACGGTCCCGTCTCTAACATACCGACCGTCGGTAACATACCGACCGTCGGTAACATACCGACCGTCGGTAACATACCGACCGTCGGTAACATACCGACCGTCGGTAACATACCGACCGTCGGTAACATACCGACCGTCGGTAACATACCGACCGTCGGTAACATACCGACCGTCGGTAACATACGGACCGTCGGTAACATACGGTCCCGTCTCTAACATACGGTCCCGTCTCTAACATACCGACCGTCGGTAACATACCGACCGTCGGTAACATACCGACCGTCGGTAACATACCGACCGTCGGTAACATACCGACCGTCGGTAACATACCGACCGTCGGTAACATACCGACCGTCGGTAACATACCGACCGTCGGTAACATACCGACCGTCGGTAACATACAGACCGTCGGTAACATACCGACCGTCGGTAACATACCGACCGTCGGTAACATACCGACCGTCGGTAACATACCGACCGTCGGTAACATACCGACCGTCGGTAACATACCGACCGTCGGTAACATACCGACCGTCGGTAACATACCGACCGTCGGTAACATACCGACCGTCGGTAACATACCGACCGTCGGTAACATACCGACCGTCGGTAACATACCGACCGTCGGTAACATACCGACCGTCGGTAACATACCGACCGTCGGTAACATACCGACCGTCGGTAACATACAGACCGTCGGTAACATACCGACCGTCGGTAACATACCGACTGTCGGTAACATACGGACCGTCGGTAACATACCGACCGTCGGTAACATACCGACCGTCGGTAACATACCGACCGTCGGTAACATACGGTCCCGTCAGTAACATACGGTCCCGTCTCTAACATACCGACCGTCGGTAACATACCGACCGTCGGTAACATACCGACCGTCGGTAACATACCGACCGTCGGTAACATACCGACCGTCGGTAACATACCGACCGTCGGTAACATACAGACCGTCGGTAACATACCGACCGTCGGTAACATATCAACCGTTGGTAACATGCCGACCGTCGGTAACATACCGAGCGTCGGTAACCTACCGACCGTCGGTAACATACCGACCGTCGGTAACATACCGACCGTCGGTAACATACCGACCGTCGGTAACATACCGACCGTCGGTAACATACGGACCGTCGGTAACATACCGACCGTCGGTAACATACGGACCGTCGGTAACATACCGAACGTCGGTAACATACGGACCGTCGATAACATACGGTCCCATCTCTAACATACCGACCGTCGGTAGCATACCGACCGTCGGTAACATACCGACCGTCGGTAACATACCGACCGTCGGTAACATACCGAATGTCGGAAACATACGGATCGTCGGTAACATACTGACCGTCGGTAACATACCGACCGTCGGTAAAATACCGAACGTCGATAACATACCGACCGTCGGTCACATACCGACCGTCGGTAACATACCGACCGTCGGTAACATACCGACCGTCGGTAACATACCGACCGTCGGTAACATACCGACCGTCGGTAACATACCGACCGTCGGTAATATACGGACCGTCGGTAACATACGGACCGTCGGTAACATACCGACCGTCGATAACATACCGACCGTCGGTAACATACCGACCGTCGGTAGCATGCAGACCGTCGGTAACATACGGACCGTCGGGAACATACCGACCGTCGGTAACATACGGACCGTGGGTAACACACCTACCGTCAGTAACATACCGACCGTCGGTAACATACCGACCGTCGATAACATACCGACCGTCGGTAACATATCGACCGTCGGTAACATACGGACCGTCGGTAACATATCAACCGTTGGTTACATGCCGACCGTCAGTAACATACCGATTGTCGGTAACATACGGTCCCGTCAGTAACATACGGTCCCGTCTCTAACATACCGACCGTCGGTAACATACCGACCGTCGGTAACATACCGACCGTCGGTAACATACCGACCGTCGGTAACATACCGACCGTCGGTAACATACCGACCGTCGGTAACATACCGACCGTCGGTAACATACCGACCGTCGGTAACATACCGACCGTCGGTAACATCCAGACCGTCGGTAACATACAGACCGTCGGTAACATACCGACCGTCGGTAACATACCGACCGTCGGTAACATACCGACCGTCGGTAACATACCGACTGTCGGTAACATACGGACCGTCGGTAACATACCGACCGTCGGTAACATACCGACCGTCGGTAACATACCGACCGTCGGTAACATACCGACCGTCGGTAACATACCGACCGTCGGTAACATACCGACCGTCGGTAACATACCGACCGTCGGTAACATACCGACCGTCGGTAACATACCGACCGTCGGTAACATACCGACCGTCGGTAACATACCGACCGTCGGTAACATACGGACCGTCGGTAACATACGGTCCCGTCCCTAACATACGGTCCCGTCTCTAACATACCGACCGTCGGTAACATACCGACCGTCGGTAACATACCGACCGTCGGTAACATACCGACCGTCGGTAACATACCGACCGTCGGTAACATACCGACCGTCGGTAACATACCGACCGTCGGTAACATACCGACCGTCGGTAACATACCGACCGTCGGTAACATACCGACCGTCGGTAACATACAGACCGTCGGTAACATACCGACCGTCGGTAACATACCGACTGTCGGTAACATACCGACCGTCGGTAACATACCGACCGTCGGTAACATACCGACCGTCGGTAACATACCGACCGTCGGTAACATACCGACCGTCGGTAACATACCGACCGTCGGTAACATACCGACCGTCGGTAACATACCGACCGTCCGTAACATACCGACCGTCGGTAACATACCGACCGTCGGTAACATACCGACCGTCGGTAACATACCGACCGTCGGTAACATACCGACCGTCGGTAACATACCGACCGTCGGTAACATACCGACCGTCGGTAACATACGGACCGTCGGTAACATACGGACCGTCTCTAACATACCGACCGTCGGTAACATACCGACCGTCGGTAACATACCGACCGTCGGTAACATACCGACCGTCGGTAACATACCGACCGTCGGTAACATACCGACCGTCGGTAACATACCGACCGTCGGTAACATACCGACCGTCGGTAACATACCGACCGTCGGTAACATACCGACCGTCGGTAACATACCGACCGTCGGTAACATACCGACCGTCGGTAACATACCGACCGTCGGTAACATACCAACCGTCGGTAACATACAGACCGTCGGTAACATACCGACCGTCGGTAACATACCGACTGTCGGTAACATACGGACCGTCGGTAACATACCGACCGTCGGTAACATACCGACCGTCGGTAACATACCGACCGTCGGTAACATACCGACCGTCGGTAACATACCGACCGTCGGTAACATACCGACCGTCGGTAACATACCGACCGTCGGTAACATACCGACCGTCGGTAACATACCGACCGTCGGTAACATACCGACTGTCGGTAACATACCGACCGTCGGTAACATACCGACCGTCGGTAACATACCGACCGTCGGTAACATACCGACCGTCGGTAACATACGGACCGTCGGTAACATACGGTCCCGTCTCTAACATACGGTCCCGTCTCTAACATACCGACCGTCGGTAACATACCGACCGTCGGTAACATACCGACCGTCGGTAACATACCGACCGTCGGTAACATACCGACCGTCGGTAACATACCGACCGTCGGTAACATACAGACCGTCGGTAACATACCGACCGTCGGTAACATACCGACCGTCGGTAACATACCGACCGTCGGTAACATACCGACCGTCGGTAACATACCGACCGTCGGTAACATACCGACCGTCGGTAACATACCGACCGTCGGTAACATACCGACCGTCGGTAACATACCGACCGTCGGTAACATACCGACCGTCGGTAACATACCGACCGTCGGTAACATACCGACCGTCGGTAACATACCGACCGTCGGTAACATACCGACCGTCGGTAACATACCGACCGTCGGTAACATACCGACCGTCGGTAACATACCGACCGTCGGTAACATACCGACCGTCGGTAACATACCGACCGTCGGTAACATACCGACCGTCGGTAACATACCGACCGTCGGTAACATACCGACCGTCGGTAACATACCGACCGTCGGTAACATACAGACCGTCGGTAACATACCGACCGTCGGTAACATACCGACCGTCGGTAACATACGGACCGTCGGTAACATACCGACCGTCGGTGACATACCGACCGTCGGTAACATACCGACCGTCGGTAACATACCGACCGTCGGTAACATACCGACCGTCGGTAACATACCGACCGTCGGTAACATACCGACCGTCGGTAACATACCGACCGTCGGTAACATACCGACCGTCGGTAACATACCGACCGTCGGTAACATACCGACCGTCGGTAACATACCGACCGTCGGTAACATACCGACCGTCGGTAACATACCGACCGTCGGTAACATACCGACCGTCGGTAACATACGGACCGTCGGTAACATACGGTCCCGTCTCTAACATACGGTCCCGTCTCTAACATACCGACCGTCGGTAACATACCGACCGTCGGTAACATACCGACCGTCGGTAACATACCGACCGTCGGTAACATACCGACCGTCGGTAACATACCGACCGTCGGTAACATACCGACCGTCGGTAACATACCGACCGTCGGTAACATACAGACCGTCGGTAACATACCGACCGTCGGTAACATACCGACCGTCGGTAACATACCGACCGTCGGTAACATACCGACCGTCGGTAACATACCGACCGTCGGTAACATACCGACCGTCGGTAACATACCGACCGTCGGTAACATACCGACCGTCGGTAACATACCGACCGTCGGTAACATACCGACTGTCGGTAACATACGGACCGTCGGTAACATACCGACCGTCGGTAACATACCGACCGTCGGTAACATACCGACCGTCGGTAACATACCGACCGTCGGTAACATACCGACCGTCGGTAACATACCGACCGTCGGTAACATACCGACCGTCGGTAACATACCGACCGTCGGTAACATACCGACCGTCGGTAACATACGGACCGTCGGTAACATACGGTCCCGTCTCTAACATACCGACCGTCGGTAACATACCGACCGTCGGTAACATACCGACCGTCGGTAAAGTACCGACCGTCGGTAACATACCGACCGTCGGTAACATACCGACCGTCGGTAACATACCGACCGTCGGTAACATACCGACCGTCGGTAACATACCGACCGTCGGTAACATACCGACCGTCGGTAACATACCGACCGTCGGTAACATACCGACCGTCGGTAACATACCGACTGTCGGTAACATACGGACCGTCGGTAACATACCGACCGTCGGTAACATACCGACCGTCAGTAACATACTGACCGTCGGTAACATACCGACCGTCGGTAACATACCGACCGTCGGTAACATACCGACCGTCGGTAACATACCGACCGTCGGTAACATACCGACCGTCGGTAACATACCGACCGTCGGTAACATACCGACCGTCGGTAACATACGGACCGTCGGTAACATACGGTCCCGTCTCTAACATACGGTCCCGTCTCTAACATACCGACGGTCGGTAACATACCGACCGTCGGTAACATACCGACCGTCGGTAACATACCGACCGTCGGTAACATACCGACCGTCGGTAACATACCGACCGTCGGTAACATACCGACCGTCGGTAACATACGGACCGTCGGTAACATACGGTCCCGTCTCTAACATACGGTCCCGTCTCTAACATACCGACCGTCGGTAACATACCGACCGTCGGTAACATACCGACCGTCGGTAACATACCGACCGTCGGTAACATACCGACCGTCGGTAACATACCGACCGTCGGTAACATACCGACCGTCGGTAACATACCGACCGTCGGTAACAAACCGACCGTCGGTAACATACCGACCGTCGGTAACATACCGACTGTCGGTAACATACCGACCGTCGGTAACATACCGACCGTCGGTAACATACCGACCGTCGGTAACATACGGTCCCGTCTCTAACATACCGACCGTCGGTAACATACCGACCGTCGGTAACATACCGACCGTCGGTAACATACCGACCGTCGGTAACATACCGACCGTCGGTAACATACCGAATGTCGGAAACATACGGATCGTCGGTAACATACTGACCGTCGGTAACATACCGACCGTCGGTAAAATACCGACCGTCGATAACATACCGACCGTCGGTCACATACCGACCGTCGGTAACATACCGACCGTCGGTAACATACCGACCGTCGGTAACATACCGACCGTCGGTAACATACCGACCGTCGGTAACATACCGACCGTCGGTAATATACGGACCGTCGGTAACATACGGACCGTCGGTAACATACCGACCGTCGATAACATACCGACCGTCGGTAACATACCGACCGTCGGTAGCATGCAGACCGTCGGTAACATACGGACCGTCGGGAACATACCGACCGTCGGTAACATACGGACCGTGGGTAACACACCTACCGTCAGTAACATACCGACCGTCGGTAACATACCGACCGTCGATAACATACCGACCGTCGGTAACATATCGACCGTCGGTAACATACGGACCGTCGGTAACATATCAACCGTTGGTTACATGCCGACCGTCGGTAACATACCGATTGTCGGTAACATACGGTCCCGTCAGTAACATACGGTCCCGTCTCTAACATACCGACCGTCGGTAACATACCGACCGTCGGTAACATACCGACCGTCGGTAACATACCGACCGTCGGTAACATACCGACCGTCGGTAACATACCGACCGTCGGTAACATACCGACCGTCGGTAACATCCAGACCGTCGGTAACATACAGACCGTCGGTAACATACCGACCGTTGGTAACATACCGACCGTCGGTAACATACCGACCGTCGGTAACATACCGACTGTCGGTAACATACGGACCGTCGGTAACATACCGACCGTCGGTAACATACCGACCGTCGGTAACATACCGACCGTCGGTAACATACCGACCGTCGGTAACATACCGACCGTCGGTAACATACCGACCGTCGGTAACATACCGACCGTCGGTAACATACCGACCGTCGGTAACATACCGACCGTCGGTAACATACCGACCGTCGGTAACATACCGACCGTCGGTAACATACCGACCGTCGGTAACATACGGACCGTCGGTAACATACGGTCCCGTCCCTAACATACGGTCCCGTCTCTAACATACCGACCGTCGGTAACATACCGACCGTCGGTAACATACCGACCGTCGGTAACATACCGACCGTCGGTAACATACCGACCGTCGGTAACATACCGACCGTCGGTAACATACCGACCGTCGGTAACATACCGACCGTCGGTAACATACCGACCGTCGGTAACATACCGACCGTCGGTAACATACAGACCGTCGGTAACATACCGACCGTCGGTAACATACCGACCGTCGGTAACATACCGACCGTCGGTAACATACCGACCGTCGGTAACATACCGACCGTCGGTAACATACCGACCGTCGGTAACATACCGACCGTCGGTAACATACCGACCGTCGGTAACATACCGACCGTCGGTAACATACCGACCGTCGGTAACATACCGACCGTCCGTAACATACCGACCGTCGGTAACATACCGACCGTCGGTAACATACCGACCGTCGGTAACATACCGACCGTCGGTAACATACCGACCGTCGGTAACATACCGACCGTCGGTAACATACCGACCGTCGGTAACATACGGACCGTCGGTAACATACGGACCGTCTCTAACATACCGACCGTCGGTAACATACCGACCGTCGGTAACATACCGACCGTCGGTAACATACCGACCGTCGGTAACATACCGACCGTCGGTAACATACCGACCGTCGGTAACATACCGACCGTCGGTAACATACCGACCGTCGGTAACATACCGACCGTCGGTAACATACCGACCGTCGGTAACATACCGACCGTCGGTAACATACCGACCGTCGGTAACATACCGACCGTCGGTAACATACAGACCGTCGGTAACATACCGACCGTCGGTAACATACCGACTGTCGGTAACATACGGACCGTCGGTAACATACCGACCGTCGGTAACATACCGACCGTCGGTAACATACCGACCGTCGGTAACATACCGACCGTCGGTAACATACCGACCGTCGGTAACATACCGACCGTCGGTAACATACCGACCGTCGGTAACATACCGACCGTCGGTAACATACCGACCGTCGGTAACATACCGACTGTCGGTAACATACCGACCGTCGGTAACATACCGACCGTCGGTAACATACCGACCGTCGGTAACATACCGACCGTCGGTAACATACGGACCGTCGGTAACATACGGTCCCGTCTCTAACATACGGTCCCGTCTCTAACATACCGACCGTCGGTAACATACCGACCGTCGGTAACATACCGACCGTCGGTAACATACCGACCGTCGGTAACATACCGACCGTCGGTAACATACAGACCGTCGGTAACATACCGACCGTCGGTAACATACCGACCGTCGGTAACATACCGACCGTCGGTAACATACCGACCGTCGGTAACATACGGACCGTCGGTAACATACGGTCCCGTCTCTAACATACGGTCCCGTCTCTAACATACCGACGGTCGGTAACATACCGACCGTCGGTAACATACCGACCGTCGGTAACATACCGACCGTCGGTAACATACCGACCGTCGGTAACATACCGACCGTCGGTAACATACCGACCGTCGGTAACATACGGACCGTCGGTAACATACGGTCCCGTCTCTAACATACGGTCCCGTCTCTAACATACCGACCGTCGGTAACATACCGACCGTCGGTAACATACCGACCGTCGGTAACATACCGACCGTCGGTAACATACCGACCGTCGGTAACATACCGACCGTCGGTAACATACCGACCGTCGGTAACATACCGACCGTCGGTAACATACCGACCGTCGGTAACAAACCGACCGTCGGTAACATACCGACCGTCGGTAACATACCGACTGTCGGTAACATACCGACCGTCGGTAACATACCGACCGTCGGTAACATACCGACCGTCGGTAACATACGGTCCCGTCTCTAACATACCGACCGTCGGTAACATACCGACCGTCGGTAACATACCGACCGTCGGTAACATACCGACCGTCGGTAACATACCGACCATCGGTAACATACCGACCGTCGGTAACATACCGACCGTCGGTAACATACCGACCGTCCGTAACATACCGACCGTCGGTAACATACCGACCGTCGGTAACATACCGACCGTCGGTAACATACCGACCGTCGGTAACATACCGACCGTCGGTAACATACAGACCGTCGGTAACGTACCGACCGTCGGTAATATACGGACCGTCGGTAACATACGGACCGTCGGTAACAGACCGACCGTCGATAACATACCGACCGTCAGTAACATACCGACCGTCGGTAACATACCGACCGTCGGTAACATACCGACCGTCGGTAACATACCGACCGTCGGTAACATACCGACCGTCGGTAACATACGGACCGTCGGTAACATACCGACCGTCGGTAACATACGGACCGTCGGTAACATACCGAACGTCGGTAACATACGGACCGTCGATAACATACGGTCCCATCTCTAACATACCGACCGTCGGTAGCATACCGACCGTCGGTAACATACCGACCGTCGGTAACATACCGACCATCGGTAACATACCGAATGTCGGAAACATACGGATCGTCGGTAACATACTGACCGTCGGTAACATACCGACCGTCGGTAAAATACCGACCGTCGATAACATACCGACCGTCGGTCACATACCGACCGTCGGTAACATACCGACCGTCGGTAACATACCGACCGTCGGTAACATACCGACCGTCGGTAACATACCGACCGTCGGTAACATACCGACCGTCGGTAATATACGGACCGTCGGTAACATACGGAACGTCGGTAACATACCGACCGTCGATAACATACCGACCGTCGGTAACATACCGACCGTCGGTAGCATACAGACCGTCGCCAACATACGGACCGTCGGGAACATACCGACCGTCGGTAACATACGGACCGTGGGTAACACACCTACCGTCAGTAACATACCGACCGTCGGTAACATACCGACCGTCGATAACATACCGACCGTCGGTAACATATCGACCGTCGGTAACATACGGACCGTCGGTAACATATCAACCGTTGGTTACATGCCGACCGTCGGTAACATACCGACCGTCGGTAACATACGGTCCCGTCAGTAACATACGGTCCCGTCTCTAACATACCGACCGTCGGTAACATACCGACCGTCGGTAACATACCGACCGTCGGTAACATACCGACCGTCGGTAACATACCGACCGTCGGTAACATACCGACCGTCGGTAACATACCGACCGTCGGTAACATACCGACCGTCGGTAACATACCGACCGTCGGTAACATCCAGACCGTCGGTAACATACAGACCGTCGGTAACATACCGACCGTCGGTAACATACCGACCGTCGGTAACATACCGACCGTCGGTAACATACCGACTGTCGGTAACATACGGACCGTCGGTAACATACCGACCGTCGGTAACATACCGACCGTCGGTAACATACCGACCGTCGGTAACATACCGACCGTCGGTAACATACCGACCGTCGGTAACATACTGACCGTCGGTAACATACCGACCGTCGGTAACATACCGACCGTCGGTAACATACCGACCGTCGGTAACATACCGACCGTCGGTAACATACCGACCGTCGGTAACATACCGACCGTCGGTAACATACGGACCGTCGGTAACATACGGTCCCGTCTCTAACATACGGTCCCGTCTCTAACATACCGACCGTCGGTAACATACCGACCGTCGGTAACATACCGACCGTCGGTAACATACCGACCGTCGGTAACATACCGACCGTCGGTAACATACCGACCGTCGGTAACATACCGACCGTCGGTAACATACCGACCGTCGGTAACATACAGACCGTCGGTAACATACCGACCGTCGGTAACATACCGACCGTCGGTAACATACCGACCGTCGGTAACATACCGACCGTCGGTAACATACCGACCGTCGGTAACATACCGACCGTCGGTAACATACCGACCGTCGGTAACATACCGACCGTCGGTAACATACCGACCGTCGGTAACATACCGACCGTCGGTAACATACCGACCGTCGGTAACATACCGACCGTCGGTAACATACCGATCGTCGGTAACATACCGACCGTCGGTAACATACCGACCGTCGGTAACATACCGACCGTCGGTAACATACGGACCGTCGGTAACATACGGTCCCGTCTCTAACATACCGACCGTCGGTAACATACCGACCGTCGGTAACATACCGACCGTCGGTAACATACCGACCGTCGGTAACATACCGACCGTCGGTAACATACCGACCGTCGGTAACATACCGACCGTCGGTAACATACCGACCGTCGGTAACATACCGACCGTCGGTAACATACCGACCGTCGGTAACATACCGACCGTCGGTAACATACCGACCGTCGGTAACATACCGACCGTCGGTAACATACAGACCGTCGGTAACATACCGACCGTCGGTAACATACCGACTGTCGGTAACATACGGACCGTCGGTAACATACCGACCGTCGGTAACATACCGACCGTCGGTAACATACCGACCGTCGGTAACATACGGTCCCGTCAGTAACATACGGTCCCGTCTCTAACATACCGACCGTCGGTAACATACCGACCGTCGGTAACATACCGACCGTCGGTAACATACCGACCGTCGGTAACATACCGACCGTCGGTAACATACCGACCGTCGGTAACATACAGACCGTCGGTAACATACCGACCGTCGGTAACATATCAACCGTTGGTAACATGCCGACCGTCGGTAACATACCGAGCGTCGGTAACCTACCGACCGTCGGTAACATACCGACCGTCGGTAACATACCGACCGTCGGTAACATACCGACCGTCGGTAACATACCGACCGTCGGTAACATACGGACCGTCGGTAACATACCGACCGTCGGTAACATACGGACCGTCGGTAACATACCGAACGTCGGTAACATACGGACCGTCGATAACATACGGTCCCATCTCTAACATACCGACCGTCGGTAGCATACCGACCGTCGGTAACATACCGACCGTCGGTAACATACCGACCGTCGGTAACATACCGAATGTCGGAAACATACGGATCGTCGGTAACATACTGACCGTCGGTAACATACCGACCGTCGGTAAAATACCGACCGTCGATAACATACCGACCGTCGGTCACATACCGACCGTCGGTAACATACCGACCGTCGGTAACATACCGACCGTCGGTAACATACCGACCGTCGGTAACATACCGACCGTCGGTAACATACCGACCGTCGGTAACGTACCGACCGTCGGTAATATACGGACCGTCGGTAACATACGGACCGTCGGTAACAGACCGACCGTCGATAACATACCGACCGTCAGTAACATACCGACCGTCGGTAACATACCGACCGTCGGTAACATATCGACCGTCGGTAACATACGGACCGTCCGTAACATACCGACCGTCGGTAACATACCGACCGTCGGTAGCATACAGACCGTCGGTAACATACGGACCGTCCGTAACATACCGACCGTCGGTAACATACCGACCGTCGGTAACATACGGACCGGCGGTAACATACCGACCGCTGGTCACATACCGACCGTCGGTAACATACGGACCGTCGGTAACATAACGACCGTCGGTAACATACCGACCGTCGGTAACATACCGACCGTCGGTAACATACGGTCCCGTCAGTAACATACGGTCCCGTCTCTAACATACCGACCGTCGGTAACATACCGACCGTCGGTAACATACCGACCGTCGGTAACATACCGACCGTCGGTAACATACCGACCGTCGGTAACATACGGACCGTCGGTAACATAACGACCGTCGGTAACATACCGACCGTCGGTAACATACCGACCGTCGGTAACATACGGTCCCGTCAGTAACATACGGTCCCGTCTCTAACATACCGACCGTCGGTAACATACCGACCGTCGGTAACATACCGACCGTCGGTAACATACCGACCGTCGGTAACATACCGACCGTCGGTAACATACCGACCGTCGGTAACATACCGACCGTCGGTAACATACAGACCGTCGGTAACATACCGACCGTCGGTAACATATCAACCGTTGGTAACATGCCGACCGTCGGTAACATACCGAGCGTCGGTAACCTACCGACCGTCGGTAACATACCGACCGTCGGTAACATACCGACCGTCGGTAACATACCGACCGTCGGTAACATACCGACCGTCGGTAACATACCGACCGTCGGTAACATACGGACCGTCGGTAACATACCGACCGTCGGTAACATACGGACCGTCGGTAACATACGGACCGGCGGTAACATACCGACCGTCGGCAACATACCGACCGTCAGTAACATACCGACCGTCAGTAACATACCGACCGTCGGTAACATGCCGACCGTCGGTAACATACGGACCATCCGTAACATACCGACCGTCGGTAACATACCGACCGTCGGTAACATACCGACCGTCGGTAACATACCGAACGTCGGTAACATACCGACCGTCGGTAACATACCGACGGTCGGTAACATACGGATCGTCCGTAACATACCGACCGTCGGTAACATACGGACCGTCGGTAACATACCGACCGTCGGTAACCTACGGACCGTCGGTAACATACCGAGCGTCGGTAACATAACGAGCGTCAATAACATACAAACCGTCGGTAACATACCGACCGTCGGTAACATACTGACCGACGGTAACATACCGACCGTTGGTTACATACCGACCGTCGGTAACCTACCGACCGTCGGTAACATACCGACCGTCGGTAACATACCGACCGTCGGTAACATACCGACCGTCGGTAACATACCGACCGTCGGTAACATACCGACCGTCGGTAACATACGGACCGGCGGTAACATACCGACCGCTGGTAACATACCGACCGTCGGTAACATACGGACCGTCGGTAACATACCGACCGTCGGTAACATACCAAGCGTCGGTAACATACTGACCGTCGGTAACATACCATGCGTCGGTAACATACCGACCGTCAGTAACATACCGACCGTCGGTAACATACCGACCGTCGGTAACATACCGACCGTCGGTAACATACGGACCGTCGGTAACATACCGACCGTCGGTAACATACGGACCGTCGGTAACATACCGACCGTCGGTAACATACCGACCGTCGGTAACATACGGACCGGCGGTAACATACCGACCGTCGGTAACATACCTACTGTCGGTAACATACCGACCGTCGGTAACATACGGACCGTCGGTAACATACCGACCGTCAGTAACATACCGACCGTCGGTAACATACGGACCGTCGGTAATATACCGACCGTCGGTAACATACCGACCGGCGGTAACATACGAACCGTCGGTAACATACCGACCGTCGGTAACATACGGACCGTCGGTAACATACCGACCGTCGGTAACATACCGACCGTCGGTAACATACCAACCGTCGGTAACATACGGACCGTCGGTAACATACCGACCGTCAGTAACATACGGACCGTCGGTAACATACCGACCGTCGGTAACATACCGACCGTCGGTAACATACGAACCGTCGGTAACATACCGACCGTCGGTAACATACCGACCGTCGGTAACATACGGACCGTCGGTAACATATAGACCGTCGGTAACATATCGACCATCGGTAACATACGCACCGTCGGTAACATACCGACCGTCGGTAACATACCGACCGTCGGTAACATACCTACTGTCGGTAACATACCGACCGTCGGTAACATACGGACCGTCGGTAACATACCGACCGTCAGTAACATACCGACCGTCGGTAACATACGGACCGTCGGTAATATACCGACCGTCGGTAACATACCGACCGTCGGGAACATACGGACCGTCGGTAACATATCGACCGTCGGTAACATACCGACTATCGGTAACATACGGACCGTCCGTAACATACCGACCGTCGGTAACATACCGACCGTCGGTAGCATACAGACCGTCGGTAACATACGGACCGTCGGTAACATACCGACCGTCGGTTACATACGGACCGTCAGTAACACACCTACCGTCAGTAACATACCGACCGTCGGTAACATACCGACCGTCGATAACATACCGACCGTCGGTAACATACCGACCGTCGGTAACATACGGACCGTCGGTAACATACCGACCGTCGGTAACATACGGACCGTTGGTAACATACCGACCGTCGGTAACATACCGACCGTCGGTAACATAACGACCGTCGGTAACATACCGACCGTCGGTAACATAACGACCGTCGGTAACATACCGACCGTCGGTAACATACCGACCGTCGGTAACATACGGTCCCGTCTCTAACATACCGACCGTCGGTAACATACCGACCGTCGGTAACATACCGACCGTCGGTAACATACCGACCGTCGGTGACATACGGATAGTCGGTAACATATAGACCGTCGGTAACATACCGACCATCGGTAACATACGCACCGTCGGTAACATACCGACCGTCGGTAACATACCGACCGTCGGTAACATACCTACCGTCGGTAACATACCGACCGTCGGTAACATACGGACCGTCGGTAACATACCGACCGTCAGTAACATACCGACCGTCGGTAACATACGGACCGTCGGTAACATACCGACCGTCGGTAACATACCGACCGTCGGTAACATACCGACCGTCGGTAACATACCGACCGTCGGTAACATACCGACCGTCGGTAACATACCGACCGTCGGTAACATACCTAACGTCAGTCACATACCGACCGTCGGTAACATGCCGACCGTCGGTAACATACCGACCGTCAGTAACATACCGACCGTCGGTAACATACCGACCGTCAGTAACATACCTAACGTCAGTCACATACCGACCGTCGGTAACATGCCGACCGTCGGTAACATACCGACCGTCGGTAACATACGGACCGTCGGTAACATACCGACCGTCGGTAACATACCGACCGTCGGTAACATACCGACCGTCGGTAACATACCGACCGTCGGTAACATACCGACCGTCGGTAACATACCGACCGTCGGTAACATACCGACCGTCGGTAACATACCGACCGTCGGTAACATACCGACCGTCGGTAACATACCGACCGTCGGTAACATACCGACCGTCGGTAACATACCGACCGTCGGTAACATACCGACCGTCGGTAACATACCGACCGTCGGTAACATACCGACCGTCGATAACATACCGACCGTCGGTAACATATCGACCGTCGGTAACATACGGACCGTCGGTAACATATCAACCGTTGGTTACATGCCGACCGTCGGTAACATACCGATTGTCGGTAACATACGGTCCCGTCAGTAACATACGGTCCCGTCTCTAACATACCGACCGTCGGTAACATACCGACCGTCGGTAACATACCGACCGTCGGTAACATACCGACCGTCGGTAACATACCGACCGTCGGTAACATACCGACCGTCGGTAACATCCAGACCGTCGGTAACATACAGACCGTCGGTAACATACCGACCGTTGGTAACATACCGACCGTCGGTAACATACCGACCGTCGGTAACATACCGACTGTCGGTAACATACGGACCGTCGGTAACATACCGACCGTCGGTAACATACCGACCGTCGGTAACATACCGACCGTCGGTAACATACCGACCGTCGGTAACATACCGACCGTCGGTAACATACCGACCGTCGGTAACATACCGACCGTCGGTAACATACCGACCGTCGGTAACATACCGACCGTCGGTAACATACCGACCGTCGGTAACATACCGACCGTCGGTAACATACGGACCGTCGGTAACATACGGTCCCGTCCCTAACATACGGTCCCGTCTCTAACATACCGACCGTCGGTAACATACCGACCGTCGGTAACATACCGACCGTCGGTAACATACCGACCGTCGGTAACATACCGACCGTCGGTAACATACCGACCGTCGGTAACATACCGACCGTCGGTAACATACCGACCGTCGGTAACATACCGACCGTCGGTAACATACAGACCGTCGGTAACATACCGACCGTCGGTAACATACCGACCGTCGGTAACATACCGACCGTCGGTAACATACCGACCGTCGGTAACATACCGACCGTCGGTAACATACCGACCGTCGGTAACATACCGACCGTCGGTAACATACCGACCGTCGGTAACATACCGACCGTCGGTAACATACCGACCGTCGGTAACATACCGACCGTCCGTAACATACCGACCGTCGGTAACATACCGACCGTTGGTAACATACCGACCGTCGGTAACATACCGACCGTCGGTAACATACTGACCGTCGGTAACATACCGACCGTCGGTAACATACCGACCGTCGGTAACATACGGACCGTCGGTAACATACGGACCGTCTCTAACATACCGACCGTCGGTAACATACCGACCGTCGGTAACATACCGACCGTCGGTAACATACCGACCGTCGGTAACATACCGACCGTCGGTAACATACCGACCGTCGGTAACATACCGACCGTCGGTAACATACCGACCGTCGGTAACATACCGACCGTCGGTAACATACCGACCGTCGGTAACATACCGACCGTCGGTAACATACCGACCGTCGGTAACATACCGACCGTCGGTAACATACCGACCGTCGGTAACATACCGACCGTCGGTAACATACAGACCGTCGGTAACATACCGACCGTCGGTAACATACCGACTGTCGGTAACATACGGACCGTCGGTAACATACCGACCGTCGGTAACATACCGACCGTCGGTAACATACCGACCGTCGGTAACATACCGACCGTCGGTAACATACCGACCGTCGGTAACATACCGACCGTCGGTAACATACCGACCGTCGGTAACATACCGACCGTCGGTAACATACCGACCGCCGGTAACATACCGACCGTCGGTAACATACCGACTGTCGGTAACATACCGACCGTCGGTAACATACCGACCGTCGGTAACATACCGACCGTCGGTAACATACCGACCGTCGGTAACATACGGACCGTCGGTAACATACGGTCCCGTCTCTAACATACGGTCCCGTCTCTAACATACCGACCGTCGGTAACATACCGACCGTCGGTAACATACCGACCGTCGGTAACATACCGACCGTCGGTAACATACCGACCGTCGGTAACATACAGACCGTCGGTAACATACCGACCGTCGGTAACATACCGACCGTCGGTAACATACCGACCGTCGGTAACATACCGACCGTCGGTAACATACGGACCGTCGGTAACATACGGTCCCGTCTCTAACATACGGTCCCGTCTCTAACATACCGACGGTCGGTAACATACCGACCGTCGGTAACATACCGACCGTCGGTAACATACCGACCGTCGGTAACATACCGACCGTCGGTAACATACCGACCGTCGGTAACATACCGACCGTCGGTAACATACGGACCGTCGGTAACATACGGTCCCGTCTCTAACATACGGTCCCGTCTCTAACATACCGACCGTCGGTAACATACCGACCGTCGGTAACATACCGACCGTCGGTAACATACCGACCGTCGGTAACATACCGACCGTCGGTAACATACCGACCGTCGGTAACATACCGACCGTCGGTAACATACCGACCGTCGGTAACAAACCGACCGTCGGTAACATACCGACCGTCGGTAACATACCGACCGTCGGTAACATACCGACCGTCGGTAACATACCGACCGTCGGTAACATACCGACCGTCGGTAACATACCGACCGTCGGTAACATACGGTCCCGTCTCTAACATACCGACCGTCGGTAACATACCGACCGTCGGTAACATACCGACCGTCGGTAACATACCGACCGTCGGTAACATACCGACCATCGGTAACATACCGACCGTCGGTAACATACCGACCGTCGGTAACATACCGACCGTCCGTAACATACCGACCGTCGGTAACATACCGACCGTCGGTAACATACCGACCGTCGGTAACATACCGACCGTCGGTAACATACCGACCGTCGGTAACATACAGACCGTCGGTAACGTACCGACCGTCGGTAATATACGGACCGTCGGTAACATACGGACCGTCGGTAACAGACCGACCGTCGATAACATACCGACCGTCAGTAACATACCGACCGTCGGTAACATACCGACCGTCGGTAACATATCGACCGTCGGTAACATACGGACCGTCCGTAACATACCGACCGTCGGTAACATACCGACCGTCGGTAGCATACAGACCGTCGGTAACATACGGACCGTCCGTAACATACCGACCGTCGGTAACATACCGACCGTCGGTAACATACGGACCGGCGGTAACATACCGACCGCTGGTCACATACCGACCGTCGGTAACATACGGACCGTCGGTAACATAACGACCGTCGGTAACATACCGACCGTCGGTAACATACCGACCGTCGGTAACATACGGTCCCGTCAGTAACATACGGTCCCGTCTCTAACATACCGACCGTCGGTAACATACCGACCGTCGGTAACATACCGACCGTCGGTAACATACCGACCGTCGGTAACATACCGACCGTCGGTAACATACCGACCGTCGGTAACATACCGACCGTCGGTAACATACCGACCGTCGGTAACATACAGACCGTCGGTAACATACCGACCGTCGGTAACATATCAACCGTTGGTAACATGCCGACCGTCGGTAACATACCGAGCGTCGGTAACCTACCGACCGTCGGTAACATACCGACCGTCGGTAACATACCGACCGTCGGTAACATACCGACCGTCGGTAACATACCGACCGTCGGTAACATACCGACCGTCGGTAACATACGGACCGTCGGTAACATACCGACCGTCGGTAACATACGGACCGTCGGTAACATACGGACCGGCGGTAACATACCGACCGTCGGCAACATACCGACCGTCAGTAACATACCGACCGTCAGTAACATACCGACCGTCGGTAACATGCCGACCGTCGGTAACATACGGACCATCCGTAACATACCGACCGTCGGTAACATACCGACCGTCGGTAACATACCGACCGTCGGTAACATACCGACCGTCGGTAACATACCGAACGTCGGTAACATACCGACCGTCGGTAACATACCGACCGTCGGTAACATACCGACGGTCGGTAACATACGGATCGTCCGTAACATACCGACCGTCGGTAACATACGGACCGTCGGTAACATACCGACCGTCGGTAACCTACGGACCGTCGGTAACATACCGAGCGTCGGTAACATAACGAGCGTCAATAACATACAAACCGTCGGTAACATACCGACCGTCGGTAACATACTGACCGACGGTAACATACCGACCGTTGGTTACATACCGACCGTCGGTAACCTACCGACCGTCGGTAACATACCGACCGTCGGTAACATACCGACCGTCGGTAACATACCGACCGTCGGTAACATACCGACCGTCGGTAACATACCGACCGTCGGTAACATACCGACCGTCGGTAACATACCGACCGTCGGTAACATACGGACCGGCGGTAACATACCGACCGCTGGTAACATACCGACCGTCGGTAACATACGGACCGTCGGTAACATACCGACCGTCGGTAACATACCAAGCGTCGGTAACATACTGACCGTCGGTAACATACCATGCGTCGGTAACATACCGACCGTCAGTAACATACCGACCGTCGGTAACATACCGACCGTCGGTAACATACCGACCGTCGGTAACATACGGACCGTCGGTAACATACCGACCGTCGGTAACATACGGACCGTCGGTAACATACCGACCGTCGGTAACATACCGACCGTCGGTAACATACGGACCGGCGGTAACATACCGACCGTCGGTAACATACCTACTGTCGGTAACATACCGACCGTCGGTAACATACGGACCGTCGGTAACATACCGACCGTCAGTAACATACCGACCGTCGGTAACATACGGACCGTCGGTAATATACCGACCGTCGGTAACATACCGACCGGCGGTAACATACGAACCGTCGGTAACATACCGACCGTCGGTAACATACGGACCGTCGGTAACATACCGACCGTCGGTAACATACCGACCGTCGGTAACATACCAACCGTCGGTAACATACGGACCGTCGGTAACATACCGACCGTCAGTAACATACGGACCGTCGGTAACATACCGACCGTCGGTAACATACCGACCGTCGGTAACATACGAACCGTCGGTAACATACCGACCGTCGGTAACATACCGACCGTCGGTAACATACGGACCGTCGGTAACATATAGACCGTCGGTAACATATCGACCATCGGTAACATACGCACCGTCGGTAACATACCGACCGTCGGTAACATACCGACCGTCGGTAACATACCTACTGTCGGTAACATACCGACCGTCGGTAACATACGGACCGTCGGTAACATACCGACCGTCAGTAACATACCGACCGTCGGTAACATACGGACCGTCGGTAATATACCGACCGTCGGTAACATACCGACCGTCGGGAACATACGGACCGTCGGTAACATATCGACCGTCGGTAACATACCGACTATCGGTAACATACGGACCGTCCGTAACATACCGACCGTCGGTAACATACCGACCGTCGGTAGCATACAGACCGTCGGTAACATACGGACCGTCGGTAACATACCGACCGTCGGTTACATACGGACCGTCAGTAACACACCTACCGTCAGTAACATACCGACCGTCGGTAACATACCGACCGTCGATAACATACCGACCGTCGGTAACATACCGACCGTCGGTAACATACGGACCGTCGGTAACATACCGACCGTCGGTAACATACGGACCGTTGGTAACATACCGACCGTCGGTAACATACCGACCGTCGGTAACATAACGACCGTCGGTAACATACCGACCGTCGGTAACATAACGACCGTCGGTAACATACCGACCGTCGGTAACATACCGACCGTCGGTAACATACGGTCCCGTCTCTAACATACCGACCGTCGGTAACATACCGACCGTCGGTAACATACCGACCGTCGGTAACATACCGACCGTCGGTGACATACGGATAGTCGGTAACATATAGACCGTCGGTAACATACCGACCATCGGTAACATACGCACCGTCGGTAACATACCGACCGTCGGTAACATACCGACCGTCGGTAACATACCGACCGTCGGTAACATACCTACCGTCGGTAACATACCGACCGTCGGTAACATACGGACCGTCGGTAACATACCGACCGTCAGTAACATACCGACCGTCGGTAACATACGGACCGTCGGTAACATACCGACCGTCGGTAACATACCGACCGTCGGTAACATACCGACCGTCGGTAACATACCGACCGTCGGTAACATACCGACCGTCGGTAACATACCGACCGTCGGTAACATACCTAACGTCAGTCACATACCGACCGTCGGTAACATGCCGACCGTCGGTAACATACCGACCGTCAGTAACATACCTAACGTCAGTCACATACCGACCGTCGGTAACATGCCGACCGTCGGTAACATACCGACCGTCGGTAACATACGGACCGTCGGTAACATACCGACCGTCAGTAACATACCGACCGTCGGTAACATACCGACCGTCGGTAACATACCGACCGTCGGTAACATACCGACCGTCGGTAACATATCGACCGTCGGTAACATACCGACCGTCGGTAACATACCGACCGTCGGTAACATACCGACCGTCGGTAACATACCGACCGTCGGTAACATACCGACCGTCGGTAACATACCGACCGTCGGTGACATACCGACCGTCGGTGACATACCGACCGTCGGTAACATACCGACCGTCGGTAACATACCGACCGTCGGTAACATACCGACCGTCGGTAACATACCGACCGTCGGTAACATACGGACCGTCGGTAACATACCGACCGTCGGTAACATACAGACCGTCGGTAACACACCTACCGTCAGTAACATACCGACCGTCGGTAACATACCGACCGTCGATAACATACCGACCGTCAGTAACATACCGACCGTCGGTAACATACCGACCGTCGGTTACATACCGACCGTCGGTTACATACCGACCGTCGGTGACCTACCTACCGTCGGTAACATATCGACCCTCGATAACATACGGACCGTCGGTAACATATCAACCGTTGGTAACATGCCGACCGTCGGTAACATACCGAGCGTCGGTAACCTACCAACCGTCGGTAACATACCGACCGTCGGTAACATACCGACCGTCGGTAACATACCAACCGTCGGTAACATACCGACCGTCGGTAACATACCGACCGTCGGTAACATACCGACCGTCGGTAACATACCGACCGTTGGTAACATACCGACCGTCGGTAACATACCGACCGTCGGTAACATACCGACGGTCGGTAACATACGGACCGTCGGTTACATACCGACCGTCGGTGACCTACCGACCGTCGGTAACATATCGACCGTCGGTAACATGCCGACCGTCGGTAACATACCGACCGTCGGTAACATACCGACCGTCGGTAACATACCGACCGTCGGTAACATACCGACCGTCGGTAACATACCGACCGTCGGTAACATACCGACCGTCGGTAACATACGGACCGTCGGTAACATACGGTCCCGTCTCTAACATACCGACCGTCGGTAACATACCGACCATCGGTAACATACCGACCGTCGGTAACATACCGACCGTCGGTAACATACCGACCGTCGGTAACATACCGACCGTCGGTAACATACCGACCGTCGGTAACATACCGACCGTCGGTAACATACCGACCGTCGGTAACATATCGACCGTCGGTAACATACGGACCGTCCGTAACATACCGACCGTCGGTAACATACCGACTGTCGGTAACATACGGATCGTCGGTAACATACCGACCGTCGGTAACATACCGACCGTCGGTCACATACCGACCGTCGGTAACATACGGACCGTCGGTAACACACCTACCGTCGGTAACATACCGACCGTCGGTAACATACCGACCGTCGATAACATACCGACCGTCGGTAACATACCGACCGTCGGTAACATACCGACCGTCGGTAACATACCGACCGTCGGTAACATACCGACCGTCGGTTACATACCGACCGTCGGTGACCTACCGACCGTCGGTAACATATCGACCGTTGGTAACATACGGACCGTCGGTAACATATCAACCGTTGGTAACATGCCGACCGTCGGTAACATACCGAGCGTCAGTAACCTACCAACCGTCGGTAACATACCGACCGTCGGTAACATACCGACCGTCGGTAACATACCAACCGTCGGTAACATACCGACCGTCGGTAACATACCGACCGTCGGTAACATACCGACCGTCGGTAACATACCGACCGTCGGTAACATACGGACCGTCGGTAACATACCGACCGTCGGTAACATACCGACCGTCGGTAACATACCGACCGTCGGTAACATACCGACCGTCGGTAACATACCGACCGTCGGTAACATACCGACCGTCGGTAATATACGGACCGTCGGTAACATACGGACCGTCGGTAACATACCGACCGTCGATAACATACCGACCGTCGGTAACATACCGACCGTCGGTAACATACCGACCGTCGGTAACATACCGACCGTCGGTAACATACCGACCGTCGGTAACATACCGACCGTCGGTAACATACCGACCGTCGGTAACATACCGACCGTCGGTAACATACCGACCGTCGGTAACATACCGACCGTCGGTAACAAACCGACCGTCGGTAACATACCGACCGTCGGTAACATACCGACCGTCGGTAACATACCGACCGTCGGTAACATACCGACCGTCGGTAACATACCGACCGTCGGTAACATACCGACCGTCGGTAACATACGGTCCCGTCTCTAACATACCGACCGTCGGTAACATACCGACCGTCGGTAACATACCGACCGTCGGTAACATACCGACCATCGGTAACATACCGACCGTCGGTAACATACCGACCGTCGGTAACATACCGACCGTCGGTAACGTACCGACCGTCGGTAACATACCGACCGTCGGTAACATACCGACCGTCGGTAACATACCGACCGTCCGTAACATACCGACTGTCGGTAACATACCGACCGTCGGTAACATACCGACCGTCGGTAACATACCGACCGTCGGTAGCATACCGACCGTCGGTAACATACGGACCGTCGGTAACATACGGACCGTCGGTAACATACCGACCGTCGGTAACATAATGACCGTCGGTAACATACCGACCGTCGGTAACATACCGACCTTCGGTAACATACCGACCGTCGGTAACATACGGTCCCGTCTCTAACATACTGACCGTCGGTAACATACCGACCGTCGGTAACATACCGACCGTCGGTAACATACCGACTGTCGGTAACATACCGACCGTCGGTAACATACGGATAGTCGGTAACATACGGACCGTCGGTAACACACCTACCGTCAGTAACATACCGACCGTCGGTTACATACCGACCGTCGGTGACCTACCGACCGTCGGTAACATATCGACCGTCGGTAACATACCAACCGTCGGTAACATACGGACCGTCGGTAACATACCGACCGTCGGTAACATACGGACCGTCAGTAACATATCGACCGTGGGTAACATGCCGACCGTCGGTAACATAACGACCGTCGGTAACCTACCAACCGTCGGTAACATACCGACCGTCGGTAACATACCGACCGTCGGTAACATACCGACCGTCGGTAACATACCGACCGTCGGTAACCCACCGACCGTCGGTAACAAATCGACCGTCGGTAACATACCGACCGTCGGTAACATACGGACCGTCGGTAACATACCGACCGTCGGTAACATACGGACCGTCGGTAACATACCGACCGTCGGTCACATACGGACCGTCGGTAACATACGGACCGTCGGTAACATACCGACCGTCGGTAACACAACGACCGCCGGTAACAGACCGACCGTCGGTAACATACCGACCGTCGGTAACATACCGACCGTCGGTAACATACCGACCGTCGGTAACATACCGACCGTCGGTAACATACGGACCGTCAGTAACATACGGACGGTCGGTAACATACCGACCGTCGGTAACATACCAACCGTCGGTAACATACGGACCGTCGGTAACATACCGACCGTCGGTAACATACCGACCGTCGGTAACATACCGACCGTCGGTAACATACGGTCCCGTCTCTAACATACCGACCGTCGGTAACATACCGACCGTCGGTAACATACCGACCGTCGGTAACATACCGACCGTCGGTAACATACGGACCGTCGGTAACATACCGACCGTCGGTAACATACGGACCGTCGGTAACATACCGACCGTCGGTAACATACCGACCGTCGGTAACATACCGACCGTCGGTAACATACCGACCGTCGGTAACATACCGACCGTCGGTAACATACCGACCGTCGGTAACATACGGTCCCGTCTCTAACATACCGACCGTCGGTAACATACCGACCGTCGGTAACATACCGACCGTCGGTAACATACCGACCATCGGTAACATACCGACCGTCGGTAACATACCGACCGTCGGTAACATACCGACCGTCGGTAACGTACCGACCGTCGGTAACATACCGACCGTCGGTAACATACCGACCGTCGGTAACATACCGACCGTCCGTAACATACCGACTGTCGGTAACATACCGACCGTCGGTAACATACCGACCGTCGGTAACATACCGACCGTCGGTAGCATACCGACCGTCGGTAACATACGGACCGTCGGTAACATACGGACCGTCGGTAACATACCGACCGTCGGTAACATAATGACCGTCGGTAACATACCGACCGTCGGTAACATACCGACCTTCGGTAACATACCGACCGTCGGTAACATACGGTCCCGTCTCTAACATACTGACCGTCGGTAACATACCGACCGTCGGTAACATACCGACCGTCGGTAACATACCGACTGTCGGTAACATACCGACCGTCGGTAACATACGGATAGTCGGTAACATACGGACCGTCGGTAACACACCTACCGTCAGTAACATACCGACCGTCGGTTACATACCGACCGTCGGTGACCTACCGACCGTCGGTAACATATCGACCGTCGGTAACATACCAACCGTCGGTAACATACGGACCGTCGGTAACATACCGACCGTCGGTAACATACGGACCGTCAGTAACATATCGACCGTGGGTAACATGCCGACCGTCGGTAACATAACGACCGTCGGTAACCTACCAACCGTCGGTAACATACCGACCGTCGGTAACATACCGACCGTCGGTAACATACCGACCGTCGGTAACATACCGACCGTCGGTAACCCACCGACCGTCGGTAACAAATCGACCGTCGGTAACATACCGACCGTCGGTAACATACGGACCGTCGGTAACATACCGACCGTCGGTAACATACGGACCGTCGGTAACATACCGACCGTCGGTCACATACGGACCGTCGGTAACATACGGACCGTCGGTAACATACCGACCGTCGGTAACACAACGACCGCCGGTAACAGACCGACCGTCGGTAACATACCGACCGTCGGTAACATACCGACCGTCGGTAACATACCGACCGTCGGTAACATACCGACCGTCGGTAACATACGGACCGTCAGTAACATACGGACGGTCGGTAACATACCGACCGTCGGTAACATACCAACCGTCGGTAACATACGGACCGTCGGTAACATACCGACCGTCGGTAACATACCGACCGTCGGTAACATACCGACCGTCGGTAACATACGGTCCCGTCTCTAACATACCGACCGTCGGTAACATACCGACCGTCGGTAACATACCGACCGTCGGTAACATACCGACCGTCGGTAACATACGGACCGTCGGTAACATACCGACCGTCGGTAACATACGGACCGTCGGTAACATACCGACCGTCGGTAACATACCGACCGTCGGTAACATACCGACCGTCGGTAACATACCGACCGTCGGTAACATACCGACCGTCGGTAACATACCGACCGTCGGTAACATACAGACCGTCGGTAACATACCGACCGTCGGTAACATACCGACTGTCGGTAACATACCGACCGTCGGTAACATACCGACCGTCGGTAACATACCGACCGTCGGTATCATACCGACCGTCGGTAACATACCGACCGTCGGTAACATACCGACCGTCGGTAACATACCGACCGTCGGTAACATACCGACCGTCGGTAACATACCGACCGTCGGTAACATACCGACCGTCGGTAACATACCGACCGTCGGTAACATACCGACCGTCGGTAACATACCGACCGTCGGTAACATACCGACCGTCGGTAACATACCGACCGTCGGTAACATACGGACCGTCGGTAACATACGGACCGTCTCTAACATACCGACCGTCGGTAACATACCGACCGTCGGTAACATACCGACCGTCGGTAACATACCGACCGTCGGTAACATACCGACCGTCGGTAACATACCGACCGTCGGTAACATACCGACCGTCGGTAACATACCGACCGTCGGTAACATACCGACCGTCGGTAACATACCGACCGTCGGTAACATACCGACCGTCGGTAACATACCGACCGTCGGTAACATACCGACCGTCGGTAACATACAGACCGTCGGTAACATACCGACCGTCGGTAACATACCGACCGTCGGTAACATACGGACCGTCGGTAACATACCGACCGTCGGTAACATACCGACCGTCGGTAACATACCGACCGTCGGTAACATACCGACCGTCGGTAACATACCGACCGTCGGTAACATACCGACCGTCGGTAACATACCGACCGTCGGTAACATACCGACCGTCGGTAACATACCGACCGTCGGTAACATACCGACTGTCGGTAACATACCGACCGTCGGTAACATACCGACCGTCGGTAACATACCGACCGTCGGTAACATACCGACCGTCGGTAACATACGGACCGGCGGTAACATTCCGACCGCTGGTAACATACCGACCGTCGGTAACATACGGACCGTCGGTAACATACCGACCGTCGGTTACATACCGACCGTCGGTAACATACGGACCGTCGGTAACATACCGACCGTCGGTAACATACCGACCGTCGGTAACATACGGACCGGCGGTAACATACCGACCGTCGGCAACATACCGACCATCAGTAACATACCGACCGTCAGTAACATACCGACCGTCGGTAACATGCCGACCGTCGGTAACATACGGACCGTCCGTAACATACCGACTGTCGGTAACATACCGACCGTCGGTAACATACCGAACGTCGGTAACATACCGACCGTCGGTAACATACCGACGGTCAGTAACATACGGACCGTCCGTAACATACCGACCGTCGGTAACATACGGACCGTCGGTAACATACCGACCGTCGGTAACCTACGGACCGTCGGTAACATACCGAGCGTCGGTAACATAACGAGCGTCAGTAACATACAAACCGTCAGTAACATACAGACCGTCGGTTACATACCGACCGTCGGTAACATACTGACCGACGGTAACATACCGACCGTTGGTTACATACCGACCGTCGGTAACCTACCGACCGTCGGTAACATACCGACCGTCGGTAACATACCGACCGTCGGTAACATTCCGACCGTCGGTAACATACCGACCGTCGGTAACATACCGACCGTCGGTAACATACCGACCGTCGGTAACATACGGACCGGCGGTAACATACCGACCGCTGGTAACATACCGACCGTCGGTAACATACGGACCGTCGGTAACATACCGACCGTCGGTAACATACCAAGCGTCGGTAACATACCGACCGTCAGTAACATACCGACCGTCGGTAACATACCGACCGTCGGTAACATACCGACCGTCGGTAACATACGGACCGTCGGTAACATACCGACCGTCGGTAACATACGGACCGTCGGTAACATACCGACCGTCGGTAACATACCGACCGTCGGTAACATACGGACCGGCGGTAACATACCGACCGTCGGTAACATACCGACCGTCGGTAACATACCGACCGTCGGTAGCATACCGACCGTCGGTAACATACGGACCGTCGGTAACATACGGACCGTCGGTAACATACCGACCGTCGGTAACATAATGACCGTCGGTAACATACCGACCGTCGGTAACATACCGACCTTCGGTAACATACCGACCGTCGGTAACATACGGTCCCGTCTCTAACATACTGACCGTCGGTAACATACCGACCGTCGGTAACATACCGACCGTCGGTAACATACCGACTGTCGGTAACATACCGACCGTCGGTAACATACGGATAGTCGGTAACATACGGACCGTCGGTAACACACCTACCGTCAGTAACATACCGACCGTCGGTTACATACCGACCGTCGGTGACCTACCGACCGTCGGTAACATATCGACCGTCGGTAACATACCAACCGTCGGTAACATACGGACCGTCGGTAACATACCGACCGTCGGTAACATACGGACCGTCAGTAACATATCGACCGTGGGTAACATGCCGACCGTCGGTAACATAACGACCGTCGGTAACCTACCAACCGTCGGTAACATACCGACCGTCGGTAACATACCGACCGTCGGTAACATACCGACCGTCGGTAACATACCGACCGTCGGTAACCCACCGACCGTCGGTAACAAATCGACCGTCGGTAACATACCGACCGTCGGTAACATACGGACCGTCGGTAACATACCGACCGTCGGTAACATACGGACCGTCGGTAACATACCGACCGTCGGTCACATACGGACCGTCGGTAACATACGGACCGTCGGTAACATACCGACCGTCGGTAACACAACGACCGCCGGTAACAGACCGACCGTCGGTAACATACCGACCGTCGGTAACATACCGACCGTCGGTAACATACGGACCGGCGGTAACATACCAACCGTCGGTAACATACCGACCGTCAGTAACAGACCGACTGTCGGTAACATACCGACCGTCGGTAACATACCGACCGTCAGTAACATACCGACCGTCGGTAACATACCGACCGTCGGTAACATACCGACCGTCGGTAACATACGAACCGTCGGTAACATACCGACCGTCGGTAACATACCGACCGTCGGTAACATACGGACCGTCGGTAACATATAGACCGTCGGTAACATACCGACCATCGGTAACATACGCACCGTCGGTAACATACCGACCGTCGGTGACATACGGACCGGCGGTAACATACCAACCGTCGGTAACATACCGACCGTCAGTAACAGACCGACCGTCGGTAACATACCGACCGTCAGTAACATACGGACCGTCGGTAACATACCGACCGTCGGTAACATACGAACCGTCGGTAACATACCGACCGTCGGTAACATACCGACCGTCGGTAACAGACGGATCGTCGGTAACATATAGACCGTCAGTAACATACCGACCATCGGTAACATACGCACCGTCGGTAACATACCGACCGTCGGTAACATACCGACCGTCGGTAACATACCTACTGTCGGTAACATACCGACCGTCGGTAACATACGGACCGTCGTTAACATACCGACCGTCAGTAACATACCGACCGTCGGTAACATACGGACCGTCGGTAACATACCGACCGTCGGTAACATACCGACCGTCGGTAACATACCGACCGTCGGTAACATACGGACCGTCGGTAACATATCGACCGTCGGTAACATACCGACCATCGGTAACATACGGACCGTCCGTAACATACCGACCGTCGGTAACATACCGACCGTCGGTAGCATACAGACTGTCGGTAACATACGGACCGTCGTTAACATACCGACCGTCGGTTACATACGGACCGTGGGTAACACACCTACCGTCAGTAACATACCGACCGTCGGTAACATACCGACCGTCGATAACATACCGACCGTCGGTAACATACCGACCGTCGGTTACATACCGACTTTCGGTAACATACCGACCGTCGGTTACATACCGACCGTCGGTGAACTATCGATCGTCAGTAACATATCGACCGTCGGTAACATACGGACCGTCGGTAACATATCGACCGTCGGTAACATACGGACCGTCGGTAACATATCAACCGTTGGTAACATGCTGACCGTCGGTAACATACCGACCGTCCGTAACATACGGACCGTCGGTAACATACCGACCGTCGGTAACATACGGACCGTTGGTAACATACCGACCGTCGGTAACATACCGACCGTCGGTAACATAACGACCGTCGGTAACATACCGACCGTCGATAACATAACGACCGTCGGTAACATACCGACCGTCGGTAACATACCGACCGTCGGTAACATACCGACCGTCGGTAACATACCGACCGTCGGTAACATACGGTCCCGTCTCTAACATACCGACCGTCGGTAACATACCGACCGTCGGTAACATACGGTCCGTCGGTAACATACCGACCGTCGGTAACATACCGACCGTCGGTAACATACCGACCGTCGGTAACATACGGACCGTCAGTAACATACGGACGGTCGGTAACATACCGACCGTCGGTAACATACCAACCGTCGGTAACATACGGACCGTCGGTAACATACCGACCGTCGGTAACATACCGACCGTCGGTAACATACCGACCGTCGGTAACATACGGTCCCGTCTCTAACATACCGACCGTCGGTAACATACCGACCGTCGGTAACATACCGACCGTCGGTAACATACCGACCGTCGGTAACATACGGACCGTCGGTAACATACCGACCGTCGGTAACATACGGACCGTCGGTAACATACCGACCGTCGGTAACATACCGACCGTCGGTAACATACCGACCGTCGGTAACATACCGACCGTCGGTAACATACCGACCGTCGGTAACATACGGTCCCGTCTCTAACATACCGACCGTCGGTAACATACCGACCGTCGGTAACATACCGACCGTCGGTAACATACCGACCGTCGGTAACATACGGACCGTCGGTAACATACCGACCGTCGGTAACATACCGACTGTCGGTAACATGCCGACCGTCGGTAACATACCGACCGTCGGTAACATAATGACCGTCGGTCACATACCGACCGTCGGTAACATACTGACCGCCGGTAACATACCGACCGTCGGTAACATACCGACCGTCGGTAACATACGGACCGTTGGTAACATACAGACCGTCGGTAACATACCGACCGTCGGTAACATAATGACCGTCGGTAACATACAGACCGTCGGTAACATACCGACCGTCAGTAACATACCGACCGTCGGTAACATACCGACCGTCGGTAACATACGGTCCCGTCTCTAACATACCGACCGTCGGTAACATACCGACCGTCGGTAACATACCGACTGTCGGTAACATACCGACCGTCGGTAACATACGGACCGTCGGTAACATACAGACCATCGGTAACATACGGACCGTCGGTAACATACCGACCGTCGGTAGCATACGGAGCGTTGGTAACACACCGACCGTCGGTAACATACGGACCGTCGGTAACATACCGACCGTCGGTAACATACGGACCGGCGGTAACATACCAACCGTCGGTAACATACCGACCGTCAGTAACAGACCGACTGTCGGTAACATACCGACCGTCGGTAACATACCGACCGTCAGTAACATACGGACCGTCGGTAACATACCGACCGTCGGTAACATACCGACCGTCGGTAACATACGAACCGTCGGTAACATACCGACCGTCGGTAACATACCGACCGTCGGTAACATACGGACCGTCGGTAACATATAGACCGTCGGTAACATACGAACCGTCGGTAACATACCGACCGTCGGTAACATACCGACCGTCGGTAACATACGGACCGTCGGTAACATATAGACCGTCGGTAACATACCGACCATCGGTAACATACGCACCGTCGGTAACATACCGACCGTCGGTAACATACCGACCGTCGGTAACATACGTACTGTCGGTAACATACCGACCGTCGGTAACATACGGACCGTCGGTAACATACCGACCGTCAGTAACATACCGACCGTCGGTAACATACGGACCGTCGGTAACATACCGACCGTCGGTAACATACCGACCGTCAGTAACATACGGACCGTCGGTAACATACCGACCGTCGGTAACCTACGGACCGTCGGTAACATACCGAGCGTCGGTAACATACCGAGCGTCAATAACATACGAACCGTCGGTAACATACCGACCGTCGGTTACATACCGACCGTCGGTAACATACCGACCGACGGTAACATACCGACCGTTGGTTACATACCGACCGTCGGTAACCTACCGACCGTCGGTAACATACCGACCGTCGGTAACATACCGACCGTCGGTAACATACCGACCGTCGGTAACATACCGACCGTCGGTAACATACGGACCGGCGGTAATATACCGACCGCTGGTAACATACCGACCGTCGGTAACATACGGACCGTCGGTAACATACCGACCGTCGGTAACATACCAAGCGTCGGTAACATACCGACCGTCAGTAACATACCGACCGTCGGTAACATACCGACCGTCGGTAACATACGGACCGTCGGTAACATACCGACCGTCGGTAACATACGGACCGTCGGTAACATACCGACCGTCGGTAACCTACGGACCGTCGGTAACATACCGAGCGTCGGTAACATACCGAGCTTCAATAACATACAAACCGTCGGTAACATACCGACCGTCGGTAACATACCGACCGTCGGTAACATATGGATCGTCGGTGACATATAGACCGTCGGTAACATACCGACCATCGGTAACATACGCACCGTCTATAACATACCGACCGTCGGTAACATACCGACCGTCGGTAACATACCGACCGTCGGTAACATACCGACCGTCGGTAACATACCTACTGTCGGTAACATACCGACCGTCGGTAACATACGGACCGTCGGTAACATACCGACCGTCAGTAACATACCGACCGTCGGTAACATACGGACCGTCGGTAACATACCGACCGTCGGTAACATACCGACCGTCGGTAACATACGGACCGTCAGTAACATATCGACCGTCGGTAACATACCGACCATCGGTAACATACGGACCGTCCGTAACATACCGACCGTCGGTAACATACCGACCGTCGGTAGCATACAGACCGTCGGTAACATACGGACCGTCGTTAACATACCGACCGTCGGTTACATACGGACCGTCGGTAACACACCTACCGTCAGTAACATACCGACCGTCGGTAACATACCGACCGTCGATAACATACCGACCGTCGGTAACATACCGACGGTCGGTAACATACCGACCGTCGGTAACATACCGACCGTCGGTAACATACCGACCGTCGGTTACATACCGACCGTCGGTGAACTACCGACCGTCGGTAACATATCGACCGTCGGTAACATACGGACCGTCGGTAACATATCAACCGTTGGTAACATGCCGACCGTCGGTAACATACCGACCGTCGGTAACATACGGACCGTCGGTAACATACCGACCGTCGGTAACATACGGACCGTTGGTAACATACCGACCGTCGGTAACATACCGACCGTCGGTAACATAACGACCGTCGGTAACATACCGACCGTCGGTAACATAACGACCGTCGGTAACATACCGACCGTTGTAACATACCGACCGTCGGTAACATACCGACCGTCGGTAACATACCGACCGTCGGTAACATACGGACCGTTGGTAACATACGGACCGTCGGTAACATACCGACCGTCGGTAACATAACGACCGTCGGTAACATACCGACCGTCGGTAACATACCGACCGTCGGTAACATACGGTCCCGTCTCTAACATACCGACCGTCGGTAACATACCGACCGTCGGTAACATACCGACCGTCGGTAACATACCGACCGTCGGTAACATACGGACCGTCGGTAACATACCGACCGTCGGTAACATACCGACCGTCGGTAACATACCGACCGTCGGTAACATACCGACCGTCGGTAACATACGAACCGTCGGTAACATACCGACCGTCGGTAACCTACCGACCGTCGGTAACATACGGACCGTCGGTAACATATAGACCGTCGGTAACATACGAACCGTCGGTAACATACCGACCGTCGGTAACATACCGACCGTCGGTAACATACGGACCGTCGGTAACATATAGACCGTCGGTAACATACCGACCATCGGTAACATACGCACCGTCGGTAACAAACCGACCGTCGGTAACATACCGACCGTCGTTAACATACCTACTGTCGGTAACATACCGACCGTCGGTAACATACGGACCGTCGGTAACATACCGACCGTCAGTAACATACCGACCGTCGGTAACATACGGACCGTCGGTAACATACCGACCGTCGGTAACATACCGACCGTCAGTAACATACGGACCGTCGGTAACATACCGACCGTCGGTAACCTACGGACCGTCGGTAACATATCGAGCGTCGGTAACATACCGAGCGTCAATAACATACAAACCGTCGGTAACATACCGACCGTCGGTTACATACCGACCGTCGGTAACATACCGACCGACGGTAACATACCGACCGTTGGTTACATACCGACCGTCGGTAACCTACCGACCGTCGGTAACATACCGACCGTCGGTAACATACGAACCGTCGGTAACATACCGACCGTCGGTAACATACCGACCGTCGGTAACATACGGATCGTCGGTAACATATAGACCGTCGGTAACATACCGACCGTCGGTAACATACCGACCGTCAGTAACAGACCGACCGTCGGTAACATACCGACCGTCAGTAACATACGGACCGTCGGTATTATACCGACCGTCGGTAACATACCGACCGTCGGTAACATACGAACCGTCGGTAACATACCGACCGTCGGTAACATACCGACCGTCGGTAACATATGGATCGTCGGTAACATATAGACCGTCGGTAACATACCGACCATCGGTAACATACCGACCGTCGGTAACATACCGACCGTCGGTAACATACCGACCGTCGGTAACATACCGACCGTCGGTAACATACGGATCGTCGGTAACATATAGACCGTCGGTAACATACCGACCGTCGGTAACATACCGACCGTCAGTAACAGACCGACCGTCGGTAACATACCGACCGTCAGTAACATACGGACCGTCGGTATTATACCGACCGTCGGTAACATACCGACCGTCGGTAACATACGAACCGTCGGTAACATACCGACCGTCGGTAACATACCGACCGTCGGTAACATATGGATCGTCGGTAACATATAGACCGTCGGTAACATACCGACCATCGGTAACATACCGACCGTCGGTAACATACCGACCGTCGGTAACATACCGACCGTCGGTAACATACCTACCGTCGATAACATACCGACCGTCGGTAACATACGGACCGTCGGTAACATACCGACCGTCAGTAACATACCGACCGTCGGTAACATACGGACCGTCGGTAACATACCGACCGTCGGTAACATACCGACCGTCGGTAACATACGGACCCTCAGTAACATATCGACCGTCGGTAACATACCAACCATCGGTAACATACGGACCGTCCGTAACATACCGACCGTCGGTAACATACCGACCGTCGGTAGCATACAGACCGTCGGTAACATACGGACCGTCGTTAACATACCGACCGTCGGTTACATACGGACCGTCGGTAACACACCTACCGTCAGTAACATACCGACCGTCGGTAACATACCGACCGTCGATAACATACCGACCGTCGGTAACATACCGACCGTCGGTTACATACCGACCGTCGGTAACATACCGACCGTCGGTTACATACCGACCGTCGGTGAACTACCGACCGTCGGTAACATATCGACCGTCGGTAACATACGGACCGTCGGTAACATATCAACCGTTGGTAACATGCCGACCGTCGGTAACATACCGACCGTCGGTAACATACGGACCGTCGGTAACATACCGACCGTCGGTAACATACGGACCGTTGGTAACATACCGACCGTCGGTACCATACCGACCGTCGGTAACATAACGACCGTCGGTAACATACCGACCGTCGGTAACATAACGACCGTCGGTAACATACCGACCGTCGGTAACATACCGACCGTCGGTAACATACGGTCCCGTCTCTAACATACCGACCGTCGGTAACATACCGACCGTCGGTAACATACCGACCGTCAGTAACATACCGACCGTCGGTAACATACCGACCGTCGGTAACATACCGACCGTCGGTAACATACCTAACGTCAGTCACATACTGACCGTCGGTAACATGCCGACCGTCGGTAACATACCGACCGTCGGTAACATACCGACCGTCGGTAACATATCGACCGTCGTTAACATACCTACTGTCGGTAACATACCGACCGTCGGTAACATACGGACCGTCGGTAACATACCGACCGTCAGTAACATACCGACCGTCGGTAACATGCGGACCGTCGGTAACATACCGACCGTCGGTAACATACCGACCGTCAGTAACATACGGACCGTCGGTAACATACCGACCGTCGGTAACCTACGGACCGTCGGTAACATATCGAGCGTCAGTAACATACCGAGCGTCAATAACATACAAACCGTCGGTAACATACCGACCGTCGGTTACATACCGACCGTCGGTAACATACCGACCGACGGTAACATACCGACCGTTGGTTACATACCGACCGTCGGTAACCTACCGACCGTCGGTAACATACCGACCGTCGGTAACATACCGACCGTCGGTAACATACGGACCGTCGGTAACATACCGACCGTCGGTAACATACGGACCGTCGGTAACATACCGACCGTCAGTAACATACCGACCGTCGGTAACATACCAACCGTCGGTAACATACGGACCGTCAGTAACATACCGACCGTCGGTAACATACCGACCGTCGGTAACATACCGAACGTCGGTAACATACCGACCGTCGGTAACATACCGACCGTCGGTAACATACGAACCGTCGGTAACATACCGACCGTCGGTAACATACCGACCGTCGGTAACATACGGATCGTCGGTAACATATAGACCGTCGGTAACATACCGACCGTCGGTAACATACCGACCGTCGGTAACATACCGACCGTCAGTAACAGACCGACCGTCGGTAACATACCGACCGTCAGTAACATACGGACCGTCGGTAACATACCGACCGTCGGTAACATACCGACCGTCGGTAACATACGAACCGTCGGTAACATACCGACCGTCGGTAACATACCGACCGTCGGTAACATATGGATCGTCGGTAACATATAGACCGTCGGTAACATACCGACCATCGGTAACATACCGACCGTCGGTAACATACCGACCGTCGGTAACATACCGACCGTCGGTAACATACCTACCGTCGGTAACATACCGACCGTCGGTAACATACGGACCGTCGGTAACATACCGACCGTCAGTAACATACCGACCGTCGGTAACATACGGACCGTCGGTAACATACCGACCGTCGGTAACATACCGACCGTCGGTAACATACGGACCGTCAGTAACATATCGACCGTCGGTAACATACCAACCATCGGTAACATACGGACCGTCCGTAACATACCGACCGTCGGTAACATACCGACCGTCGGTAACATACGAACCGTCGGTAACATACCGACCGTCGGTAACATACGGACCGTCGGTAACATACGGACGGTCGGTAACATACCGACCGTCGGTAACATACTATCCGTCGGTAACATACGGACCGTCGGTAACATACCGACCGTCGGTAACATACCGACCGTCGGTAACATACCGACCGTCGGTAACATACCGACTGTCGGTAACATACGGATCGTCGGTAACATACCGACCGTCGGTAACATACCGACCGTCGGTAACATACCGACCGTCGGTAACATACGGACCGGCGGTAACATATCGACCGCTGGTAACATACCGACCGTCGGTAACATACGGACCGTCAGTAACATACCGACTGTCGGTAACATACCAACCGTCGGTAACATACTGACCGTCGGTAACATACCGACCGTCGGTAACATACCGACCGTCGGTAACATACCGACTGTCGGTAACATACCGACCGTTAGTAACATACCGACCGTCGGTAACATACGTACCGTCGGTAACATACCGACCGTCGGTAACATACCGACCGTCGGTAACATACCGACCGTCGGTAACATACCGACCGTCGGTAACATACCGACCGTCGGTAACATACCGACCGTCGGTAACATACCGACTGTCGGTAACATACCGACCGTTGGTAACATACCGACCGTCGGTAACATACGGACCGTCGGTAACATACCGACCGTCAGTAACATACGGACCGTCGGTAACATACCGACCGTCGGTAACATACCGACCGTCGGTAACATACGAACCGTCGGTAACATACCGACCGTCGGTAACATACCGACCGTCGGTAACATACCGACCGTCGGTAACATATGGATCGTCGGTAACATATAGACCGTCGGTAACATACCGAACATCGGTAACATACCGACCGTCGGTAACATACCGACCGTCGGTAACATACCGACCGTCGGTAACATACCGACCGTCGGTAACATACCTACCGTCGGTAACATACCGACCGTCGGTAACATACGGACCGTCGGTAACATACCGACCGTCAGTCACATACCGACCGTCGGTAACATACGGACCGTCGGTAACATACCGACCGTCGGTAACATACCGACCGTCGGTAACATACGGACCGTCAGTAACATATCGACCGTCGGTAACATACCAACCATCGGTAACATACGGACCGTCCGTAACATACCGACCGTCGGTAACATACCGACCGTCGGTAGCATACAGACCGTCGGTAACATACGGACCGTCGTTAACATACCGACCGTCGGTTACATACGGACCGTCGGTAACACACCTACCGTCAGTAACATACCGACCGTCGGTAACATACCGACCGTCGATAACATACCGACCGTCGGTAACATACCGACCGTCGGTTACATACCGACCGTCGGTAACATACCGACCGTCGGTTACATACCGACCGTCGGTGAACTACCGACCGTCGGTAACATATCGACCGTCGGTAACATACGGACCGTCGGTAACATATCAACCGTTGGTAACATGCCGACCGTCGGTAACATACCGACCGTCGGTAACATACGGACCGTCGGTAACATACCGACCGTCGGTAACATACCGACCGTCGGTAACATACCGACCGTCGGTAACATACGGACCGTCGGTAACATATCGACCGTCGGTAACATACCGACCATCGGTAACATACGGACCGTCCGTAACATACCGACCGTCGGTAACATACCGACCGTCGGTAGCATACAGACTGTCGGTAACATACGGACCGTCGTTAACATACCGACCGTCGGTTACATACGGACCGTGGGTAACACACCTACCGTCAGTAACATACCGACCGTCGGTAACATACCGACCGTCGATAACATACCGACCGTCGGTAACATACCGACCGTCGGTTACATACCGACTTTCGGTAACATACCGACCGTCGGTTACATACCGACCGTCGGTGAACTATCGATCGTCAGTAACATATCGACCGTCGGTAACATACGGACCGTCGGTAACATATCGACCGTCGGTAACATACGGACCGTCGGTAACATATCAACCGTTGGTAACATGCTGACCGTCGGTAACATACCGACCGTCCGTAACATACGGACCGTCGGTAACATACCGACCGTCGGTAACATACGGACCGTTGGTAACATACCGACCGTCGGTAACATACCGACCGTCGGTAACATAACGACCGTCGGTAACATACCGACCGTCGATAACATAACGACCGTCGGTAACATACCGACCGTCGGTAACATACCGACCGTCGGTAACATACCGACCGTCGGTAACATACCGACCGTCGGTAACATACGGTCCCGTCTCTAACATACCGACCGTCGGTAACATACCGACCGTCGGTAACATACGGTCCGTCGGTAACATACCGACCGTCGGTAACATACCGACCGTCGGTAACATACCGACCGTCGGTAACATACGGACCGTCAGTAACATACGGACGGTCGGTAACATACCGACCGTCGGTAACATACCAACCGTCGGTAACATACGGACCGTCGGTAACATACCGACCGTCGGTAACATACCGACCGTCGGTAACATACCGACCGTCGGTAACATACGGTCCCGTCTCTAACATACCGACCGTCGGTAACATACCGACCGTCGGTAACATACCGACCGTCGGTAACATACCGACCGTCGGTAACATACGGACCGTCGGTAACATACCGACCGTCGGTAACATACGGACCGTCGGTAACATACCGACCGTCGGTAACATACCGACCGTCGGTAACATACCGACCGTCGGTAACATACCGACCGTCGGTAACATACCGACCGTCGGTAACATACGGTCCCGTCTCTAACATACCGACCGTCGGTAACATACCGACCGTCGGTAACATACCGACCGTCGGTAACATACCGACCGTCGGTAACATACGGACCGTCGGTAACATACCGACCGTCGGTAACATACCGACTGTCGGTAACATGCCGACCGTCGGTAACATACCGACCGTCGGTAACATAATGACCGTCGGTCACATACCGACCGTCGGTAACATACTGACCGCCGGTAACATACCGACCGTCGGTAACATACCGACCGTCGGTAACATACGGACCGTTGGTAACATACAGACCGTCGGTAACATACCGACCGTCGGTAACATAATGACCGTCGGTAACATACAGACCGTCGGTAACATACCGACCGTCAGTAACATACCGACCGTCGGTAACATACCGACCGTCGGTAACATACGGTCCCGTCTCTAACATACCGACCGTCGGTAACATACCGACCGTCGGTAACATACCGACTGTCGGTAACATACCGACCGTCGGTAACATACGGACCGTCGGTAACATACAGACCATCGGTAACATACGGACCGTCGGTAACATACCGACCGTCGGTAGCATACGGAGCGTTGGTAACACACCGACCGTCGGTAACATACGGACCGTCGGTAACATACCGACCGTCGGTAACATACGGACCGGCGGTAACATACCAACCGTCGGTAACATACCGACCGTCAGTAACAGACCGACTGTCGGTAACATACCGACCGTCGGTAACATACCGACCGTCAGTAACATACGGACCGTCGGTAACATACCGACCGTCGGTAACATACCGACCGTCGGTAACATACGAACCGTCGGTAACATACCGACCGTCGGTAACATACCGACCGTCGGTAACATACGGACCGTCGGTAACATATAGACCGTCGGTAACATACGAACCGTCGGTAACATACCGACCGTCGGTAACATACCGACCGTCGGTAACATACGGACCGTCGGTAACATATAGACCGTCGGTAACATACCGACCATCGGTAACATACGCACCGTCGGTAACATACCGACCGTCGGTAACATACCGACCGTCGGTAACATACGTACTGTCGGTAACATACCGACCGTCGGTAACATACGGACCGTCGGTAACATACCGACCGTCAGTAACATACCGACCGTCGGTAACATACGGACCGTCGGTAACATACCGACCGTCGGTAACATACCGACCGTCAGTAACATACGGACCGTCGGTAACATACCGACCGTCGGTAACCTACGGACCGTCGGTAACATACCGAGCGTCGGTAACATACCGAGCGTCAATAACATACGAACCGTCGGTAACATACCGACCGTCGGTTACATACCGACCGTCGGTAACATACCGACCGACGGTAACATACCGACCGTTGGTTACATACCGACCGTCGGTAACCTACAAACCGTCGGTAACATACCGACCGTCGGTAACATACCGACCGTCGGTAACATACCGACCGTCGGTAACATACCGACCGTCGGTAACATACGGACCGGCGGTAATATACCGACCGCTGGTAACATACCGACCGTCGGTAACATACGGACCGTCGGTAACATACCGACCGTCGGTAACATACCAAGCGTCGGTAACATACCGACCGTCAGTAACATACCGACCGTCGGTAACATACCGACCGTCGGTAACATACGGACCGTCGGTAACATACCGACCGTCGGTAACATACGGACCGTCGGTAACATACCGACCGTCGGTAACCTACGGACCGTCGGTAACATACCGAGCGTCGGTAACATACCGAGCTTCAATAACATACAAACCGTCGGTAACATACCGACCGTCGGTAACATACCGACCGTCGGTAACATATGGATCGTCGGTGACATATAGACCGTCGGTAACATACCGACCATCGGTAACATACGCACCGTCTATAACATACCGACCGTCGGTAACATACCGACCGTCGGTAACATACCGACCGTCGGTAACATACCGACCGTCGGTAACATACCTACTGTCGGTAACATACCGACCGTCGGTAACATACGGACCGTCGGTAACATACCGACCGTCAGTAACATACCGACCGTCGGTAACATACGGACCGTCGGTAACATACCGACCGTCGGTAACATACCGACCGTCGGTAACATACGGACCGTCAGTAACATATCGACCGTCGGTAACATACCGACCATCGGTAACATACGGACCGTCCGTAACATACCGACCGTCGGTAACATACCGACCGTCGGTAGCATACAGACCGTCGGTAACATACGGACCGTCGTTAACATACCGACCGTCGGTTACATACGGACCGTCGGTAACACACCTACCGTCAGTAACATACCGACCGTCGGTAACATACCGACCGTCGATAACATACCGACCGTCGGTAACATACCGACGGTCGGTAACATACCGACCGTCGGTAACATACCGACCGTCGGTAACATACCGACCGTCGGTTACATACCGACCGTCGGTGAACTACCGACCGTCGGTAACATATCGACCGTCGGTAACATACGGACCGTCGGTAACATATCAACCGTTGGTAACATGCCGACCGTCGGTAACATACCGACCGTCGGTAACATACGGACCGTCGGTAACATACCGACCGTCGGTAACATACGGACCGTTGGTAACATACCGACCGTCGGTAACATACCGACCGTCGGTAACATAACGACCGTCGGTAACATACCGACCGTCGGTAACATAACGACCGTCGGTAACATACCGACCGTTGTAACATACCGACCGTCGGTAACATACCGACCGTCGGTAACATACCGACCGTCGGTAACATACGGACCGTTGGTAACATACGGACCGTCGGTAACATACCGACCGTCGGTAACATAACGACCGTCGGTAACATACCGACCGTCGGTAACATACCGACCGTCGGTAACATACGGTCCCGTCTCTAACATACCGACCGTCGGTAACATACCGACCGTCGGTAACATACCGACCGTCGGTAACATACCGACCGTCGGTAACATACGGACCGTCGGTAACATACCGACCGTCGGTAACATACCGACCGTCGGTAACATACCGACCGTCGGTAACATACCGACCGTCGGTAACATACGAACCGTCGGTAACATACCGACCGTCGGTAACCTACCGACCGTCGGTAACATACGGACCGTCGGTAACATATAGACCGTCGGTAACATACGAACCGTCGGTAACATACCGACCGTCGGTAACATACCGACCGTCGGTAACATACGGACCGTCGGTAACATATAGACCGTCGGTAACATACCGACCATCGGTAACATACGCACCGTCGGTAACAAACCGACCGTCGGTAACATACCGACCGTCGTTAACATACCTACTGTCGGTAACATACCGACCGTCGGTAACATACGGACCGTCGGTAACATACCGACCGTCAGTAACATACCGACCGTCGGTAACATACGGACCGTCGGTAACATACCGACCGTCGGTAACATACCGACCGTCAGTAACATACGGACCGTCGGTAACATACCGACCGTCGGTAACCTACGGACCGTCGGTAACATATCGAGCGTCGGTAACATACCGAGCGTCAATAACATACAAACCGTCGGTAACATACCGACCGTCGGTTACATACCGACCGTCGGTAACATACCGACCGACGGTAACATACCGACCGTTGGTTACATACCGACCGTCGGTAACCTACCGACCGTCGGTAACATACCGACCGTCGGTAACATACGAACCGTCGGTAACATACCGACCGTCGGTAACATACCGACCGTCGGTAACATACGGATCGTCGGTAACATATAGACCGTCGGTAACATACCGACCGTCGGTAACATACCGACCGTCAGTAACAGACCGACCGTCGGTAACATACCGACCGTCAGTAACATACGGACCGTCGGTATTATACCGACCGTCGGTAACATACCGACCGTCGGTAACATACGAACCGTCGGTAACATACCGACCGTCGGTAACATACCGACCGTCGGTAACATATGGATCGTCGGTAACATATAGACCGTCGGTAACATACCGACCATCGGTAACATACCGACCGTCGGTAACATACCGACCGTCGGTAACATACCGACCGTCGGTAACATACCGACCGTCGGTAACATACGGATCGTCGGTAACATATAGACCGTCGGTAACATACCGACCGTCGGTAACATACCGACCGTCAGTAACAGACCGACCGTCGGTAACATACCGACCGTCAGTAACATACGGACCGTCGGTATTATACCGACCGTCGGTAACATACCGACCGTCGGTAACATACGAACCGTCGGTAACATACCGACCGTCGGTAACATACCGACCGTCGGTAACATATGGATCGTCGGTAACATATAGACCGTCGGTAACATACCGACCATCGGTAACATACCGACCGTCGGTAACATACCGACCGTCGGTAACATACCGACCGTCGGTAACATACCTACCGTCGATAACATACCGACCGTCGGTAACATACGGACCGTCGGTAACATACCGACCGTCAGTAACATACCGACCGTCGGTAACATACGGACCGTCGGTAACATACCGACCGTCGGTAACATACCGACCGTCGGTAACATACGGACCCTCAGTAACATATCGACCGTCGGTAACATACCAACCATCGGTAACATACGGACCGTCCGTAACATACCGACCGTCGGTAACATACCGACCGTCGGTAGCATACAGACCGTCGGTAACATACGGACCGTCGTTAACATACCGACCGTCGGTTACATACGGACCGTCGGTAACACACCTACCGTCAGTAACATACCGACCGTCGGTAACATACCGACCGTCGATAACATACCGACCGTCGGTAACATACCGACCGTCGGTTACATACCGACGGTCGGTAACATACCGACCGTCGGTTACATACCGACCGTCGGTGAACTACCGACCGTCGGTAACATATCGACCGTCGGTAACATACGGACCGTCGGTAACATATCAACCGTTGGTAACATGCCGACCGTCGGTAACATACCGACCGTCGGTAACATACGGACCGTCGGTAACATACCGACCGTCGGTAACATACGGACCGTTGGTAACATACCGACCGTCGGTACCATACCGACCGTCGGTAACATAACGACCGTCGGTAACATACCGACCGTCGGTAACATAACGACCGTCGGTAACATACCGACCGTCGGTAACATACCGACCGTCGGTAACATACCGACCGTCGGTAACATACGGTCCCGTCTCTAACATACCGACCGTCGGTAACATACCGACCGTCGGTAACATACCGACCGTCAGTAACATACCGACCGTCGGTAACATACCGACCGTCGGTAACATACCGACCGTCGGTAACATACCTAACGTCAGTCACATACTGACCGTCGGTAACATGCCGACCGTCGGTAACATACCGACCGTCGGTAACATACCGACCGTCGGTAACATATCGACCGTCGTTAACATACCTACTGTCGGTAACATACCGACCGTCGGTAACATACGGACCGTCGGTAACATACCGACCGTCAGTAACATACCGACCGTCGGTAACATGCGGACCGTCGGTAACATACCGACCGTCGGTAACATACCGACCGTCAGTAACATACGGACCGTCGGTAACATACCGACCGTCGGTAACCTACGGACCGTCGGTAACATATCGAGCGTCAGTAACATACCGAGCGTCAATAACATACAAACCGTCGGTAACATACCGACCGTCGGTTACATACCGACCGTCGGTAACATACCGACCGACGGTAACATACCGACCGTTGGTTACATACCGACCGTCGGTAACCTACCGACCGTCGGTAACATACCGACCGTCGGTAACATACCGACCGTCGGTAACATACGGACCGTCGGTAACATACCGACCGTCGGTAACATACGGACCGTCGGTAACATACCGACCGTCAGTAACATACCGACCGTCGGTAACATACCAACCGTCGGTAACATACGGACCGTCAGTAACATACCGACCGTCGGTAACATACCGACCGTCGGTAACATACCGAACGTCGGTAACATACCGACCGTCGGTAACATACCGACCGTCGGTAACATACGAACCGTCGGTAACATACCGACCGTCGGTAACATACCGACCGTCGGTAACATACGGATCGTCGGTAACATATAGACCGTCGGTAACATACCGACCGTCGGTAACATACCGACCGTCGGTAACATACCGACCGTCAGTAACAGACCGACCGTCGGTAACATACCGACCGTCAGTAACATACGGACCGTCGGTAACATACCGACCGTCGGTAACATACCGACCGTCGGTAACATACGAACCGTCGGTAACATACCGACCGTCGGTAACATACCGACCGTCGGTAACATATGGATCGTCGGTAACATATAGACCGTCGGTAACATACCGACCATCGGTAACATACCGACCGTCGGTAACATACCGACCGTCGGTAACATACCGACCGTCGGTAACATACCTACCGTCGGTAACATACCGACCGTCGGTAACATACGGACCGTCGGTAACATACCGACCGTCAGTAACATACCGACCGTCGGTAACATACGGACCGTCGGTAACATACCGACCGTCGGTAACATACCGACCGTCGGTAACATACGGACCGTCAGTAACATATCGACCGTCGGTAACATACCAACCATCGGTAACATACGGACCGTCCGTAACATACCGACCGTCGGTAACATACCGACCGTCGGTAACATACGAACCGTCGGTAACATACCGACCGTCGGTAACATACGGACCGTCGGTAACATACGGACGGTCGGTAACATACCGACCGTCGGTAACATACTATCCGTCGGTAACATACGGACCGTCGGTAACATACCGACCGTCGGTAACATACCGACCGTCGGTAACATACCGACCGTCGGTAACATACCGACTGTCGGTAACATACGGATCGTCGGTAACATACCGACCGTCGGTAACATACCGACCGTCGGTAACATACCGACCGTCGGTAACATACGGACCGGCGGTAACATATCGACCGCTGGTAACATACCGACCGTCGGTAACATACGGACCGTCAGTAACATACCGACTGTCGGTAACATACCAACCGTCGGTAACATACTGACCGTCGGTAACATACCGACCGTCGGTAACATACCGACCGTCGGTAACATACCGACTGTCGGTAACATACCGACCGTTAGTAACATACCGACCGTCGGTAACATACGTACCGTCGGTAACATACCGACCGTCGGTAACATACCGACCGTCGGTAACATACCGACCGTCGGTAACATACCGACCGTCGGTAACATACCGACCGTCGGTAACATACCGACCGTCGGTAACATACCGACTGTCGGTAACATACCGACCGTTGGTAACATACCGACCGTCGGTAACATACGGACCGTCGGTAACATACCGACCGTCAGTAACATACGGACCGTCGGTAACATACCGACCGTCGGTAACATACCGACCGTCGGTAACATACGAACCGTCGGTAACATACCGACCGTCGGTAACATACCGACCGTCGGTAACATACCGACCGTCGGTAACATATGGATCGTCGGTAACATATAGACCGTCGGTAACATACCGAACATCGGTAACATACCGACCGTCGGTAACATACCGACCGTCGGTAACATACCGACCGTCGGTAACATACCGACCGTCGGTAACATACCTACCGTCGGTAACATACCGACCGTCGGTAACATACGGACCGTCGGTAACATACCGACCGTCAGTAACATACCGACCGTCGGTAACATACGGACCGTCGGTAACATACCGACCGTCGGTAACATACCGACCGTCGGTAACATACGGACCGTCAGTAACATATCGACCGTCGGTAACATACCAACCATCGGTAACATACGGACCGTCCGTAACATACCGACCGTCGGTAACATACCGACCGTCGGTAGCATACAGACCGTCGGTAACATACGGACCGTCGTTAACATACCGACCGTCGGTTACATACGGACCGTCGGTAACACACCTACCGTCAGTAACATACCGACCGTCGGTAACATACCGACCGTCGATAACATACCGACCGTCGGTAACATACCGACCGTCGGTTACATACCGACCGTCGGTAACATACCGACCGTCGGTTACATACCGACCGTCGGTGAACTACCGACCGTCGGTAACATATCGACCGTCGGTAACATACGGACCGTCGGTAACATATCAACCGTTGGTAACATGCCGACCGTCGGTAACATACCGACCGTCGGTAACATACGGACCGTCGGTAACATACCGACCGTCGGTAACATACGGACCGTTGGTAACATACCGACCGTCGGTACCATACCGACCGTCGGTAACATAACGACCGTCGGTAACATACCGACCGTCGGTAACATAACGACCGTCGGTAACATACCGACCGTCGGTAACATACCGACCGTCGGTAACATACCGACCGTCGGTAACATACCGACCGTCGGTAACATACGGTCCCGTCTCTAACATACCGACCGTCGGTAACATACCGACCGTCGGTAACATACCGACCGTCGGTAACATACGGACCGTCAGTAACATACCGACCGTCGGTAACATACCGACCGTCGGTAACATACCGACCGTCGGTAACATACCTAACGTCAGTCACATACTGACCGTCGGTAACATGCCGACCGTCGGTAACATACCGACCGTCGGTAACATACCGACCGTCGGTAACATACCGACCGTCGGTAACATACCGACCGTCGGTAACATACCTAACGTCAGTCACATACCGAGCGTCGGTAACATGCCGACCGTCGGTAACATACCGACCGTCGGTAACATACCGACCGTCGGTAACATACCGACCGTCGGTAACATACCGACCGTCGGTAACATACCGACCGGCGGTATTATACGGACCGTCGGTAACATACCGACCGTCGGTAACATACCGACCGTCGGTAACATACGGACCGTCGGTAACATACCGACCGTCGGTAACATACCGACCATCGGTAACATACGGTCCCGTCTCTAACATACCGACCGTCGGTAACATACCGACCGTCGGTAACATACCGACCGTCGGTAACATACCGACCGTCGGTAACATACCGACCGTCGGTAACATATTGACCGTCGGTAACATACCGACCGTCGGTAACATACGGACCGTCGGTAACATACTGACCGTCGGTAACATACCTAACGTCAGTCACATACCGACCGTCGGTAACATGCCGACCGTCGGTAACATACCGACCGTCGGTAACATACCGACCGTCGGTAACATACCGACCGTCGGTAACATACGGACCGTCGGTAACATACCGACCGTCGGTAACATACGGACCGTCGGTAACATACGGACCGTCGGTAACATACCGACCGTCGGTAACATAATGACCGTCGGTAACATACCGACCGTCGGTAACATACCGACCGTCGGTAACATACGGTCCCGTCTCTAACATACCGACCGTCGGTAACATACCGACCGTCGGTAACATACCGACTGTCGGTAACATACCGACCGTCGGTAACATACGGACCGTCGGTAACATACGGACCGTCGGTAACACACCTACCGTCAGTAACATACCGACCGTCGGTAACATACCGACCGTCGATAACATACCGACCGTCGGTAACATACCGACCGTCGGTTACATACCGACCGTCGGTGACCTACCGACCGTCGGTAACATATCGACCGTCGGTAACATACCAACCGTCGGTAACATACGGACCGTCGGTAACATACCGACCGTCGGTAACATACGGACCGTCGGTAACATACCGACCGTCGGTAACATACCAAGCGTCGGTAACATACCGACCGTCAGTAACATACCGACCGTCGGTAACATACCGACCGTCGGTAACATAACGACCGTCGGTAACATACCGACCGTCGGTAACATACGGTCCCGTCTCTAACATACCGACCGTCGGTAACATACCGACCGTCGGTAACATACCGACCGTCGGTAACATACCGACGGTCGGTAACATACCGACCGTCGGTAACATACCGACCGTCGGTAACATACCGACCGTCGGTAACATACCGACCGTCGGTAACATACCGACCGTCGGTAACATACCGACCGTCGGTAACATACGGATCTTCGGTAACATACTGACCGTCGGTAACATACCGACCGTCGGTAACATACCGACCGTCGGTAACATACGGACCGTCGGTAACATACCGACCGTCGGTAACATACGGACCGTCGGTAACATACGGACGGTCGGTAACATACCGACCGTCGGTAACATACTATCCGTCGGTAACATACGGACCGTCGGTAACATACCGACCGTCGGTAACATACCGACCGTCGGTAACATACCGATTGTCGGTAACATACGGATCGTCGGTAACATACGGACCGTCGGTAACATACGGACGGTCGGTAACATACCGACCGTCGGTAACATACTATCCGTCGGTAACATACGGACCGTCGGTAACATACCGACCGTCGGTAACATACCGACCGTCGGTAACATACCGATTGTCGGTAACATACGGATCGTCGGTAACATACCGACCGTCGGTAACATACCGACCGTCGGTAACATACCGACCGTCGGTAACATACGGACCGGCGGTAACATATCGACCGCTGGTAACATACCGACCGTCGGTAACATACCGACCGTTGGTAACATACGGACCGTCGGTAACATACCGACCGTCGGTAACATACCGACCGTCGGTAACATACCGACCGTCGGTAACATACCGACCGTCGGTAACATACTGACCGTCGGTAACATACCGACCGTCGGTAACATACGGACCGTCGGTAACATACCGACCGTCGGTAACATACCGACCGTCGGTAACATACCTACCGTCAGTAACACACCGACTGTCGGTAACATACCGACCGTCGGTAACACACCTAGCGTCGGTAACACACTAACCGTCGGTAACATACTGGCCGTCGGTAACATACCGACCGTCGGTAACATACCGGCCGTCGGTAACATACCGACCGTCGGTAACATACCGACCGTCGGTAACATACCGACCGTCGGTAACATACCGACCGTCGGTAAAATACCGACCGTCGGTATGATACCGACCGTCGGTAACATTCCGACCGTTGGTAACATACAGACTGACGGTAGCATACCGACCGTCGGTAACATACCTAGCGTCGGTAACACACTAACCGTCGGTAACATACTGGCCGTCGGTAACATACCGACCGTCGGTAACATACCGGCCGTCGGTAACATACCGACCGTCGGTAACATACCGACCGTCGGTAACATACCGACCGTCGGTAACATACCGACCGTCGGTAAAATACCGACCGTCGGTATGATACCGACCGTCGGTAACATTCCGACCGTTGGTAACATACAGACTGACGGTAGCATACCGACCGTCGGTAACATACCGACCGTCGGTAAAATACCGACCGTCGGTAACATTCCGACCGTTGGTAACATACAGACTGACGGTAGCATACCGACCGTCGGTAACATACCGACCGTCGGTGACATACCGACCGTCGGTAACATACCGACCGTCGGTAACATACGGACCGTCGGTAACATACTGACCGTCGGTAACATACCGAACGTCAGTATGATACCGACCGTCGGTAACATTCCGCCCGTCGGTAACGTTTCGACCGTCGGTAACATACCGACCGTCGGTAACATACCGACTGTCGCTAACATACGCACCGTCGGTAACACATTGACCGTCGGTAACATACCGACCGTCGGTAACATACCGACCGTCGCTAACCTACCGACCGTTGGTAACATACCGACCGTCGGTAACATACCGACCGTCGGTAACATACGCACCGTCGGTAACATACTTACCGTCGGTAACATACCAACCGTCGGTAACATACCGACCGTCGGTAACATACCGACCGTCGGTAACATACCGACCGTCGGTAACATACCGACCGTCGGTAACATACCGACCGTCGGTAACATACCGACCGTCGGTAACATACCGACCGTCGGTAACATACCGACCGTCGGTAACATACCGACCGTCGGTAACATACGGACCGTCGGTAACATACGCACCGTCGGTAACATACCGACCGGTCGTCGTCATCATTCTGCTAATTGTTTCAATAAGTATCTTAATGCATGCATGTACGGCGATACATTTTATATCATCTGAATCCCTCGGTAAACAGTAATGTTAAATGTGGTTGTCTAATACAAATTATTATTTTGAGAAACACTCTTTTACCAGTTAACATATAATCTTTTTTATATAGTTCTAGTTTTCTATATAGTCGCTATTCGTAAACTTGAGCAAGATAAATAATGTGTTGAAAGCACAGAGGCCTGAATTATTGGCACCAACTACCATTTGTTGCCTTCAAAGCACTATGTAGATATCTTTTTTCGTGCATTTACTGAATATGATATATATTTGACGCATCAAATATACGAAAATATTCGGAAATTAACATATTTATTCATTTTATTCGTGCATGATCGATTGTGTCATATAAGGTATAGATTAACCTTCATGCGATTCAATAACCGCATCTAAAACCCAACCTTAAAATTGCGCGCTCAATCATTTCATGAGAGATTCTTACGATTCCGACCCTCGCTTTGAACGTAAATTTCATAATGAGAAATCAGAAAATAAAATTTGCAATATGTTAAGACGTATGAATATGGAATGAATATGAACAGAACTAGGTTATGATTCTGTGACCGAACTGACAGCTCTGTCTCGGGAGTCCGTCGTCTTGTGCAATCGATTCTTGATCTTACGTTAACATTGTCGATATGAGCGCCATCTAGCAACTGATGTCGAGTACTTATATTTCTGCTGTCTAGTGGTGCTGTAGTGGCCACTCTTTCCTTATTCTCATCCGCATAGCTTTAGTGGACTGTAATCTGGCTGAATAAGGTGAAGGAGACGAAAAATTTTCGATCGAAACGGGTACTCAGAAACTTAAATTAATTATATCTCAGCTCTCCGTGCACCGATTCAATCGATGCTAGACTCAGATGAAAGCTCTTCGTGCCCACATTCTGAGATGAAAATCTCAATCCCATTGATATCGCGAGGCGAAAGAAATTAGGAAAATACTGTCCCCCCACCATGACGTTTAGCTCCCGTACGGGTATAAAGACTCGTCGAGTCCCCCGCGGCTATATACCTATATACCGTGCGATTATGAGGAAGGTATATACTGGATGCAGGCAACCCAACAATCAAATTTTCGAAGATTGCCGAAGGTAGGGTATTTGTCATTAATTGTCACACATGGATACAACACATGCATGTATATGTATGTATGAGTTGTGTCCATTTGTTTAGAGATGACTAGATCGACTTGCATTTTTCCTTAATTAATGACCTGTTGCATTTTTTCTTAATAAATACCCTGTTTTCGGCAATCTTCGTAAATTTGACTGTTGGGTTGCCTGCATCCTGTATATACCTTCCTCATAATCGCACGGTATATGGATTTTTTTATTGTCCTTGGCGCGAGACTCTGCCGAGTCTCTTGATCATACTGTTAACATGAGAATTATTAGATCAAGATAATTAAAAATCAAGCGATTACTTCCCTTCATAAGACTGGCTCTAGTTAAGCGATGACCCTGGAAGTGAATTGTCCTGCGAAGATGAAATCAAACTGTTAACATGAGAATTAATAGATCAAGATAATTAAAAATCAAGTGATTACTTCCCTTTATAGGACTGGCTCTAGTTAAGCGATGACCCTGGGAGTGAATTGTTCTGCGAAGAAGAAATCAAACTGTTAACATGAGAATTAATAGATCAAGATAATTAAAAATCAAGCGATTACTTTCCTTCATAGGACTGGCTCTAGTTAAGCGATGACTCTGGAAGTGAATTGTTCTGCGAAGAAGAAATCAAACTGTTAATATGGAAATTGATAGGCGAAGATAAATAAAAATCAAGCGATTACTTTCCTTTATAGGACTGGCTCTAGTTACGTGATGACCCTGGAAGTGAATTGTTCTTCGAAGAAGAAATCAAACTGTTAATATGGAAATTGATAGGCAAAGTTAAACAAAAATCAAGCGAATACTTCCCTTTATATGACTGGCTCTAGTTGAGTGATGACCCTGGAAGTCAATTTTTCTGCGAAGAAGAAATTAAACTGTTAATATGAGAATTAATAGATAAAGATAATTAAAAATCGATTGAAATCAAAGAAGGCTACTTTCCATAGCAGAAGTGGCTATCGTTGAGTAGCATTTCTGGAATTCGACGGATAGATCCAGAATGCTGTAGAGTATCCCAACCAGGGCTGGATCTGCCAACGTAGATGGAGACTCATGGCCCCGTGTCTGAACTGACCAACACCGTTAAAGCGACCTACGCTCACTCATCTTCATCCTCCTGCTGATGCCATCGTTGTTCAAAATGCCTATCCTCAGCTGCAATGCAATCGCCTAAGTGATTGTAGAACCCGTTGGTCATGTTGACAAGCGTTTGCGGACTGATGTCTGCAAATACCGCCAACACGCAGGCTCGCAGTGAGGCTAGGTTCTGAATTCTCTCTGCTGTGTAGAGATGGTTCTTCAGATATGGCCACAGTCTGAAGTCGAGTGGTGTGAGGTCAGGTGATCGTGGAGGCCACGCAATTGGACCAGCCCTACCAATCCAACGGTCCGGAAATTCCTCATCGAGATAGGCCCGGACATCGTTTCGGTAGTGCGCAGGTGCTCCGTCTTGTTAATACCAGGCACGAGGACCCTACATTGTTAGGAAGTACCATGTTTGTTTAGACGAATTGAAATGATTCTGTACTAATAACTGATGCTTAAATGATTTTTAATCAATAAAATATTCATACATCTCCTTCGATGGATCTGATACCGGGTACGATTTGACCTCGCAACAACTGGAGGTACTTGTCGCCGTTCAAGTTTCCATCGATGACGAATGGTCCAATTAGTCGGTCCGCGTACAAGCCAAGCCACAGATTCAGCTTCTGCGGATACTGTGTCTTCGACTCGACCACCTTGTGAGGGTTCTTCCTGGACCAGATTCGTACGTTCTGCCTGTTAGGCGTAGCAACGAGCTGGACCGTACACTCGTCTGTGAAACAGATCCTGTGCAGAAGACCCCCATCCGCATTGAACCAATCCATCATCAACCTGCAAAAAAAAAGTCGAGCAGGTGGATCGTCCGCCAGAAGTTGCTGGTGTTCTTCAAGCTTGAACGGCTTCACCTTGTCTTTACGCAAGACTCGCAGCACCGAGCTTTGACCGATACCTAGCTCTTGGGCGATCCTTCGAGAAGGCGTCGTCCCATCCGTCTCTTCGTTTTTGAGGTAGATGTTAAACCTCATCTCCTCGGAAAGTTGCTTCCTCGGCTGCGAGACCTTCACTAATTTCGGGTTCAGGTTTCCCGTTGCCCGAAATTTCGCTACGATCCGCTGGACCGTGGAAACCGAGGGTATAGGTCGTTCGGGATGCATGGCCACGAAATTATCAGCGACTTGCCGGTAACTATTACCGCATTCAAAAAGTCGCACCATTTCCACCCGTTCTTCGACCGTATAAACAATATTCGGCATACTTAACCACTCGTGTTCACTGTACTTCAAATGCAAGACGAGGTCAGTAACAGAATGTTCGTAAGCGGAACTGATCTCTCGTTTTTTGTAAGCAACGAACGTAGGCGTTGGTGGGTGGCAGCCAATCACGAGTCATAATTTTCGGCGGGTTAACAAAGTTTAGTGTGAATATGCAACAGGATGTTCGATATTTTGTAAATCGTGACGTAGTGTGGGCACCAGCCAATCACGAATCGTCTCAGCATATTTTTTCGCGCGTAAAACGTTTGCTACGAAATATGCCACAGGAAGTTAGTTAGTCGAAACTCGTATTTGGTTTATCGTTTCGTAGGTGTCGGTATCAGCCAATCATGAGTCAGCTGAACTTTTCGAAATATTTTCTTTCGCGCGACGATAAATTAACGAAATTTAATCAGACGTGGGGTTACAAAACTAACAGTGCGTGTCTAAAAACGAAGAACCGTTAAGAATTTCACGTTCACGGTTGCATAAGAAGTTGAAATCATCCGACTGCAAATAAAAATTCGCGCTGTAAACATTTTCGCCAACAAGAGGGTTATGACTGCAGTTATGAAGTTTCCGAAACAGAAGACTCAGACGCGGAATCAGTGAAAATTTCCCAGCCATGATCGCATCTCAACGAGGAGATGAGGTCCCATATGCCTCAAAGCCGGAAATGACATGAAGAACATTTCAAAAATTCCATAGAAAGTTGGAATCTTTGAGTAGTAAGTCTTAAAATTTTACCAATCAGCTCAGTGCAAGTTGTACAACTTTCAAGAACATGAAGTTCATGAGGCTGATAATTGAATGCTGTTTAGCCATACAATGACGTAATGCACATTCTGTTCTGCGTAGCATCTGCCTCCTAAACGAGTGCATGATTTTGCTCGTCACTGGCTTGGACGAGCAGGAAGAGCGAGCCTGTCCCGAAGAAACTTGATGTAAATGCAAATCAACGTGTCTGAGCGATTTCAGAAAAGTATCTGCACATGTGCAGTTAACAAAGTACTGGCTTGAAAGCCATCGGAGGTCACGTAGATGCATTTTACTGATTGAAATTCAGCTGTTCTTTGTTCGTAAGTACAGAGCCAGTGTTCAACAAAACGAAAGTCTATTCCAATAATTCATACCTTTGTCGTTTGGTATCAACAGATCCGATGCACCATATCGTTGCTGTTAATGCTCAATCAAGTTCGCAGTTCCTTGATTATGGACTTACAAGGAGAGTAGCAGACCCCCGGGTTCCGGATTTGGATCAAATTTCTAGAGGTGTTTCTTTGGATAAAAATATGAAACGCTTTTCCTCTGATGTTAAATCTCGTTCTCCTCTTGAGCTCCAAGTTTTGGTACTACTGAACAATTTCTGAAATTGTCTGAAATGATTGAAAAAACAAATTCGAATAGAGAGTTTAAGATGTCATCTTACTATGTAAGTGTGATCATTTTACTAGTTCAAGTTAGTTTGGTCAGCATTCGAGCCTCGTATGATAAAATTGTAGTCCTTCACCGGCTATTATTTTGTCTTTGAAAGATTCGATGCATACCGGAAGGTGACCAAAGAACTTGAAATGGACAGAACTAATTTGAAATCGCAATTACATAGCAAAATTACATCTTTAACTCTTCAAGTGCTCAAATTTATTCTTTTTAATATTTTCAGACCGTTTAGACTATGATACATCTAGTCCATAAACTAGCGAGCGAAGTGGAAGTTTGTTATTAGTGGTCTCAAACAGCTTCAGGCTGCTGTAGTAGATTCTCTTCCACGAACGTACTACCACAATCTACGAATTGCATGACGTGTATGTTGATCCGATCTTATTCTTGTTATTCACAAAACGTGGTTTCATGTCATAGTCTTACTGGCGTTAGCCTTCAAGTCAGTGGTTGAGAATTACATTTCCTACAATGAACACATGATAATTTTTAGCTCCGTTATTCCGGATGTAGAAATGTTATCCAATCCGAGGACAACGATGCTATTATCGAAGACTCTAAAGCCTGATAGGTTGAATAACTCCCTACCACCAGTGTTACAAGTTATTAATGACTTTTGTAATTCCATTACCTATTTAATTACCGATTACATTTGTAAAATGTGATTGAATTCGTTTTAATTACACATTACACCCATAATTACACATCGCAATAAAATACAATTTTGTAATTGAAATCATAAAAATGAGCTCAATTGCACATTACAAATGTAATAGGTAATTGGGATAATATTCATTCACACATTACAAAAGTGATGAAGTAACTGAAATGAATTAAATTGCAATTTTCAGAACACTGCTTACGACACGATACTACGTTTTATTGTGTAATGTAATTGATTTGTAATTGATGAAATAAACTTACTATCACTTACCTGGTTCAGTTGACTATAATCCCGGTCCAAGATGAGGATTTACTGTTACGATGGTAATAATTATTGTTCTGAATTCACCCACGATATGTAATGAATAGTTGAATTTTCTTAATTTCACGTTAACTTTGAAAAAATAAATATCACATAACCCCATGGCACCTTCCGCTAATTGGAAAAAAATGCTGGTCAATAAAATAGTTGTCTGGATTATTTTTAGCATCTTAATTCAATTTGTTTCCAGCTTTATTTCGCATCAGCAACTGCAAATTTTTATAAACTGTAAAACATAACCTTGAAAAACATTTCGACAGCTGTCTAGCATATTTAATGGCGGTCCGCGTCTACGCTTCGGAAGGCCTAGGGATATTTTCTGGATAGAAGTTAGTCCCCCTTACAAATTTCAAGAAAGCTAGCGCCGTCGTCGTTTCACTGACCCGTTTTACCTGGCGCTCACGGTATATAACGTCGGTAATATATCTACCGTCAGTAATACATCTACCGTCGGTAACAACTGCCTCCGGTAATATACCTACCGTCGGTGATATACCTACTGTCGGTAACATACCTACCGTCGGTGACATACCGACCGTCGGTGACATACCGACCGTCGGTGACATACCGACCGTCGGTAACATACCGACCGTCGGTAACATACCGACCGTCGGTAACATACCGACCGTCGGTAACATACCGACCGTCGGTAACATACCGACCGTCGGTAACATACCGACCGTCGGTAACATACCGACCGTCGGTAACATACCGACCGTCGGTAACATACCGACCGTCGGTAACATACCGACCGTCGGTAACATACCGACCGTCGGTAACATACCGACCGTCGGTAACATACCGACCGTCGGTAACATACCGACCGTCGGTAACATACCGACCGTCGGTAACATACCGACCGTCGGTAACATACCGACCGTCGGTAACATACCGACCGTCGGTAACATACCGACCGTCGGTAACATACCGACCGTCGGTAACATACCGACCGTCGGTAACATACCGACCGTCGGTAACATACCGACCGTCGGTAACATACCGACCGTCGGTAACATACCAACCGTCGGTAACATACCGACCGTCGGTAACATACTCACCGTCGGTAACATACCGACCGTCGGTAACATATCGACCGTCGGTAACATTCCGACCGTCGGTAATATACCTACCGTCGGTAATATACATATTTACGGTCGGTAATATAAATACCGTCGGTATTATACCTACCGTCGGTAATATACCTACCGTCGGTAATATACCTACCGTCGGTAATATACCTACCGGTGGTAATATACCTACCGGCGGTAATATACCTACCGTCGGTAATATACGTACCGTCAAAAATATACCCACCCTCAATAGTATACCTACCGTTAATAATATACCTACCGTCGGTAATATACCTACCGTCGGTAATATACCTACCGTCGGTAATAAACTAACCTTCGGTGATATACCTACCGTCGGTAACAAACTAACAGAGTTTTTTACGAAGAAAAAAAAAATTTAGAGGTAGCGGTACTTGGCGGGCATTTTTGTAGAAATTACAAGAAAATATCAATTCAACTATTTCAATATTCTTGTAATAATTCACTCATCAGCCCGCCGAGTACCACGTACTCCAATTTTTTATTTTTTTTTCTCAATTTTAATTTCGATTAATCTTTTCTCATGAGTACATATGTCACATATCATAAGGTGTTACGCATGTCATGTATATTCATATGTAAAGAACAACCAAACACTAATAGGTACTAGGTCACAATCAGGAATTTATTGTGACAAAATAAATTATACTTGGCAATGTCTATTGATTTCAATACTTTTGTAGATCAAATGCTACTTCATCAAATAGTCTGGTAGCAAAATTTCGTTGATAGTTTTGTTGTTAGTTACAACGTTTTGATGTGCTTGGCGCAAGGTTTTTGCACCTGAGGTGCTTTTGTGGGGTAATATATTCAGAAAAAAACAAATTTCATGATACTGCAACTTTCTACGGGTTTATTGGAGGCGAACTGCAAAATTTGGGAAAAGTAAGGATCAAATCAGGTTTGTTTAAACCAATTTCGACTTGTCAATTCATGTAGTGATCGAATGTAAATAAAAAAAGGAATTTGCATTCATTTCCCATGGTATCTGAATGTGAAACAGACGATCGCGACGAAGAACGTCTGAATTTATGAATATCGCGGGCTCCTATTTCAACAGGCATCTATTTTCACACCTCACTGCAACTACTGAACGTGTGGATTCGAGAAAGAAATAAAAAAATAAAGAAAAAAAACAACAAACAGTCTAATCTTTCCGAATCACCCTAATGCGTACTTACAAGACTCACAATCAGATTCAGGTGTGTCAATGATTTGTTCTTCTTGTTTCGTTGGTCCTTTGATTCCGCGTTTTGATCATTGTTCATTTCTCCTTCTTTTCCTCCTCCAAACCTTAAAAGAGAAACGACTGATTCAAAAAATTTAACTAATTACAACGTCGAACGAAAATCGGACGAGTGTTTGACCAACTTATTGTATCAAATGATTGATTAATTATAATTATTATCAAATAATTATTACCTATCTATTTAGAGTATACTCTAAGTTTGTTCTTACTTTCATAGGTATCTCATCTCTTACTTTGAACCTTTATCGGTCATAGGTTTTGTAATTCTGTTTTCTTTGCATCTGTACTTTTGCCCTGCGGCCTATCGATAGGCCACCGCATGAATAAATTATACATATCTATCTATTAAATAATTACTTTTCGTGAGAAACTTGAGGCCTGAGCTGTCTCGTTTCTTCCTAATTGCTATTCATGAAAAGCCAATCAATTGCGTCTTCTGTCGCAATAGGATGAGTCGTTACTCGCCAATGAGGACAGAAATTACATGAAAAGTTCTTCAATCTTCACATCCTTGGAGCCGAGGCATTTCCTCCGATCCTGTCGCGGTCAATCCGATTGCCAAGATCGGCCTGCTGATATTTTGATTCTCAGTAAAATAAAGAGAGACACGAGTCAAGTGAGAATTCAATGGCATATGAATTTGATTTTGGATGCATGTGAAAACAGGGTTATATATTCAAGGAAGCTTCTGCGCGTGAACAATTCTTCAACGATTCAATAGATATTCAGGGCCGTGATCGTATTGTACCGATTACGAGTCCGTATATTTCTTAACGAGATTATCCGTGGGGATATATTACATTTTACCTCCTCCAAAGCGCCTCATAATCGATTTCGAAATCCTCAGTTTATTGTCAGGACTACGCGATAATTTGAACCAATGATAATATCAATTAGGAGCTCCTCGCTCACCCGCGATCTGGACTTGTTGTGACATCGTAGCGGACTTTGGTGGGCAAATCTAGAGACTAGCAACTAGAATTGTTTTTTAGAACGACCTAGACGTACACTTAGTAGTTTAGTGGGTCACCAATACCGACTAAGTACTATAAAGTACAGTGGATCGGATAGATCTAGTGTTTTTTGAGGGGGAATGTTCTCAGCGTCGTAGTCTAACCTTAAGATTCTCGTCTAACTATATTAGCTGGTATTAAAGGAATTGGTTGAATTATTTGAATTCAATGAATCACTTGAATTATTGAAATTATCGAATCACTGGGATGGTTTGAATTACTTGAATTAAATGAGTTTGAATTTCGTCGTTACCTTCGCATTATTAGTGGGAAATAGAACTCTTGGTAAAGGAACGAAGGTAGAGAAAGGATTATTGCTCCTGATAAATAATCGTAATTTTTTCTTACCTTGTTATTGAATAAAGGAGAATGAAATAAAACAAAAAAAAACAGGATGGACTGCGGTCGGCTGCAGGCGACACTGGATGGTTGCAGAAATGATGGTATTTGTATCTTCTGAAATGGATTTAAAACTCGATAAAGTTCTATTGATATTTTGACACTATTTATTATTTTGAATCAACACTGGTATAATTTTACAGTAGTTCGTACTAAAACTCTCACTATCGTAACCGATAAAATAAGAATCAAAGTTGAAGTTAAATAAAAAGTATAAATAGCAAAAGAATGAATTTCTATGAAGAACGTTAAGTCCCGAGATGAAATAAGCTGAGGTTAAGGAAACTTTCTAAGTCCATAAAATCAGTAAAATTGATATCGAAAAAGAGTCTAACTTTTAAAAATCGTTGGATCCATGAAAATGAGCTGGATAACACCTTTTGAAACAATGGCGAAGTGAGGGCGATTTTTAGCTTGGTGGGTTTTATACAGGGTGTATCAGGTTGAGCGCACCGAATTGTGTGAGTAGATTTCGCGAGACATTCTAAGACTAAATTCCCTTTACCAAAAATTCGAGGGCCTTATAGTTTTCGAGTTACAGAATATCTTAGTTGACCAATCACAGGGCCTGGAGCTGACCGAGTCAGGGCCGTGTCAAAAGAATAAAATAGGTTGTGCCCGTGGGTGTGATCCCGTAAAATTTTATTTTCCTATTTCGAAGAAGGCGTCGACATCATCTTCGAGAAACGTCCTTGTAAAGCATACGTCTTCCTTATCTGCGTCCAGGTCTTCCGCTTCGTAGTCTTCGTCTTTCGGGTCATCCGCTTCGGATGGACATTTCCCGAAGATGAGTCGATGTCACCTTCGAAAAAGGAAAATAAAATTTTACGGGCTCACACCCATGGGCACTACCTATTTTATTCTTTTGATACGGCCCTAACTAAGCCAGCTCCAAGCCCTGTGATTAGTCAACTAAGATCTTCTATAACTCGGAAACTATTAGGCCCTCGAATTTTTGGTACAGGGAATTTAGTCTTAGAATGACTCAAGGAATCTACCCACATAATTCGGTGCGCTCAACCTGATACACCCTGTATATGGTGATTGAGGTGCGGGGGTCCCAAATTGAAGTATGATAGTGGGGTAGTCTTCTCCATCTATGACCAATGGGGGTCTTGTGGGTGCGCGGAGGTCCCGAATTGATGTAAGGTAGTAGGGGCAATCTTCTCCATCCACGACCAGTGGGGGCCATGGGAAACTTCCCCCTTTGTTTATGCAGTAGTACATCGGTACATTCCAGGATGCTGCGTTTGTTCTTTATCTTCGTAGGTATTACGCTTTGTCTTTGGCTGCGCAGCGTGTTGACACGTGTTCGGAAGGTGTCGAAGAAGGTTCTCAATAACTTGGCATCCAGCTATCGTATTTTTCCTTGTCCCCCATTTGTCCCTTTCGGTCCAGGATATGTTTGTCGTCATGTCATCCCTGTACCTCTCGGATATTGCTCATTTTTGTAGATTTTTATGTTTATTTGCATGGTTTATAAATCTTTGATTCTACCTTCGATAATCTGATTTTAAGGGTTTTCAGTGAGAGTTAAGTATACAATAGATATAAATACTATTACATGAGTTTATAATGATTTACTTAGCTTTAATTATTCTAATAATGAGATTGGTTGAGTGCCTTCATTTAAATATAGTTGAGATTTTCCACTAATTAAAGCGGTCTTGATCTGCGCGTGATATTTATTATCTTAATCTTTCGAATGTTAGAAATTCAAAGTACGCAGTCGTATGATCATTTCATAAGGCATTCTGTCTCACGGCGATTCGTTACGATTTGTCATACAGATATAATTGCTAAAGTTTAAATTAGCACATGTTAATTTTACATGATATCGGCAATACGTTCTGAATATATTTTGGTAGTTAATGATAATGTTAGATTTTAATTGATATAATATAAAAGATTGTATGACATTTGAAAGTTAACAAAGATAATTAAAAATATCAATAGCTGCTTTTGGATTTATATATCAATATAGAAGGGTTGATTACAATATATAGTATTCAATCAATAATATAATAGTATCTTAATAGTATCAATCATTTGTAAAAAGTATAAGAGTTAGTTTGCTGATTATTGATATAGCAGTATATGTGAATGCGTATAATTCTTTAAGCGTGTGTGAAAGAGTATGTTGTATAGCTCACGATATGCGTATAATAATTTGGGTATATTATGATTATATAGGCGTTTTATAAATGACTTATAGATAGCTTATATCTATATATGTAGCTTAAAGTTAAAATATGATGTTTTTAATTGATTAGGATATTCATTTGGTGTGTATGTATATATTGAAGTTGAAGGAATCCGTGGATAGCGTAAATATGGTATATTGATATAATGTGAATTATTATCTTATAGTTACAGTATAATAAAGCATTATTCTATTGTTTGTGTGTATTATAAGATAAGGTCCAGGGATAGCCCGAGTGTGGTGAGTCAAGATGTACTCATGTATATGTGTGTGTGTGTTCCTCTCAGAAGAATATCTTCCGTATGAAGTCGGATACGTATGTGTGTTAGGTATTTAAAGCTGAATCCAAAGGTGTAATATAAAATATAATTTCTATTACTTGATTATTGATAAAGATAATGATTAATAAGGTAATGGGTATAATTGCTGTGCATAATCCTGAAACTAAGGTAACGATGAGCAGCGCGGTCCAGTGAATAATATTACGATAATTTTATATTGAACTTGAATGAAAGTAACTTATATAAAGTTTTAAGCGATTAATATTCGAAGCGATATAGCAATGAATAATATAATGTGATTAATAATATAGCGATAGCGTTTATAATATTTTATAGCAAAATCAATTATTTGAATTCGTTGATATTTATCCGCCAAGCATAAGAGAATCTCGCTGGGTAATGTCGGTAAAGTCTGAGTTCTTTAGTAATAACAAAAATGGGGAATTGTAGGTAGACAATTCCTAGCGATTTTATGAATAGTTAGTCGTTTAGAAAGTTAGACGAAAATACTCAGAGCTATACATCATAACGAGGTTCTCATATTTTATGGAGATATAGGTAATTCTAGGGATATTTCATAGTTATGAACAAAAATAGAGTATACACGTCCAGACGGACGTTACAGCTACGACGTCACAGTACCTCGAGCATTCGCGAGCCGCCATCTTAAAGTCCGCATGACGTCATCGGTGAATTTAAATTCCGGCGGGATCAGCTATAATTCCAGATTCTAGTCTTTCACTGACACATACCTATAACTAATAACTAATTGCGTTGACAAGATAGACAATACAGTACAAACATAATTTTCTTTACTCATGTATTTATAATGGTATATGAATAACAGAACAGTCACAATTTCGAGAATTGAAAATCCGACAACGAATGTAAAAGCATGTACACTTGACGAGTTGGATTGTGACACATATGAAGTTGCACCCCTTTCTGACGAAACATTAAAAATTTGAGCACAGCAATTGTCAGCGCTCCTATTGGCTTTGTATCGGGTATGTCGGGTTGCGACTGCCTAACAATTGCTGTACTCAACTTCTTAATGTTTCGTCAGAAAACGGTGCAACTTCATATGTGTCAGAATCCAACTCGTCAAGTGTACATACATACATACGATAAATAGGTACAGTAATGTTCAATGATGGGGTCCTAGTGGCTCACAATTTTTTCTGGACGAAAACTGAAACGAGTTTTCATTCTCGCGAATTTCATGTGCCAACGCTCAAAGAAACAATAGGGGTCAATCGCTTGTCGTATAGTCTCCATGGTTTGTCGGCTGCTGTTTCGTTGGGCATAGGCACACGAAATTCGCGAAGATAGAAACTCGTTTTAGTTTTGGTCCAAGAAAAATAGTGAGCCATTGGGACCCCATCATTGAACATTACTGTACATATACATTAGACTGTATCAAAATAACTTTTTTTTTTCGAATTAATATATCTAAAAAATTTCTCCAATATGAAAAAAGAATTCTCCTAGAGTTTGAGCTCAATATCTCTAAAATTGAGCCGGCGCAAAGGGGGGTCCCCTTTCCCATCTAAAATACATGGGAATTTTTTTTTTTTTTTTAGTTTTGGAATCACTACAAGAGTAATTTTTTTTTCAATTTTGTTACACACTACCTTATAGGAAATTTAATTCTCTATAAAATTGTCCCCATGCATTTTTTCTCTAAACTCAACGAAAACAAAGTTACATAGGAGGAAAAAAAAATATTGGATTAGTAACAGAAAATTTTTATTATCTCAACTCATCAATTAATTAATCAATATACTTAAATACTTATCGAAAATTCATGGATTCAACATTATTTCAACATAAATAATTGAACAAAGTTTACAACAATACAGAGATTAATTTTGATTATTATATTTGCAAATTTTTCTATTTACTGTTGACTAGTCTGATTTATGAAATCGCTCTTTCAGCAATTAATTATATTGATTAATTAATTGATGAGTTAAAATAATAAAATTTTTTCTGTTATTAAATCATCAATTTTTATTTTTTTCCTCCTATTCAGTGCTATGTAACTTCGTTTTTGTTGAGTTTAGAGAAAAAATGCATGGGGACAATTTTGTAGAGACTTAAATTTCCTATAAGGTAGTGTGTGTGATGTCCGTATGGGGTCACAACGAGAATGTTGTTGTCGTGTTGATAGATATTAAGGGGTTCGCTGCCGCTTTACGTGCGGGCGCACAACTAAGGGAAGTGGTATGGCAGTTGATTGAATGATTGGTAGTGAGTAAATGATACTTTATGTTTATTGATAACAATTAAACTTGTGCTCGTGAATGGTTAGTGTAGAGTAATGAATAGGTGATCAGAAAAGAAGGGTTTTGAGTGAGGAAATGAGTGTCGTTCTTAGAGAAGTTTGGTGATGATGATTAGGAATCAGGAAGATTGGTTTAGAGTAAAGAGTAAAGTGTTGTGTTGAGTAATTAGGAGTCTAATGTAGTAGGTGATAGTTGGGATAGAGAATGTGTGTAGGAAGATGGTAGCCAGAGGAGTGTCGTGGTGAGGAATTAGAGAAATAAGGTAAACTGGGGATTTAGGTGAGGTGGGAGGCCACGTGTAGCTGAGGATGCATCAGGCCACCGGATGCATACTCAGCGGATTATCTAGTTGCTTGGAGGCTAGAGGAAATTATAGATAGGGTGACCGGATTATAGGTAGAAGATGAGGAAGGTGAAGTCTGGGGCGTAACATGTGTAACAAAATGAAAGAAAAAAATTATTCGTGAAATTCATACTCTGACGCGTGAAAAGACAGTTTTTAGAGATAAATCATTTTTTCGAATATATCGATCGATTTTTCAAACTAGAAAAAATAAATTCAGTTCTGAAATTCATGTTGAACGGTGAAAATCTATATCAGCCGACTGCTGTATCCTGAAACCCATACTCCGACGCGCAAAAAGACAGTTCTTAGAGATTAATCATATTTTCGGATATATCGATCGATTTTTGAAACTAGAAAAAATAAAATCAGTTCTGAAATTCGTGTTAAAAGGTGGAAAACTATATCAGCGGACTCCTGTATCTTGAAAGCCATACTCTGACGCCTGAAAAAACAGTTCTTAGAGATCAATCATATTTCCGGATATATCGATCAATTTTTCAAAATAGAAAAAATAAAATCAGTTCTGGAATTTATGTAGAACGGTGGAAATCTGTATCAAGCGACTCCTGTATCTTGAAATTTATACTCTGACGCGTAAGAAGACAGTTGTTAGAGATGAATCATTTTTTCGAATATATCAATCGATTTTTTAAACTAGAAAAAATAAAATCAGTTCTGAAATTTATGTTAAACGGTTGAAATCTATATCAGCCGACTCCTGTATCTTGAAATCCATACTCTGACGCGTGAGAGGACATTTCTTAGAGATAAATCATTTTTTCGAATATATCGATCGATTTTTCAAACTAGAAAAAATAAATTCAGTTCTGAAATTCATAATAAACGGTGAAAATCTGTATCAGCCAACTCGTGTATCTTGAAAGCCATACTCTGACGCCGAAAAAGACAGTTCTTGGAGATAAATCATTTTTTCGAAAATATCGATCGATTTTTCAAACTAGAACAAATAAAATCAGTTCTGGAATCCATGTAAAACGGTGGAAATCTATATCAAGCGACTCTTTATCTTGAAATTCATACTCTGACGCGTAAGAAGACAGTTGTAAGAGATAAATCATTTTTTCGAATATATCAATCGATTTTTCAAACTAGAAAGAATAAAATCAGTTCTGAAATTCATGTTAAACGGTAGAAATCTATATCGGCCGACTCCTGTATCTTGAAAGCCATACTCTAACGCGTAAAAAGACATTTCTTAGAGATGAATGATTCTTTCGAATATATTGATCGATTTTTCAAACTAAAAAAAATAGAATCAGTTCTAAGATTCATGTTAAGCGGTGGAAATCTATATCAATCGACTCCTGTATCTTGAAATCCATACTCTGACGCGTGAAAAGACATCTCTGGGAGATGAATCATTTTTTCGAACATATTGATCGATTTTTCAAACTAGAAAAAATAAAATCTCTTCTGAAATTCATGTTAAACTCTGTAAATCTATATCAGCCGACTCCTGTATCTTAAAAGCCATACTCTGACGCCTAAAAAGACAGTTCTTAGAGATAAATCATTTTTTCGAATATGTCGATCGATTTTGCAAACTAGAGAAAATAAAATCAGTTCTGAAATTCATGTTAAACGGTGGAAATGTATATCAAGCGACTCCTGTATCTTGAAATTCATACTCTGAGGCGTAAAGGGACAGTTTTCAGAGATAAATCATATTTTCGAATATATCAATCGATTTTTCAAACTAGAAAAAATAAAATCAGTTCTGAAATTCATGTTAAACGGTTAAAATCTATATCGGCCGACTCCTGTATCTTGAAATCCATATTCCGACGCGTGAAAAGACATTTCTTAGAGATAAATCATTTCTCCGAATATATCGATCGATTTTTCAAACTAGAAAAAATAAATTCAGTTCTGGAATTAATGTAAAACGGTGGAAATCTATATCAAGCGACTCCTGTATCTTGAAATTTGAACTCTGACAAGTAAAAAGACAGTTGTTAGAGATAAATCATTTTTTCGAATATATCGATCGATTTTTCAAACTAGAAAGAATCAAATCAGTTTTGAAATTCATGTTAAACGGTGGAAATCTATATCAAGCGACTCCTGTATCTTGAAATTCATACTCGGAGGCGTAAAAAGACAGTTTTCCGAAATAAATCATATTTTCGAATATATCAATCGATTTTTCAAACTAGAAAAAATAAAATCAGTTCTGAAATTCATGGTTAACAGTGGAAATCTATATCAGCCGACTTCTGTATATTGAAATCCATACTCTAACGCGCAAATAGACAGTTCCTGGAGATAAATCATATTTTCGGATATATCGATCCATTTTTCAAACTAGAAAAAATAAAATCTCTGCTGAAATTCACGTTAAACGGTGGAAATCTATATCAGCCGACTCCTGTATCTTGGAAGCCGTACTTTGACGCGTAAAAAAACATTTCTTAGAGATGAATCATTTTTTCGAATATATTGATCATTTTTCAAACTAGAAAAAATAAAATCAGTTCTGAAATTCATGTTAGACGGTGGAAATCTATATCAGCCGACTCTTGTATCTTGAAAGCCATACTCTGACGCCTAAAAAGACAGTTCTTAAAGATAAATCATTTTTTCGAATATATCGATCGATTTTTCAAACGAGAAAAAATAAAATTATTTCTGGGATTCATGTAAAACGGTGTAGATCCATATCAAGCGACTCCTGTATCTTGAAATTCATACTCTGACGCGTAAGAAGACAGTTGTTGGAGATAAATCATTTTTTCGAATATGTATATCGATCGAACTTTCAAACTATAAAAAATAAAATCAGTACTAAAACTCATGTTAAACGGTTGGAATCTATATCGGCCGACTCCTGTATCTTGAAATCCATACTCCGACGCGTGAAAAGACATTTCTTAGAGATAAATCATTTTTTCGAATATATCGATCGATTTTTCAAACGAGAAAAAATAAATTCAGTGCTGAAATTCATGTTAAACGGCGAAAATATATATCAGCCGACTCCTGTATCCTGAAATCTATACTCTGACGCGCAAAAAGACAGTTCTTAGAGATAAATCATATTTCCGGATATATCGATCGAATTTTCAAACTAGAAAAAACAAAATCAGTTCTGGAATTCATGTAAAACGGTGGAAATCTATATCAAGCGACTCCTGTATTCTGAAAGCCATACTCCGACGCGTGAAACGACATTTCTTTGAGATAAATCATTTTTTCGAATATATTGATCGATTTTTCTAACAAGAAAAAATAAAATCAGTACTGGGCTTCATGTAAAACGGTGGAAATCCATATCAAGCGACTCCTGTATCTTGAAATTCATACTCTGACGCGTAAGGAGACAGTTGTTAGAGATAAATCATTTTCTCGAATATATCGATCGATTTTTCAAACTAGAAAGAATAAATTCAGTACTGAGATTCATGTTAAACGGCGAAAATATATATCAGCCGACTCCTGTTTCCTGAAATGTATACTCTGACACGCAAAAAGACAGCTCTCAGAGATAAATTATATTTTTGGATATATCGATCGATTTTTCAAACTAGAAAAAATAAAATCAGTTCTGGAATTCATGTAAAACGGTGGAAATCTATATCGAGCGACTCCTGTATCTTGAAAGCCGTACTTTGACGCATAAAAAGACATTTCTTAGAGATGAATTATTTTTTCGAATATATCGATCGATTCTTCAAACTAGGAAAAATAAAATCAGTTCTGAAATCCATGTTAAACGGTGAAAATCTGTATCAGTCGACTCCTGTATCTTAAAATTCATACTCTAAGGCGTAAAAAGACAGTTTTCAGAGATAAATCATAATTTCGAATGTATCGATCCATTGTTCAAACTGGTAAAAATAAAATCACTCCTGAAATTCATGTTAAACGTCGGAAATCTATATCAGCCGACTCCTGTATCCTGAAATCCATACTCTGACACGCAAATAGACAGTTCTTAAAGATAAATCATATTTTCGGATATATCGATCCATTGTTCAAACTAGAAAAAATAAAATCACTTCTGAAATTCATGTTAAACGGTGGAAATCTATATCAGCCGACTCCTGTATCTTGAAATTCATACTCTGAGGCGTAAGAAGACAGTTTTCAGAGATAAATCATAATTTCGAATGTATCAATCGATTTTTCAAATCAGAACAAATAAAATCAGTTCTAAAATTCATGTTCAATGGTGGAAATCTATATCAGCCGACTCCTGTATCTTGAAATACATATTCTAACGCGTGAAAGACATCTCTTAGAGATGAATCATTTTTTCGAACATATTGATCGATTTTTCAAACTAAAAAAAAATAAAATCAGTTCTGAAATTCATGTTAAACGGTGGAAATCTATATCAATTGACTCCTGTATCTTGAAATCCATACTCTGACGCGTAAAAAGACAGTTTTTAGAGATAAATCATATTTTCGGATATATCGATCGATTTTTGAAACTAGAAAAAATAAAATCAGTTCTGAAATTCGTGTTAAAAGGTGGAAAACTATATCAGCGGACTCCTGTATCTTGAAAGCCATACTCTGACGCCTGAAAAAACAGTTCTTAGAGATCAATCATATTTCCGGATATATCGATCGATTTTTCAAAATAGAAAAAATAAAATCAGTTCTGGAATTTATGTAGAACGGTGGAAATCTGTATCAAGCGACTCCTGTATCTTGAAATTTATACTCTGACGCGTAAGAAGACAGTTGTTAGAGATGAATCATTTTTTCGAATATATCAATCGATTTTTTAAACTAGAAAAAATAAAATCAGTTCTGAAATTTATGTTAAACGGTTGAAATCTATATCAGCCGACTCCTGTATCTTAAAATCCATACTCTGACGCGTGAGAGGACATTTCTTAGAGATAAATCATTTTTTCGAATATATCGATCGATTTTTCAAACTAGAAAAAATAAATTCAGTTCTGAAATTCATAATAAACGGTGAAAATCTGTATCAGCCAACTCGTGTATCTTGAAAGCCATACTCTGACGCCGAAAAAGACAGTTCTTGGAGATAAATCATTTTTTCGAATATATCGATCGATTTTTCAAACTAGAAAAAATAAAATCAGTTCTGAAATTCATGTTAAACGGTGGAAATCTATATCAAGCGACTCCTGTATATTGAAAGCCATACTCTGACGCCTAAAAAGACAGTTTTTAGAGATAAATCATTTTTTCGAAAATATCGATCGATTTTTCAAACTAGAACAAATAAAATCAGTTCTGGAATCCATGTAAAACGGTGGAAATCTATATCAAGCGACTCTTTATCTTGAAATTCATACTCTGACGCGTAAGAAGACAGTTGTAAGAGATAAATCATTTTTTCGAATATATCAATCGATTTTTCAAACTAGAAAGAATAAAATCAGTTCTGAAATTCATGTTAAACGGTAGAAATCTATATCGGCCGACTCCTGTATCTTGAAAGCCATACTCTAACGCGTAAAAAGACATTTCTTAGAGATGAATGATTCTTTCGAATATATTGATCGATTTTTCAAACTAAAAAAAATAGAATCAGTTCTAAGATTCATGTTAAGCGGTGGAAATCTATATCAATCGACTCCTGTATCTTGAAATCCATACTCTGACGCGTGAAAAGACATCTCTTGGAGATGAATCATTTTTTCGAACATATTGATCGATTTTTCAAACTAGAAAAAATAAAATCAGTTCTGAAATTGATAATAAACCGTGGAAATCTATATCAGCCGACTCCTGTATCTTGAAAGCCATACTCTGACGCCTAAAAAAAAAAGTTCTTAGAGATAAATTATTTTTTCGAATATATCGATCGATTTTCCAAACTAGAAAAAATTAAATAAGTTCTGGAATTCATGTAAAACGGTGGAAATCTATATCAAACGACTCCTGTATCTTGAGATTCATACTCTGACGCGTAGGAAGACAGTTGTTAGAGATAAATCATTTTTTCGAATACATCGATCGATTTTTCAAACTAGAAAAAAAAAATCAGTTCTGAAATTCATGTTAAACGGTTGAAATTTATATCGGCCGACTCCTGTATCTTGAAATCCATACTCTGACGCGTAAAAAGACATTTCTTAGAGATAAATCATTTCTCCGAATATATCGATCGATTTTTCAAACTAGAAAAAATAAATTCAGTTCTGGAATTAATGTAAAACGGTGGAAATCTATATCAAGCGACTCCTGTATCTTGAAATTTGAACTCTGACAAGTAAAAAGACAGTTGTTAGAGATAAATCATTTTTTCGAATATATCGATCGATTTTTCAAACTAGAAAGAATCAAATCAGTTTTGAAATTCATGTTAAACGGTGGAAATCTATATCAAGCGACTCCTGTATCTTGAAATTCATACTCGGAGGCGTAAAAAGACAGTTTTCCGAAATAAATCATATTTTCGAATATATCAATCGATTTTTCAAACTAGAAAAAATAAAATCAGTTCTGAAATTCATGGTTAACAGTGGAAATCTATATCAGCCGACTTCTGTATATTGAAATCCATACTCTAACGCGCAAATAGACAGTTCCTGGAGATAAATCATATTTTCGGATATATCGATCCATTTTTCAAACTAGAAAAAATAAAATCTCTGCTGAAATTCACGTTAAACGGTGGAAATCTATATCAGCCGACTCCTGTATCTTGGAAGCCGTACTTTGACGCGTAAAAAAACATTTCTTAGAGATGAATCATTTTTTCGAATATATTGATCATTTTTCAAACTAGAAAAAATAAAATCAGTTCTGAAATTCATGTTAGACGGTGGAAATCTATATCAGCCGACTCTTGTATCTTGAAAGCCATACTCTGACGCCTAAAAAGACAGTTCTTAAAGATAAATCATTTTTTCGAATATATCGATCGATTTTTCAAACGAGAAAAAATAAAATTATTTCTGGGATTCATGTAAAACGGTGTAGATCCATATCAAGCGACTCCTGTATCTTGAAATTCATACTCTGACGCGTAAGAAGACAGTTGTTGGAGATAAATCATTTTTTCGAATATGTATATCGATCGAACTTTCAAACTATAAAAAATAAAATCAGTACTAAAACTCATGTTAAACGGTTGGAATCTATATCGGCCGACTCCTGTATCTTGAAATCCATACTCCGACGCGTGAAAAGACATTTCTTAGAGATAAATCATTTTTTCGAATATATCGATCGATTTTTCAAACGAGAAAAAATAAATTCAGTGCTGAAATTCATGTTAAACGGCGAAAATATATATCAGCCGACTCCTGTATCCTGAAATCTATACTCTGACGCGCAAAAAGACAGTTCTTAGAGATAAATCATATTTCCGGATATATCGATCGAATTTTCAAACTAGAAAAAACAAAATCAGTTCTGGAATTCATGTAAAACGGTGGAAATCTATATCAAGCGACTCCTGTATTCTGAAAGCCATACTCCGACGCGTGAAACGACATTTCTTTGAGATAAATCATTTTTTCGAATATATTGATCGATTTTTCTAACAAGAAAAAATAAAATCAGTACTGGGCTTCATGTAAAACGGTGGAAATCCATATCAAGCGACTCCTGTATCTTGAAATTCATACTCTGACGCGTAAGGAGACAGTTGTTAGAGATAAATCATTTTCTCGAATATATCGATCGATTTTTCAAACTAGAAAGAATAAATTCAGTACTGAGATTCATGTTAAACGGCGAAAATATATATCAGCCGACTCCTGTTTCCTGAAATGTATACTCTGACACGCAAAAAGACAGCTCTCAGAGATAAATTATATTTTTGGATATATCGATCGATTTTTCAAACTAGAAAAAATAAAATCAGTTCTGGAATTCATGTAAAACGGTGGAAATCTATATCGAGCGACTCCTGTATCTTGAAAGCCGTACTTTGACGCATAAAAAGACATTTCTTAGAGATGAATTATTTTTTCGAATATATCGATCGATTCTTCAAACTAGGAAAAATAAAATCAGTTCTGAAATCCATGTTAAACGGTGAAAATCTGTATCAGTCGACTCCTGTATCTTAAAATTCATACTCTAAGGCGTAAAAAGACAGTTTTCAGAGATAAATCATAATTTCGAATGTATCGATCCATTGTTCAAACTGGTAAAAATAAAATCACTCCTGAAATTCATGTTAAACGTCGGAAATCTATATCAGCCGACTCCTGTATCCTGAAATCCATACTCTGACACGCAAATAGACAGTTCTTAAAGATAAATCATATTTTCGGATATATCGATCCATTGTTCAAACTAGAAAAAATAAAATCACTTCTGAAATTCATGTTAAACGGTGGAAATCTATATCAGCCGACTCCTGTATCTTGAAATTCATACTCTGAGGCGTAAGAAGACAGTTTTCAGAGATAAATCATAATTTCGAATGTATCAATCGATTTTTCAAATCAGAACAAATAAAATCAGTTCTAAAATTCATGTTCAATGGTGGAAATCTATATCAGCCGACTCCTGTATCTTGAAATACATATTCTAACGCGTGAAAGACATCTCTTAGAGATGAATCATTTTTTCGAACATATTGATCGATTTTTCAAACTAAAAAAAAATAAAATCAGTTCTGAAATTCATGTTAAACGGTGGAAATCTATATCAATTGACTCCTGTATCTTGAAATCCATACTCTGACGCGTAAAAAGACAGTTTTTAGAGATAAATCATATTTTCGGATATATCGATCGATTTTTGAAACTAGAAAAAATAAAATCAGTTCTGAAATTCGTGTTAAAAGGTGGAAAACTATATCAGCGGACTCCTGTATCTTGAAAGCCATACTCTGACGCCTGAAAAAACAGTTCTTAGAGATCAATCATATTTCCGGATATATCGATCGATTTTTCAAAATAGAAAAAATAAAATCAGTTCTGAAATTTATGTTAAACGGTTGAAATCTATATCAGCCGACTCCTGTATCTTAAAATCCATACTCTGACGCGTGAGAGGACATTTCTTAGAGATAAATCATTTTTTCGAATATATCGATCGATTTTTCAAACTAGAAAAAATAAATTCAGTTCTGAAATTCATAATAAACGGTGAAAATCTGTATCAGCCAACTCGTGTATCTTGAAAGCCATACTCTGACGCCGAAAAAGACAGTTCTTGGAGATAAATCATTTTTTCGAATATATCGATCGATTTTTCAAACTAGAAAAAATAAAATCAGTTCTGAAATTCATGTTAAACGGTGGAAATCTATATCAAGCGACTCCTGTATATTGAAAGCCATACTCTGACGCCTAAAAAGACAGTTTTTAGAGATAAATCATTTTTTCGAAAATATCGATCGATTTTTCAAACTAGAACAAATAAAATCAGTTCTGGAATCCATGTAAAACGGTGGAAATCTATATCAAGCGACTCTTTATCTTGAAATTCATACTCTGACGCGTAAGAAGACAGTTGTAAGAGATAAATCATTTTTTCGAATATATCAATCGATTTTTCAAACTAGAAAGAATAAAATCAGTTCTGAAATTCATGTTAAACGGTAGAAATCTATATCGGCCGACTCCTGTATCTTGAAAGCCATACTCTAACGCGTAAAAAGACATTTCTTAGAGATGAATGATTCTTTCGAATATATTGATCGATTTTTCAAACTAAAAAAAATAGAATCAGTTCTAAGATTCATGTTAAGCGGTGGAAATCTATATCAATCGACTCCTGTATCTTGAAATCCATACTCTGACGCGTGAAAAGACATCTCTTGGAGATGAATCATTTTTTCGAACATATTGATCGATTTTTCAAACTAGAAAAAATAAAATCAGTTCTGAAATTGATAATAAACCGTGGAAATCTATATCAGCCGACTCCTGTATCTTGAAAGCCATACTCTGACGCCTAAAAAAAAAAGTTCTTAGAGATAAATTATTTTTTCGAATATATCGATCGATTTTCCAAACTAGAAAAAATTAAATAAGTTCTGGAATTCATGTAAAACGGTGGAAATCTATATCAAACGACTCCTGTATCTTGAGATTCATACTCTGACGCGTAGGAAGACAGTTGTTAGAGATAAATCATTTTTTCGAATACATCGATCGATTTTTCAAACTAGAAAAAAAAAATCAGTTCTGAAATTCATGTTAAACGGTTGAAATTTATATCGGCCGACTCCTGTATCTTGAAATCCATACTCTGACGCGTAAAAAGACATTTCTTAGAGATAAATCATTTTTTCAAATATATCGATCGATTTTTCAAACTAGAAAAAATAAAATCAGTTCTGAAATTCATGTCAAACGGTGGAAATCTATACCAGCCGACTGCTGTATCCTGAAATCCATACTCTGACGCGCAAATAGACAGTTCTTAGAGATAAATCATATTTTAGGATATATCGATCCATTTTTCAAACTAGAAAAAATAAAATCTCTTCTGAAATTCATGTTAAACTCTCTAAATCTATATCAGCTGACTCCTGTATCTTAAAAGCCATACTCTGACGCCTAAAAAGACAGTTCTTAGAGATAAATCATTTTTTCGAATATGTCGATCGATTTTGCAAACTAGAGAAAATAAAATCAGTTCTGAAATTCATGTTAAACGGTGGAAATGTATATCAAGCGACTCCTGTATCTTGAAATTAATACTCTGAGGCGTAAAGGGACAGTTTTCAGAAATAAATCATATTTTCGAATATATCAATCGATTTTTCAAACTAGAAAAAATAAAATCAGTTCTGAAATTCATGTTAAACGGTTGAAATCTATATCGGCCGACTCCTGTATCTTGAAATCCATATTCCGACGCGTGAAAAGACATTTCTTAGAGATAAATCATTTCTCCGAATATATCGATCGATTTTTCAAACTAGAAAAAATAAATTCAGTTCTGGAATTAATGTAAAACGGTGGAAATCTATATCAAGCGACTCCTGTATCTTGAAATTTGAACTCTGACAAGTAAAAAGACAGTTGTTAGAGATAAATCATTTTTTCGAATATATCGATCGATTTTTCAAACTAGAAAGAATCAAATCAGTTTTGAAATTCATGTTAAACGGTGGAAATCTATATCAAGCGACTCCTGTATCTTGAAATTCATACTCGGAGGCGTAAAAAGACAGTTTTCAGAAATAAATCATATTTTCGAATATATCAATCGATTTTTCAAACTAGAAAAAATAAAATCAGTTCTGAAATTCATGGTTAACAGTGGAAATCTATATCAGCCGACTTCTGTATCTTGAAATCCATACTCTAACGCGCAAATAGACAGTTCCTGGAGATAAATCATATTTTCGGATATATCGATCCATTTTTCAAACTAGAAAAAATAAAATCTCTGCTGAAATTCACGTTAAACGGTGGAAATCTATATCAGCCGACTCCTGTATCTTGGAAGCCGTACTTTGACGCGTAAAAAAACATTTCTTAGAGATGAATCATTTTTTCGAATATATTGATCATTTTTCAAACTAGAAAAAATAAAATCAGTTCTGAAATTCATGTTAGACGGTGGAAATCTATATCAGCCGACTCTTGTATCTTGAAAGCCATACTCTGACGCCTAAAAAGACAGTTCTTAAAGATAAATCATTTTTTCGAATATATCGATCGATTTTTCAAACGAGAAAAAATAAAATTATTTCTGGGATTCATGTAAAACGGTGTAGATCCATATCAAGCGACTCCTGTATCTTGAAATTCATACTCTGACGCGTGAGAAGACAGTTGTTGGAGATAAATCATTTTTTCGAATATGTATATCGATCGAACTTTCAAACTATAAAAAATAAAATCAGTACTGAAACTCATGTTAAACGGTTGGAATCTATATCGGCCGACTCCTGTATCTTGAAATCCATACTCCGACGCGTGAAAAGACATTTCTTAGAGATAAATCATTTTTTCGAATATATCGATCGATTTTTCAAACGAGAAAAAATAAATTCAGTGCTGAAATTCATGTTAAACGGCGAAAATATATATCAGCCGACTCCTGTATCCTGAAATCTATACTCTGACGCGCAAAAAGACAGTTCTTAGAGATAAATCATATTTCCGGATATATCGATCGAATTTTCAAACTAGAAAAAACAAAATCAGTTCTGGAATTCATGTAAAACGGTGGAAATCTATATCAAGCGACTCCTGTATTCTGAAAGCCATACTCCGACGCGTGAAACGACATTTCTTTGCGATAAATCATTTTTTCGAATATATTGATCGATTTTTCTAACAAGAAAAAATAAAATCAGTACTGGGCTTCATGTAAAACGGTGGAAATCCATATCAAGCGACTCCTGTATCTTGAAATTCATACTCTGACGCGTAAGGAGACAGTTGTTAGAGATAAATCATTTTCTCGAATATATCGATCGATTTTTCAAACTAGAAAGAATAAATTCAGTACTGAGATTCATGTTAAACGGCGAAAATATATATCAGCCGACTCCTGTTTCCTGAAATGTATACTCTGACACGCAAAAAGACAGCTCTCAGAGATAAATTATATTTTTGGATATATCGATCGATTTTTCAAACTAGAAAAAATAAAATCAGTTCTGGAATTCATGTAAAACGGTGGAAATCTATATCGAGCGACTCCTGTATCTTGAAAGCCGTACTTTGACGCATAAAAAGACATTTCTTAGAGATGAATTATTTTTTCGAATATATCGATCGATTCTTCAAACTAGGAAAAATAAAATCAGTTCTGAAATCCATGTTAAACGGTGAAAATCTGTATCAGTCGACTCCTGTATCTTGAAATTCATACTCTGAGGCGTAAAAAGACAGTTTTCAGAGATAAATCATAATTTCGAATGTATCGATCCATTGTTCAAACTGGTAAAAATAAAATCACTCCTGAAATTCATGTTAAACGTCGGAAATCTATATCAGCCGACTCCTGTATCCTAAAATCCATACTCTGACACGCAAATAGACAGTTCTTAAAGATAAATCATATTTTCGGATATATCGATCCATTGTTCAAACTAGAAAAAATAAAATCACTTCTGAAATTCATGTTAAACGGTGGAAATCTATATCAGCCGACTCCTGTATCTTGAAATTCATACTCTGAGGCGTAAGAAGACAGTTTTCAGAGATAAATCATAATTTCGAATGTATCAATCGATTTTTCAAATCAGAACAAATAAAATCAGTTCTAAAATTCATGTTCAATGGTGGAAATCTATATCAGCCGACTCCTGTATCTTGAAATACATATTCTAACGCGTGAAAGACATCTCTTAGAGATGAATCATTTTTTCGAACATATTGATCGATTTTTCAAACTAAAAAAAATAAAATCAGTTCTGAAATTCATGTTAAACGGTGGAAATCTATATCAATTGACTCCTGTATCTTGAAATCCATACTCTGACGCGTAAAAAGACAGTTTTTAGAGATAAATCATATTTTCGGATATATCGATCGATTTTTCAAACTAGAAAGAATGAAATCAGTTCTGAAATTCATGTTAAATGGTGGAAATCTATATCAGCCGACTCCTCTATCTTGAAATCCATACTCTGACGCGTAAAAAGACAGTTCTTAGAGATAAATCATATTTTCGGATATATTGATCGATTTTTCAAGTAGAAAGAATGAAATCAGTTCTGAAATTCATGTTAAACGCTGGAAATCTATATCAGCCGACTCCTGTATCTTGAAAACCATACTCTGACGCCTAAAAAGACAGTTCTTAGAGATAAATCATTTTTTCGGATATATTGATCGATTTTTTTAACTGGAAAAAATAAAATCATGTCTGAAATCCCTGTTAAACGGTGGAAATCTATATCAATCGACTCCTGTATCTTGAAATCCATACTCTGACGCGTAAAAAGACAGTTTTTAGAGATAAATCATATTTTCGGATATATCGATCGATTTTTCAAACTAGAAAAGATAAAATCCGTTCTGAAATTCATGTTAAACGGTGGATATCTATATCAGCCGACTCCTGTATCTTGAAAGCCATACTGTAACGCCTTAGAAGACAGTTCTTAGAGATATAAATCATTCTTCCGAATATATTGATCGATTTTTCAAACTAGACAAAACAAAATCAGTTGTGGAATTCATGTTAAACGGTGGAAATCTATATCAGCCGACTCCGGTATCTTGAAAGCCATACTGTGACGCCTAAAAAGACAGTTCTTAGAGATAAATCATTTTTTCGAATATATCGATCGATTTTTCAAACAAGAAAAAATAAAATCAGTTCTGAAATTCATGTTAAACGGTGGAAATCTATATCAGCAGACTCCTGTATCCTGAAATCCATACTCCGACGCGCAAATAGACAGTTCTTAGAGATAAATCATATTCTCGGATATATCGATCCATTGTTTGAACTGGAAAAAATAAAATCACTCCTGAAATTCATGTTAAACGGTGGAAATCTATATCAATCGACTCCTGTATCTTGAAATCCATACTCTGACGCGTAAAAAGACAGTTTTTAGAGTTAAATCATATTTTCGGATATATCGATCGATTTTTCAAACTAGAAAAAATAAAATCAGTTCTGAAATTCATGTTAAACGGTGGAAATCTATATCAATTGACTCCTGTATCTTGAAATCCATACTCTGACGCGTAAAAAGACAGTTTTCAGAGATAAATCATATTTTCGGATATATCGATCGATTTTTCAAACTAGAAAGAATAAAATCAGTTCTGAAATTCATGTTAAATGGTGGAAATCTATATCAGCCGACTCCTGTATCTTGAAAGCCATACTGTGACGCCTAAAAAGACAGTTCCTAGAGATGAATCATTTTTTGGAATATATCGATCGATTTTTCAAACTAGAAAAAACAAAATCAGTTCTGAAATTCATGTTAAACGGTGGAAATCTATATCAGCCGACTCCTGTATCTTTAAATCCATACTCTAACACGTGAAAAGACATTTCTCAGAGATGAATCGTTTTTTCGAATATATTGATCGATTTTTTAAACTAGAAAAAATAAAATCCGTTCTGAAATTCATGTTAAACGGTGGATATCTATATCAGCTGACTCCTGTATCTTGGAAGCCATACTGTAACGCCTTAAAAGACAGTTCTTAGAGATTTAAATCATTCTTCCGAATATATTAATCGATTTTTCAAACTAGAAAAAATAAAATCAACTCTGGAATTCATGTTAAACGGTGGAAATCTATATCAGCCGACTCCCGTATCTTGAAATCCATACTCTGACGCGTAAAAAGACAGTTATTAGAGATAAATCATATTTTTGGATATATCGATCGATTTTTCAAACTAGAAAAAATAAAATCAGTTTTGAAATTCATGTTAAATGGTGGAAATCTATATCAGCCGACTCCTGTATCTTGAAAGCCGTACTTTGACGCATAAAAAGACATTTCTTAGAGATGAATTATTTTTCCAAATATATCGATCGATTTTTCAAACTGGGAAAAATAAAATTAGTTATGAAATCCATGTTAAACAGTGAAAATCCATATCAGCCGACTCCTGTATCTTGAAATTCATAGTCTGAGGCGTAAAAAGACAGTTTTCAGAGACAAATCATAATTTCGAATGTATCAATCGATTTTTCAAACTAGAAAAAATAAAATCAGTTCTACAATTCATGTTAAACGGTGGAAATCTATAACAGCCGACTCCTGTATCTTGAAATCCATACTCTAACGCGTGAAAAGACATCTCTTAGAGATGAATCATTTTGTCGAACATATTGATCGATTTTCCAAACTAGAAAAAATAAAATCAGTTCTAGAATTCATGTTAAACGGTGGAAATCTATATCAATCGACTCCTGCATCTTGAAATCCATACTCTGACGCGTAAAGAGACAGTTTTTAGAGTTAAATCATATTTTCGGATATATCGAACGATTTTTCAAACTAGAAAAAATAAAATCAGTTCTGAAATTCATGTTAAACGGTGGAAATCTATATCAATCGACTCCTGTATCTAGAAATCCATACTCTGACGCGTAAAAAGACAGTTATTAGAGATAAATCATATTTTCGGATATATCGATCGATTTTTCAAACTAGAAAAAATAAAATCAGTTCTGAAATTCATGTTAAATGGTGGAAATCTATATCAGCCGACTCCTGTATCTTGAAAGCCATACTGTGACGCCTAAAAACACAGTTCTTAGAGATGAATCATTTTTTCGAATTTATCGATCGATTTTTCAAACTAGAAAAAACAAAATCAGTTCTGAAATTCATGTTAAACGGTGGAAATCTATATCAGCCGACTCCTGTATCTTTAAATCCATACTCTAACACGTAAAAAGACATTTCTCAGAGATGGATCGTTTTTTCGAATATATTGATCGATTTTTTAAACTAGAAAAAATAAAATCCGTTCTGAAATTCATGTTAAACGGTGGATATCTATATCGGCCGACTCCTGTATCTTGAAAGCCATACTTTGACGCATAAAAAGACATTTCTCAGAGATGAATTATTTTTTCGAATATATCAATCGATTTTCCAAATTAGAAAAAATAAAATCAGTTCTGAAATTCATGTTAAACGGTGGAAATCTATATCAGCCGACTCCTGTATCTTGAAAGCCATACTGTAACGCCTTCAAAGACAGTTCTTAGAGATGAATCATTTTACCGAATATATCGATCGATTTTACAAACTAGGAAAAATAAAATCAGTTCTGAAATCCATGTTAAACGGTGAAAATCTTTATCAGCCGACTCCTGTATCTTGAAATCCATACTCTGACGCGTAGAAAGACAGTTTTCAGAGACAAATCATATTTTCGGACATATCGATCGATTTTTCAAACTAGAAAAAATGAAATCCGTTCTGAAATTCATGTTAAACGGTGGAAATCTATATCAGCCGACTCCTGTATCTTGAAATCCATACTCTAACGCGTAAAAAGACATCTCTTAGAGATGAATGATTTTTTTGAACATATTGATCGATTTTTCAAACTAGAAAAAATAAAATCAGTTCTGAAATTCATGTTAAACGGTGGAAATCTATATCAATCAAATCCTGTATCTTGAAATCCATACTCTGACGCGTAAAAAGACAGTCTTTAGAGATAAATCATATTTTGAGATATATCGATCGATTTTTCAAACTAGAAAAAATCAAATCAGTTCTGAAATTCATGTTAAACGGTGGAAATCTATATCAGCCGACTCCTGTCTCTTGAAAGCCATACTCTAACGCTTGAAAAGACAGTTCTTGGAGATAAGTTTTTTTTTCGAATATATCGATCGATTTTTCAAACTACAAAAAATTAAATGAGTTCTGGAATTCATGTAAAACGGTGAAAATCTATATCGATCGAATTCTGTATCTTGAAATTCATACTCTGACGCGAAAGAAGACAATTGTTGGAGATAAATCATATTTTCGGATATAGTGATCGATTTTTCAAGTAGAAAAAATGAAATCAGTTCTGAAATTCATGTTTAACGCTGGAAATCTATATCAGCCGACTCCTGTATCTTGAAAGCCATACTCTGACACCTAAAAAGACAGTTCTTAGAGATAAATCATTTTTTCGAATATATCGATCGATTTTTGAAACTAGGAAAAATGAAATCATTTCTGAATTTCCTGTTAAACGGTGGAAATCTATATCAATCGACTCCCGTATCTTGAAATCCATACTCTGACGCGTAAAAAGACAGTTCTTAGAGATAAATCATATTTTCGGATATATTGATCGATTTTTCAAGTAGAAAAAATGAAATCAGTTCTGAAATTCATGTTAAACGCTGGAAATTTATATCAGCCGACTCCTGTATCTTGAAAACCATACTCTGACGCCTAAAAAGACAGTTCGTAGAGATAAATCATTTTTTCGAACATATCGATCGATTTTTTAAACTAGAAAAAATGAAATCAGTTCTGAAATCCCTGTTAAACGGTGGAAATCTATATCAATCGACTCCTGTATCTTGAAATCCATACTCTGACGCGTAAAAAGACAGTTTTTAGAGATAAATCATATTTTCGGATATATCGATCGATTTTTCAAACTAGAAAAAATAAAATCAGTTCTGAAATTCATGTTAAATGGTGGAAATCTATATGAGCCGACTCCTGTATCTTGAAAGCCATACTGTGACGCCTGAAAAGACAGTTCTTAGAGATGAATCATTTTTTCGAATATATCGATCGATTCTTCAAACTAGAAAAAACAAAATCAGTTCTGAAATTCGTGTTGAACGGTGGAAATCTATATCAGCCGACTCCTGTATCTTTAAATCCATACTCTAACACGTGAAAAGACATTTCTCAGAGATGAATCGTTTTTTCGAATATAGTGATCGATTTTTTAAACTAGAAAAAAAAAATCCGTTCTGAAATTCATGTTAAACGGTGGATATCTATATCAGCCGACTCCTGTATCTTGAAAGCCGTACTTTGACGCATAAAAAGACATTTCTTAGAAATGAATTATTTTTCCGAATATATCGATCGATTTTGCAAACTGGGAAAAATAAAATCAGTTATGAAATCCATGTTAAACGGTGAAAATCTATATCAGCCGATTCCTGTATCTTGAAATTCATACTCTGAGGCGTAAGAAGACAGTTTTCAGAGACAAATCATAATTCCGAATGTATCAATCGATTTTTTAAACTAGAAAAAATAAAATCAGTTCTACAATTCATGGTAAACGGTGGAAATCTATAACAGCCGACTCCTGTATCTTGAAAGCCATACTCTGACGCCTCAAATGAAAGTTCTTAGAGATAAATCATTTTTTCGAATATATTGATCGATTTGTTAAACTAGAAAAAATGAAATCAGTTCTGGAATCCATGTAAAACGGTGGAAATCTATATCAAGCGACTCCTGTATCTTGAAATCCATACTCTGACGCGTAGAAAGACAGTTTTCAGAGACAAATCATATTTTCGGACATATCGATCGATTTTTCAAACTAGAAAAAATGAAATCCGTTCTGAAATTCATGTTAAACGGTGGAAATCTATATCAGCCGACTCCTGTATCTTGAAATCCATACTCTAACGCGTAAAAAGACATCTCTTAGAGATGAATGATTTTTTTGAACATGTTGATCGATTTTTCAAACTAGAAAAAATAAAATCAGTTCTGAAATTCATGTCAAACGGTGGAAATCTATATCAATCAAATCCTGTATCTTGAAATCCATACTCTGACGCGTAAAAAGACAGTCTTTAGAGATAAATCATATTTTGAGATATATCGATCGATTTTTCAAACTAGAAAAAATCAAATCAGTTCTGAAATTCATGTTAAACGGTGGAAATCTATATCAGCCGACTCCTGTATCTTGAAAGCCATACTCTGACGCTTGAAAAGACAGTTCTTGGAGATAAGTTTTTTTTTCGAATATATCGATCGATTTTTCAAACTACAAAAAATTAAATGAGTTCTGGAATTCATGTAAAACGGTGAAAATCTATATCGATCGAATTCTGTATCTTGAAATTCATACTCTGACGCGAAAGAAGACAATTGTTGGAGATAAATCATATTTTCGGATATAGCCCAGACAGCACTCGATATTCATAGAATATTTGAAAATGTCTGAAAATGTCTGAAAATATCCGATATATTGGTATGATATTTTCACTATGTTTTTGTTGAAATATCTATTCGTAAATATACTTGAATATTTTCACAATATTTCTGTAATATAGGATCATTTCGAAAACATACTTCGATAAAGTGCATCTAATACTCATATATGTAAATATTGTAAGAATATTTAAGATTTTACATATCATATACGAAAAAATATGCCCTTCAAACATTGACATTTTTCACTGAATTATGCTAAAATGCAATAAAACTTCATAAGCATTCATAAGTTGAAGTGCAAATAAATGATAAAAGATGTTGTAAGAATTTGTATCAAAATCGTCGAAGTGCACAAGCTTTCTTGAATAAATATGCGCGCTTACGAAAATACTGAACTGCATAGAAACGTGTTTGGCAAAAGTGGAATCACATAAAACCTAGCATATCAGATGTTATCGAAAAGTTATAAGCAACTAGTCATTTGAATTTTAGCGCGCTTTCTAAAGATCTCGTACGCCATGAAAAATCGATACCTTAGCGGTCGATTGTATCATCACTCAACTACCACATCCACGGATGTCCATTTGTTCGACACTATCTGGCGCACGTATACAGCTTGTGTTTAATAAGTGCGGGTTTTTGTTGTCTCATATTAACAAGTGCAATATTAAACAACTTTGTACACACAGGTGCTCGAAGATATTTTCCGAAAACGGTAAGTGAAGCCAATAAATACTATCATACATTCGATAATTGATTTTTTAAAGTATGTACTGTGTATAATTCGCAACAATTGTGTAGAAGTGCAAGCCACGTGCCACCGGTCAAAACCTAACCTAATTCTTATTCTTACGGCGTAGCGTATCTATAGGTTTGTTCGTTTTACCTACATTTTCTACACTTTTCTTACACTTTTCACGCTCGCCCAATAGAAGGTGTAAATTTCTAGTGAAAAGCGTAAAATCTGGTAAAAGTGTAGAAAGTGTAGCTAAAACGAACAAACCTTAGGTTTGTTCTTCTTAGCTACCCTTTCTACACTTTTACCAGATTTTACACTTTTCACTAGAAATTTACACCTCCTATTGGGCGAGTGTAAAAAGTGTAAGGAAAGTGTAAGAAAAGTGTAGAAAGTGTAGCTAAGAAGAACAAACCTCTTATGATTCGAATACAGTGGTGAAATATATCTACGCGCGTTGTATGTGATAGGCACACATAACATAATTATAAGTATTCGCGCCCTCCTGGTTCATTTTTTGTGTGATGAAATGTAATAAACAATACGCTTCTTTCACGTGCCATTATATAAATTCGGATTTTATAAATACCAGCTTGTAAAAATGCCCAAAGATAAAAATACTAGACGACATGAAAGACGACAAGTATCGCAGAAAATAAGAGCTGCAGTAGCATTAATAGAAGATGCTGGTCGCATACTTAATTCAAAATTCCAGCAAATTACAAGAACAGAACAATTGGATAACAATGTTGTATCTAATCATTTAGAAGATGATTCAGTTGTTTGTGTTCAGGATAAAACAAGTGCAGCAGACTCAGAACCAGGTATTTCTAATGCACAGGAATTTTGGGATGCAAATATTGAACACCCTTATACCAATTTAAGTGCTCAGGAGAGTGATAACAGATTTAGCAGTCACACTGATATTAGCGGCACCGATATTTATTGTAACGATTCGTCTACTCATAACAGCGACGATAGCCACTTCAGCAATTTGTCAGATATTAGCAGTGATAGTATTGATTTGAACGTAGCCAATGAGAACGATGCTAATAGATGCTTCACTTTGAGAGAAAATCTAGCAGCATGGGCCTGTAAGTGCAATGTACCACAAACCACTTTAAGTCAATTATTAAAAATTTTAAAAGACGAACGGAATCCACACACATTTTCCCAATTACCCGCCGATGCGAGAACTCTACTTAAAACTCCTCTCAAAGCACAAGTCAGGGCTGTACCTCCAGGCAATTTATATTCCTTTGGCATATTGCATTGTGTGAATTCGCTATTTATTCAATATGACTATCATGTGCCACAAGAAGCATCATTTGAAATATCTGTAAATATAGATGGTCTGCCCATTAGTAAGAGTAGTGGTAGTTGTTTTTATCCAATTTTATTCAAAGTCGATTCAATTGGATTGATCAAAAACGAAGTCATGATGGCAGGTCTTTATCATGGCCTTAAGAAACCAGACGATTTTAACGACTTCTTAAGAGAATTTGTCGATGAAGCAGTAAATTTATCAAACAATGGTATAACGGTACGGGAAGTATCCTATAATTTCCGAGTTCGAATGCTAGTTTGCGATGCACCGGCAAAGTCCGCAGTTCTATGCATCAAAGAACATAATTCTTATTCTGCCTGTCCAAAATGTACCGAAGAAGGCGTGATGGTTCATCACGTGATGTGCTTTCCTCGAACAAGAGTATCTAAACGTACAAACTTACAGTTCAAACAGCAATCCGATGCCAGACACCACAATGGTGTTACAGAATTTATTACTCTACCAAATTTCCACTTCATCAAAGACGTAGTGCAAGATCCTTTACATGTACTACATGAGGGAGCGATGAAAAAAATGTTGTGTCACAAAAAATTTGGATTAGTTTCTGGAAGACCCCCTCATAAATTGTGTTACAGAGATTTAACCAACGCCTCTCGACACTTGGAATCTTTAACACAATATATGCCTTGTGAATTTAATAGAAAACCCAGGAGTTTAATTGAATGTAAGCGTTACAAGGCAACAGAATTAAGAGCAGTTCTACTATATACAGGTTGTGTGATATTTAAATCAGTCTTGAAGAAAAAATATTATGTCAACTTTTTAATGCTCATGGTCGCAAGCCGTATAATGTCAAGTGGTGTACTATGTGAGAACAGAGATTTCTTGAATTATGCAAAGTCTTTGATGAAGGAATTTATAGAAATGTCGTACAGGATATATGGATACAGTTTTGTATCTCATAAAATTCATGCGCTAATGCATTTGGCTGACGATGTGGAAAGATTTGGTCCCTTGGATAGTTTTAGCACTTATGATTTCGAAAATTATTTACAAAAACTCAAAAATATGCTAAGAAAAGCGGAAAAACCTTTGCAGCAAATAATAAACCGTGTTTCTGAGGGTACATTTTTTTCAAAGCCTACCCACGTAGCTGCAGATATTAAGGTATCTCAACAACATGTTCGTGGACCACTTGTAGCAAGTTGCACTTCTCCACAGTATAAAGTATTGAAAATGAAACATTTCACTGTAAAGCTAACCACGCCAGGTGATGCATTTGTACAGTTGAGGAGTAATGAAATAATATCTGTACAAAATATTGCTTCTCATGGACCAGATATTGTTATCATTGGCAAGAAATTCAGGAAAGTTGAGGAATTTTTCTCGTTACCGTGCAACTCATCTATAGTTGGAACATATTTGATAGATCGCAATGACCGAGATCCTTTACAGTATTGGAAAATTGATGAAATACAATATAAGTTAGTTTTTTTTGCCGCTGAATGGAATCAGTGCTGTTGCGCTTCGACTATTACATTTATAAAAGTTACATAAACATTTATTCAATAAGACTGTTTCTAAATCTGACTTTTTCGGAATGCAAAACAGATTTTCGTAGACTATTTTTTTGGGACACGATGACGTGGCTTGTGGTTCACTTTTTGGATAATGATGAGGTGGAAGTAGTACCAGCGAACTGGTACGAAGAAGCAACAAAGGAATGTTTTTGGCCACCGTACAAATCCAGTGCGAAGACAGTAGTAGCTATTAAAAGTAAGGCTGCATCGAACTCAGATTGGCAAAAGGAAGTTGTGAGAGTCTTAGGCAAATACGGTACGGTTTTTCTTTCACTTATAAAACACAACGTTATACAATTACTACTTTATGACAAAATCTCTTAGTATAAATTCAATGTTGTTTGATGGTTACAGACAAATTTGACATTGCCCACAAGAAGTGCCAGAAGGCAAAAGATACGGATAATCTATCTTCTCATGCAGAAGTAGTCAAACTGGGAAAAGGCTGTCGCAAGCGTAAAAGACCTCAACGGTTAGAAGACGATACAACGTCTGACAATAATGAATCATCTGATGAAATATCCTGTCCAACAGTGCCACTTGCAGTCCAAAAGTCATCTTTAAACAGGTATACCAATAACTGAAAGGGCCATATATCAAACTTTTCAATCTGTGACTTAGTTTCTACCAAGATTTAAAACAAGATTGAAGACAAGTTAAGGCAAATGCCATTGCGTTGGATTTACCAAACTTGAGCTCTGCTTCATATCCATTAAAAGATAGCACAGTTTCGTGTTTACACACTTCGCTCGACTTGATTCTGACACTTCCCATTCTTTTCTTCTAACAAAATAGTACAAAGAACAAATCACACTTGAGTTAACACGAAGAAAGTTTCTCAATACAGTCTGGGTTTCATTTGAGTAAAGATGAACGCTACTGTGTTGGAAACATGAAATTCACTCTTGAACCCTAGTTACAGCGATTTTTAAGAATCTCAGCAATGTATGCAGCTTTGATCCAGTTCAGCTTTTTTCCGATTACATGGACACATGACAATATTTCAGCTCCCGTCGTAAATCCGAAGAGATTCCGGCTTCTCATTTCACTATTCAGCGTAGCATCACGGGCCTAGACGTTCTAAAAAAACAGTGCGCAGAAAACTCAATGATCCTGAATGAACCCTCTTTGAGAGACAGGTGTGTTTTGATGATGTCGATCACCATAAGAATTTGCAAGATTTGAATATTTGTTTTGTCCCAGGTCACGTTCACAAAATTCTAAAAAAGACTCTGATCGGATTGCCGTAGCTTCACATAACAAGGAAAATAACAGCATCGATTACTCAGTCAATACATTACTGCAAAATATCAAAAGTAAGGGTAATAACGGTCGAGACTCCAAGGATACGTCACCTGATTTGAATCAGAATTTAAAAACTCATATGAGGCACGAAGAAGGTTAACTTTGTATTATCTCTATATAGTATAGATATTACATTATTTTTTATTGAGGGCATTTGAGTTGGTATTTTATATGAATCTGGATTATGTTTCTAGTATGATAAACATGTATGTTTTTTACTTTCAGCGTTTCGAAAATTGGTCCTAAAAGAACTGTATCTACACAACTGCAGAATCACAACACTCACAGACTCTATTGACGATTTTATCCTAAAACAAAAAAGAAGGTTATCAGATTCGAAGCATGACGCAAGGCCTCACAGACCTGTAATGTCAACAATACTTGACAAATGTCCCATACAAACTCCGACAGACCTGGAAGAAATAGAAAGATTTTTGAAAACTCCTGAGCATGTTGAATTTCTGGTAAAATACGTTATTCTAATATCTCATAGCACTTGTTGAGTTCCTTTTTGTTTTTTCTCTGAACAGATACGAGATTTAAATCGACTGGGTGGTAGCAATCTCAATGAAGTGACCAAGCGCATGTGTTACGCAGTGATGGATGACAACGTTGCTGTAACATATAGCTGGGACGGGGCCAAAGGCAAAAAAAAATTTAGAGAACTTCGTTTAGCTGCTTCTATTACGAGTAAGTATAGTTTGAAATAATCATATGCTAATTCCTCTACATCACAAGCAGTATATATGATCACATGGATTTGCTATCATTATTTCCTGATAATTTATAGAGGCTGTTCTTTCGAATGAAAGATTCCAATCTTCTACAGAGCATGACATTAAAAAAGTTATAAAGTCATGGCTCGTTGGTGCTATAGGCAGAAATAAAAAACGCATCGAGGAAAAGGATCAAGATAACATAACGTAAGTATGTCGATTACACTTGTGAAAGATTTTCATCAAAAGATTTAGCACGGGATTATTTGTATTTTTAGTACGGTACCCAATTTGCCTATTTTTTTTTTTTTTTTTGTAAAGGCGAACTTGTGTACTGGATAGGGTTTTATATGAACTAGGATTTGATTCTCTGACCATCCATTAACTTTTCTTGTCTATTTATTTACCCAATTTATCATGAATAGTATTAATGATCTCTACTTATATATGCAGCGACACAACAAGTCTAAATGAGGATGCAGGTTCTGCCAATGTTTCACCTTCTAATACTTCAACCATTAACGAGGAAGGTGAATCCTGCAATGCAAATATTACGGACGAATTTGAGTAACTCAAAACTCATTGAGCTTCAAACTTTTACAAGTTTATCTTGTCGTTACAGAGAACTGTGTTCATTATAAGTTTTTCAGCCGAGATCATTGTTTTATTTCATTAAGACTTTCGTTTAGTATATTACGTTGTTATCATACCACAGTGAACTGTGTTTATTAAGTTATAAAATATGATCTTATAAGATTGTTTTGAGAAAACTTTATTACTGTTTATTCAATGCAATGCATGTTTGATTTTATATTCTATTGTTGATCTTCATTTATTTGTAGGAGTTCCTCTTGTCGTTAGAATGAACTGTGTTCATTATAAGTTTTTCAGCCGAGATCATTGTTTTATTTCATTAAGACTTTCGTGTAGTATATTAAGTTCTTATCGTACCACAGTGAACTGTGTTTATTAAGTTATAAAACATGATCTTATAAGATTTTTTTGAGAAAACTTTATTACTGTTTATTTAATGCTATGCAAGTTTGATTTTATATTTTATTGTTGATCTTCATTTATTTGTAGAAGTTCCTCTTGTCGTTAGAATGAACTGTGTTCATTATAAGTTTTTCAGCCGAGATCGTTTTTATATTTCATTAAGACTTTCGTTTAGTATATTAAGGTGAAGTGAAATGTTTCAAGGCCTCGAAAACGGGAATAGTGAATTCTCCGAAACTACTGGATGAATCGCAATGAAATTTTGGGGGATTACGTATTATTCTAGTGATAAGGGCCTGATTATTTTACTTTTTGGAAATTTCACAATTTTTTTCTTTTTTTTTTCAATTTTTGTAAAATTTCGGAAAAGTAAAATAATCAGGTCCTTTGTACTAGAATAATGCGTAATCCCCCAAAATTTCATTGCGATTCATCCAGTAGTTTCAGAGAATTCACCATTCCCGTTTGCGAGGTCTTGAAACGTTGCACTTCACCTTAGGTTCTTATCGTACCACAGTGTACTGTGTTTATTAAGTTACAATTGTGTCTACACTAAGTTGTACACCGAATTATACCTATATAGCATTGTCAATAAATATATTATCAGTAAGAGTTTGAAAGAAAATTAATTTTCCCCAGCTTTTATCACATACACGTACTGTGAGCTCATAGCTGCTTATTAATTATATACCAGAAATAGTTAATAAATATTCATAATATATTGTAATCAAATACATATTGAGATACCAGAAAACCATGTCTATATTCTCAGAATATTATTTGAATATTTGAAAAATATATATTTTAGGTGAAATGAGAAACATGTTTATATTGATAAAATATTTCATTCACGTTATGTAAATATATACATATATTTCACTAATATTCGAAATATTTTTCTACATATTTCATACATATTCATAAAATATTTTTCTGCTGTCTGGGAGTGATCGATTTTGCAAGTAGAAAAAATGAAATCAGTTCTGAAATTCATGTTTAACGCTGGAAATCTATATCAGCCGACTCCTGTATCTTGAAAGCCTTACTCTGACACCTAAAAAGACAGTTCTTAGACATAAATCATTCTTCCGAATATATTGATCGATTTTTCAAACTAGACAAAATAAAATCAGTTGTGGAATTCATGTTAAACGGTGGAAATCTATATCAGCCGACTCCTGTATCTTGAAAGCCATACTCTGACACCTAAAAAGACAGTTCTTAGAGATAAATCATTTTTTCGAATATATCGATCGATTTTTGAAACTAGAAAAAATGAAATCAGTTCTGAATTTCCTGTTAAACGGTGGAAATCTATATCAATCGACTCCCGTATCTTGAAATCAATACTCTGACGCGTAAAAAGACAGTTCTTAGAGATAAATCATATTTTCGGATATATTGATCGATTTTTCAAGTAGAAAAAATGAAATCAGTTCTGAAATTCATGTTAAACGCTGGAAATCTATATCAGCCGACTCCTGTATCTTGAAAACCATACTCTGACGCCTAAAAAGACAGTTCTTAGAGATAAATAATTTTTTCGAACATATCGATCGATTTTTTAAACTAGAAAAAATGAAATCAGTTCTGAAATCCCTGTTAAACGGTGGAAATCTATATCAATCGACTCCTGTATCTTGAAATCCATACTCTGACGCGTAAAAAGACAGTTTTTAGAGATAAATCATATTTTCGGATATATCGATCGATTTTTCAAACTAGAAAAGATGAAATCACTCCTGAAATTCATGTTAAACGGTGGAAATCTATATCAATCGACTCCTGTATCTTGAAATCCATACTCTGACGCGTAAAAAGACAGTTTTTAGAGTTAAATCATATTTTCGGATATATCGATGGATTTTTCAAACTAGAAAAAATAAAATCAGTTCTGAAATTCATGTTAAACGGTGGAAATCTATATCAATCGACTCTTGTATCTTGAAATCCATACTCTGACGCGTAAAAAGACAGTTATCAGAGATAAATCATATTTTCGGATATATCGATCGATTTTTCAAACTAGAAAAAATAAAATCAGTTCTGAAATTCATGTTAAACGGTGGAAATCTATATCAATCGACTTCTGTATCTTGAAATCCATACTCTGACGCGTAAAAAGACAGTTTTTAGAGTTAAATCATATTTTCGGATATATCGATCGATTTTTCAAACTAGAAAAAATAAAATCAGTTCTGAAATTCATGTTAAACGGTGGAAATCTAGATCAATCGACTCCTGTATCTTGAAATCCATACTCTGACGCGTAAAAAGACAGTTATTAGAGATAAATCATATTTTCGGATATATCGATCGATGTTTCAAACTAGAAAAAATAAAATCAGTTCTGAAATTCATGTTAAATGGTAGAAATCTATATCAGCCGACTCCTGTATCTTGAAAGCCATACTGTGACGCCTAAAAAGACAGTTCTTAGAGATGAATCATTTTTTCGAATATATCGATCGATTTTTCAAACTAGAAAAAACAAAATCAGTTCTGAAATTCATGTTAAACGGTAGAAATCTATATCAGCCGACTCCTGTATCTTGAACGCCGTACTTTGACGCATAAAAAGACAGTTCTTAGAGATAAATCATTTTACCGAATATATCGATCGATTTCACAAACTAGGAAAAATAAAATCAGTTCTGGAATCCATGTTAAACGGTGAAAATCTATATCAGCCGACTCCTGTATCTTGAAATTCATACTCTGAGGCGTAAAAAGACAGTTTTCAGAGATAAATCATAATTTCGAATGTATCAATCGATTTTTCAAATTAGAACAAATGAAATCAGTTCTAAAATTCATGTTAAACGGTGGAAATCTATATCAGCCGACTCCTGTATCTTGAAATCCATATTGTAACGCGTAAAAGACATCTCTTAGAGATGAATCATTTTTTGAATATATCGATCGATTTTTCAAACTAGAAAAAATCAAGTCAGTTCTGAATTTCCTGTCAAACGGTGGAATATATCAATCGACTCCTGTATCTTGAAATCCATACTCTGACGCGTAAAAAGACAGTTTTTAGAGATAAATCATATTTTCGGATATATCGATCGATTTTTCAAACTAGAAAAAATAAAATCAGTTCTGAAATTCATGTTAAACGGTGGAAATCTATATAAGCTGACTCCTGTATCTTGGGATCCATATTCTAACGCGTAAAAGACATCTCTTAGAGATGAATCATTTTTTCGAACATATTGATCGATTTTTCAAACTCAAAAAAATGAAATCAGTTCTGAATTTCCTGTCAAACGGTGGAAATCTATATCAATCGACTCCTGTATCTTGAAATCCATACTCTGACGCGTAAGAAGACCGGTTTTAGAGATAAATCATATTTTCGGATATATCGATCGATTTTTCAAACTAGAAAAAATAAAATCAGTTCTGAAATTCATGTTAAACGGTGGAAATCTATATAAGCTGACTGCTGTATCTTGGGATCCATATTCTAACGCGTAAAAGACATCTCTTAGAGATGAATCATTTTTTCGAACATATTGATCGATTTTTCAAACTCAAAAAAATGAAATCAGTTCTGAAATTCATGTTGAATGGTGGAAATCTATATCAGCCGACTCCTGTATCTTGAAAGCCATACTGTGACGCCTAAAAAGACAGTTCTTAGAGATGAATGATTTTTTCGAATATATCGATCGATTTTTCAAACTAGAAAAAATAAAATCCGTTCCTAAATTCATGTTAAACGGTGGATATCTATATCAGCCGACTCCTGTATCTTGAAAGCCGTACTTTGACGCATAAAAAGACATTTCTCAGAGATGAATTATTTTTTCGAATATATCGATCGATTTTTCAAACTAGGAAAAATATAGTCAGTTCTGAAATCCATGTTAAATGGTGAAAATCTATATCAGCCGACTCCTGTATCTTGAAATTCATACTCTGAGGCGTCAAAAGACAGTTTTCAGAGATAAATCATAATTTCGAATGTATCAATCGATTTTTCAAATTAGAAAAAATAAAATCAGTTCTAAAATTCATGTTAAACGATGGAAATCTATATCAGCCGACTCCCGTATCTTGAAATCCATACTCTGACGCGTAAAGAGACAGTTCTTAGAGATAAATCATATTTTCGGATATAGTGATCGATTTTTCGAGTAGAAAAAATGAAATCAGTTCTGAAATTCATGTTAAACGTTGGAAATCTATATCAGCCTACTCCTGTATCTTGAAAGCCATACTCTGACGCCTAAAAAGACAGTTCTTAAAGATAAATCATTTTTCCGAATATATCGATCGATTTTTTAAACTAGAAAAAAAAAAATCAGTTCTGAAATTCATGTTAAACGGTGGAAGTCTATATCAGCCGACTCCTGTATCTTGAAGGCCATACTGTAACGCCTTCAAAGACAGTTCTTAGAGATGAATCATTTTACCTAATATATCGATCGATTTTACAAACTAGGAAAAATAAAATCAGTTCTGAAATCCATGTTAAACGGTGAAAATCTTTATCAGCCGACTCCTCTATCTTGAAATTCATACTCTGAGGCGTAAAAAGACAGTTTTCAGAGATAAATCATAATTTCGAATGTATCAATCAATTTTTCGAATTGGAAAAAATAAAATCAGTTCTAAAATTCATGTTAAATGGTGGAAATCTATATCAGCCGACTCCTGTATCCTAAAATCCATATTCTAACGCGTAAAAGACATCTCTTAGAGATGAATCATTTTTTCGAACATATTGATCGATTTTTCAAACTCAAAAAAATAAAATCAGTTCTGAAATTCATGTTAAACGGTGGAAATCTATATCAATCGACTCCTGTATCTTGAAATCCATACTCTGACGCGTAAAAAGACATTTCTCAGAGATGAATCGTTTCTTCGAATATATTGATCGATTTTTCAAACGAGAAAAAATAAAATCAGTTATGAAATGCATGTTAAACGGTGGAAATCTATATCAGCCGACACCTGTATCTTGAAATCCATACTCTGACGCGTAAAAAGACAGTTCTTAGAGATAAATCATATTTTCGGATATATTGATCGATTTTTCAAGTAGAAAAAATGAAATCAGTTTTGAAATTTATGTTAAACGCTGGAAATCTATATCAGCCTACTTCTGTATCTTGAAAACCATACTCTGACGCCTAAGAAGACAGTTCTTAGAGATAAATCATTTTTTCGAACATATCGATCGATTTTTTAAACTAGAAAAAATGAAATCAGTTCTGAAATCCCTGTGAAACGGTGGAAATCTATATCAATCGACTCCTGTATCTTGAAATCCATACTCTGACGCGTAAAAAGACAGTTTTTAGAGTTAAATCATATTTTCGGATATATCGATGGATTTTTCAAACTAGAAAAAATAAAATCAGTCCTGAAATTCATGTTAAACGGTGGAAATCTATATCAATCGACTCCTGTATCTTGAAATCCATACTCTGACGCGTAAAAAGACAGTTATCAGAGATAAATCATATTTTCGGATATATCGATCGATTTTTCAAATTAGAAAAAATAAAATCAGTTCTGAAATTCATGTTAAACGGTGGAAATCTATATCAGCCGACTCCTGTATCTTGAAAGCCATACTGTAACGCCTTCAAAGACAGTTCTTAGAGATGAATCATTTTACCGAATATATCGATCGATTTTACAAACTGGGAAAAATAAAATCAGTTCTGAAATCCATGTTAAACGGTGAAAATCTTTATCAGCCGACTCCTGTATCTTGAAATTCATACTCTGAGGCGTAAAAAGACAGTTTTCAGAGATAAATCATAATTTCGAATGTATCAATCAATTTTTCAAATTAGAAAAAATAAAATCAGTTCTAAAATTCATGTTAAATGGTGGAAATCTATATCAGCCGACTCCTGTATCTTGAAATCCATATTCTAACGCGTAAAAGACATCTCTTAGACATGAATCATTTTTTCGAACATATTGATCGATTTTTCAAACTCAAAAAAATAAAATCAGTTCTGAAACTCATGTTGAACGGTTGGAATCTATATCGGCCGACTCCTGTATCTTGAAATCCATACTCCGACGCGTGAAAAGACATTTCTTAGAGATGAATCATTTGTTCGAATATATTGATCGATTTTTCAAACTAGAAAAAATGAAATCCGTTCTGAAATTCATGTTAAACGGTGGAAATCTATATCAGCCGACTCCTGTATCTTGAAAGCCATACTCTGACGCCTCAAATGAAAGTTCTTAAAGATAAATCATTTTTTCGAATATATCGATCGATTTGTTAAACTAGAAAAAATGAAATCAGTTCTGGAATCCATGTCAAACGGTGGAAATCTATATCAAGCGACTCCTGTATCTTGAAATCCATACTCTGACGCGTAGAAAGACAGTTTTCAGAGACAAATCATATTTTCGGACATATCGATCGATTTTTCAAACTAGAAAAAATGAAATCCGTTCTGAAATTCATGTTAAACGGTGGAAATCTATATTAGCCGACTCCTGTATCTTGGGATCCATATTCTAACGCGTAAAAGACATCTCTTAGAGATGAATCATTTTTTCGAACATATTGATCGATTTTTCAAACTCAAAAAAATGAAATCAGTTCTGAAATTCATGTTGAATGGTGGAAATCTATATCAGCCGACTCCTGTATCTTGAAAGCCATACTGTGACGCCTAAAAAGACAGTTCTTAGAGATGAATGATTTTTTCGAATATATCGATCGATTTTTCAAACTAGAAAAAATAAAATCCGTTCCTAAATTCATGTTAAACGGTGGATATCTATATCAGCCGACTCCTGTATCTTGAAAGCCGTACTTTGACGCATAAAAAGACATTTCTCAGAGATGAATTATTTTTTCGAATATATCGATCGATTTTTCAAACTAGGAAAAATATAGTCAGTTCTGAAATCCATGTTAAATGGTGAAAATCTATATCAGCCGACTCCTGTATCTTGAAATTCATACTCTGAGGCGTCAAAAGACAGTTTTCAGAGATAAATCATAATTTCGAATGTATCAATCGATTTTTCAAATTAGAAAAAATGAAATCAGTTCTAAAATTCATGTTAAACGATGGAAATCTATATCAGCCGACTCCCGTATCTTGAAATCCATACTCTGACGCGTAAAGAGACAGTTCTTAGAGATAAATCATATTTTCGGATATAGTGATCGATTTTTCGAGTAGAAAAAATGAAATCAGTTCTGAAATTCATGTTAAACGTTGGAAATCTATATCAGCCTACTCCTGTATCTTGAAAGCCATACTCTGACGCCTAAAAAGACAGTTCTTAAAGATAAATCATTTTTCCGAATATATCGATCGATTTTTTAAACTAGAAAAAAAAAAATCAGTTCTGAAATTCATGTTAAACGGTGGAAGTCTATATCAGCCGACTCCTGTATCTTAAAGGCCATACTGTAACGCCTTCAAAGACAGTTCTTAGAGATGAATCATTTTACCTAATATATCGATCGATTTTACAAACTAGGAAAAATAAAATCAGTTCTGAAATCCATGTTAAACGGTGAAAATCTTTATCAGCCGACTCCTCTATCTTGAAATTCATACTCTGAGGCGTAAAAAGACAGTTTTCAGAGATAAATCATAATTTCGAATGTATCAATCAATTTTTCGAATTGGAAAAAATAAAATCAGTTCTAAAATTCATGTTAAATGGTGGAAATCTATATCAGCCGACTCCTGTATCCTAAAATCCATATTCTAACGCGTAAAAGACATCTCTTAGAGATGAATCATTTTTTCGAACATATTGATCGATTTTTCAAACTCAAAAAAATAAAATCAGTTCTGAAATTCATGTTAAACGGTGGAAATCTATATCAATCGACTCCTGTATCTTGAAATCCATACTCTGACGCGTAAAAAGACATTTCTCAGAGATGAATCGTTTCTTCGAATATATTGATCGATTTTTCAAACGAGAAAAAATAAAATCAGTTATGAAATGCATGTTAAACGGTGGAAATCTATATCAGCCGACACCTGTATCTTGAAATCCATACTCTGACGCGTAAAAAGACAGTTCTTAGAGATAAATCATATTTTCGGATATATTGATCGATTTTTCAAGTAGAAAAAATGAAATCAGTTTTGAAATTTATGTTAAACGCTGGAAATCTATATCAGCCTACTTCTGTATCTTGAAAACCATACTCTGACGCCTAAGAAGACAGTTCTTAGAGATAAATCATTTTTTCGAACATATCGATCGATTTTTTAAACTAGAAAAAATGAAATCAGTTCTGAAATCCCTGTGAAACGGTGGAAATCTATATCAATCGACTCCTGTATCTTGAAATCCATACTCTGACGCGTAAAAAGACAGTTTTTAGAGTTAAATCATATTTTCGGATATATCGATGGATTTTTCAAACTAGAAAAAATAAAATCAGTCCTGAAATTCATGTCAACGGTGGAAATCTATATCAATCGACTCCTGTATCTTGAAATCCATACTCTGACGCGTAAAAAGACAGTTATCGGAGATAAATCATATTTTCGGATATATCGATCGATTTTTCAAATTAGAAAAAATAAAATCAGTTCTGAAATTCATGTTAAACGGTGGAAATCTATATCAGCCGACTCCTGTATCTTGAAAGCCATACTGTAACGCCTTCAAAGACAGTTCTTAGAGATGAATCATTTTACCGAATATATCGATCGATTTTACAAACTGGGAAAAATAAAATCAGTTCTGAAATCCATGTTAAACGGTGAAAATCTTTATCAGCCGACTCCTGTATCTTGAAATTCATACTCTGAGGCGTAAAAAGACAGTTTTCAGAGATAAATCATAATTTCGAATGTATCAATCAATTTTTCAAATTAGAAAAAATAAAATCAGTTCTAAAATTCATGTTAAATGGTGGAAATCTATATCAGCCGACTCCTGTATCTTGAAATCCATATTCTAACGCGTAAAAGACATCTCTTAGACATGAATCATTTTTTCGAACATATTGATCGATTTTTCAAACTCAAAAAAATAAAATCAGTTCTGAAACTCATGTTGAACGGTTGGAATCTATATCGGCCGACTCCTGTATCTTGAAATCCATACTCCGACGCGTGAAAAGACATTTCTTAGAGATGAATCATTTGTTCGAATATATTGATCGATTTTTCAAACTAGAAAAAATGAAATCCGTTCTGAAATTCATGTTAAACGGTGGAAATCTATATCAGCCGACTCCTGTATCTTGAAAGCCATACTCTGACGCCTCAAATGAAAGTTCTTAAAGATAAATCATTTTTTCGAATATATCGATCGATTTGTTAAACTAGAAAAAATGAAATCAGTTCTGGAATCCATGTCAAACGGTGGAAATCTATATCAAGCGACTCCTGTATCTTGAAATCCATACTCTGACGCGTAGAAAGACAGTTTTCAGAGACAAATCATATTTTCGGACATATCGATCGATTTTTCAAACTAGAAAAAATGAAATCCGTTCTGAAATTCATGTTAAACGGTGGAAATCTATATTAGCCGACTCCTGTATCTTGAAATCCATACTCAAACGCGTAAAAAGACATCTCTTAGAGATGAATGATTTTTTTGAACATATTGATCGATTTTTCAAACTAGAAAAAATAAAATCAGTTCTGAAATTCATGTTAAACGGTGGAAATCTATATCAATCAAATCCTGTATCTTGAAATCCATACTCTCACGCGTAAAAAGACAGTCTTTAGAGATAAATCATATTTTGAGATATATCGATCGATTTTTCGAACAAGAAAAAATCAAATCAGTTCTGAAATTCATGTTAAACGGTGGAAATCTATATCAGCCGACTCCTGTATCTTGAAAGCCATACTCTGACGCCTGAAAAGACAGTTCTTGGAGATAAGTTTTTTTTTCGAATATATCGATCGATTTTTCAAACTACAAAAAATTAAATGAGTTCTGGAATTCATGTAAAACGGTGAAAATCTATATCGATCGAATTCTGTATCTTGAAATTCATACTCTGACGCGAAAGAAGACAATTGTTGGAGATAAATCATATTTTCGGATATGGTGATCGATTTTTCAAGTAGAAAAAATGAAATCAGTTCTGAAATTCATGTTTAACGCTGGAAATCTATATCAGCCGACTTCTGTATCTTGAAAGCCATACTCTGACACCTAAAAAGACAGTTCTTAGAGATAAATCATTTTTTCGAACATATCGATCGATTTTTTAAACTAGAAAAAATGAAATCAGTTCTGAATTTCCTGTTAAACGGTGGAGATCTATATCAATCGACTCCCGTATCTTGAAATCCATACTCTGACGCGTAAAAAGACAGTTTTTAGAGTTAAATCATATTTTCGGATATATCGATGGATTTTTCAAACTAAAAAAAATAAAATCAGTTCTGAAATTCATGTTAAACGGTGGAAATCTATATCAATCGACTCCTGTATCTTGAAATCCATACTCTGACGCGTAAAAAGACAGTTATCAGGGATAAATCATATTTTTGGATATATCGATCGATTTTTCAAACTAGAAAAAATAAAATCAGTTCTGAAATTCATGTTAAATGGTGGAAATCTATATGAGCCGACTCCTGTATCTTGAAATTCATACTCTGAGGCGTAAAAAGACAGTTTTCAGAGATAAATCATAATTTCGAATGTATCAATCAATTTTTCGAATTAGAAAAAATAAAATCAGTTCTAAAATTCATGTTAAATGGTAGAAATCTATATCAGCCGACTCCTGTATCCTAAAATCCATATTCTAACGCGTAAAAGACATCTCTTAGAGATGAATCATTTTTTCGAACATATTGATCGATTTTTCAAACTCAAAAAAATAAAATCAGTTCTGAAATTCATGTTAAACGGTGGAAATCTATATCAATCGACTCCTGTATCTTGAAATCCATACTCTGACGCGTAAAAAGACATTTCTCAGAGATGAATCGTTTCTTCGAATATATTGATCGATTTTTCAAACGAGAAAAAATAAAATCAGTTATGAAATGCATGTTAAACGGTGGAAATCTATATCAGCCGACACCTGTATCTTGAAATCCATACTCTGACGCGTAAAAAGACAGTTCTTAGAGATAAATCATATTTTCGGATATATTGATCGATTTTTCAAGTAGAAAAAATGAAATCAGTTTTGAAATTTATGTTAAACGCTGGAAATCTATATCAGCCTACTTCTGTATCTTGAAAACCATACTCTGACGCCTAAGAAGACAGTTCTTAGAGATAAATCATTTTTTCGAATATATCGATCGATTTTTTAAACTAGAAAAAATGAAATCATTTCTGAATTTCCTGTTAAACGGTGGAATTTTATATCAATCGACTCCCGTATCCTGAAATCCATACTCTGACGCGTAACAAGACAGTTTTGAGAGATAAATCATATTTTCGGATATATCGATCGATTTTTTAAACTAGAAAAAATAAAATCCGTTCTGAAATTCATGTTAAACGGTGGAAATCTATATCAATCGACTCCTGTATCTTGAAATCCATACTCTGACGCGTAAAAAGACAGTTTTTAGAGTTAAATCATATTTTCGGATATATCGATGGATTTTTCAAACTAGAAAAAATAAAATCAGTTCTGAAATCCATGTTAAATGGTGAAAATCTATATCAGCCGACTCCTGTATCTTGAAATTCATTCTCCGAGGCGTAAAAAGACAGTTTTCAGAGATAAATCATAATTTCGAATGTATCAATCGATTTTTCAAATTAGAAAAAATAAAATCAGTTCTGAAATTCATGTTAAACGGTGGAAATCTATATCAGCCGACTCCTGTATCTTGAAAGCCATACTGTAACGCCTTTAAAGACAGTTCTTAGAGATGAATCATTTTACCGAATATATCGATCGATTTTACAAACTGGGAAAAATAAAATCAGTTCTGAAATCCATGTTAAACGGTGAAAATCTTTATCAGCCGACTCCTGTATCTTGAAATTCATACTCTGAGGCGTAAAAAGACAGTTTTCAGAGATAAATCATAATTTCGAATGTATCAATCAATTTTTCAAATTAGAAAAAATAAAATCAGTTCTAAAATTCATGTTAAATGGTGGAAATCTATATCAGCCGACTCCTGTATCTTGAAATCCATATTCTAACGCGTAAAAGACATCTCTTAGACATGAATCATTTTTTCGAACATATTGATCGATTTTTCAAACTCAAAAAAATAAAATCAGTTCTGAAACTCATGTTGAACGGTTGGAATCTATATCGGCCGACTCCTGTATCTTGAAATCCATACTCCGACGCGTGAAAAGACATTTCTTAGAGATGAATCATTTGTTCGAATATATTGATCGATTTTTCAAACTAGAAAAAATGAAATCCGTTCTGAAATTCATGTTAAACGGTGGAAATCTATATCAGCCGACTCCTGTATCTTGAAAGCCATACTCTGACGCCTCAAATGAAAGTTCTTAAAGATTAATCATTTTTTCGAATATATCGATCGATTTGTTAAACTAGAAAAAATGAAATCAGTTCTGGAATCCATGTCAAACGTTGGAAATCTATATCAAGCGACTCCTGTATCTTGAAATCCATACTCTGACGCGTAGAAAGACAGTTTTCAGAGACAAATCATATTTTCGGACATATCGATCGATTTTTCAAACTAGAAAAAATGAAATCCGTTCTGAAATTCATGTTAAACGGTGGAAATCTATATCAGCCGACTCCTGTATCTTGAAATCCATACTCTAACGCGTAAAAAGACATCTCTTAGAGATGAATAGTTTTTTTGAACATATTGATCGATTTTTCAAACTAGAAAAAATAGAATCAGTTCTGAAATTCATGTTAAACGGTGGAAATCTATATCAATCAAATCCTGTATCTTGAAATCCATACTCTGACGCGTAAAAAGACAGTCTTTAGAGATAAATCATATTTTGAGATATATCGATCGATTTTTCGAACTAGAAAAAAGCAAATCAGTTCTGAAATTCATGTTAAACGGTGGAAATCTATATTAGCCGACTCCTGTATCTTGAAAGCCATACTCTGACGCCTGAAAAGACAGTTCTTGGAGATAAGTTTTTTTTTCGAATATATCGATCGATTTTTCAAACTACAAAAAATTAAATGAGTTCTGGAATTCATGTAAAACGGTGAAAATCTATATCGATCGAATTCTGTATCTTGAAATTCATACTCTGACGCGAAAGAAGACAATTGTTGGAGATAAATCATATTTTCGGATATGGTGATCGATTTTTCAAGTAGAAAAAATGAAATCAGTTCTGAAATTCATGTTTAACGCTGGAAATCTATATCAGCCGACTCCTGTATCTTGAAAGCCATACTCTGACACCTAAAAAGACAGTTCTTAGAGATAAATCATTTTTTCGAATATATCGATCGATTTTTGAAACTAGAAAAAATGAAATCAGTTCTGAATTTCCTGTTAAACGGTGGAAATTTATATCAATCGACTCCCGTATCTTGAAATCCATACTCTGACGCGTAAAAAGACAGTTCTTAGAGATAAATCACATTTTCGGATATATTGATCGATTTTTCAAGTAGAAAAAATGAAATCAGTTCTGAAATTCATGTTAAACGCTGGAAATCTATATCAGCCGACTCCTGTATCTTGAAAACCATACTCTGACGCCTAAAAAGACAGTTCTTAGAGATAAATCATTTTTTCGAACATATCGATCGATTTTTTAAACTAGAAAAAATGAAATCAGTTCTGGAATCCCTGTTAAACGGTGGAAATCTATATCAATCGACTCCTGTATCTTGAAATCCATACTCTGACGCGTAAAAAGACAGTTTTTAGAGTTAAATCATATTTTCGGATATATCGATGGATTTTTCAAACTAGAAAAAATAAAATCAGTTCTGAAATTCATGTTAAACGGTGGAAATCTATATCAATCGACTCCTGTATCTTGAAATCCATACTCTGACGCGTAAAAAGACAGTTATCAGAGATAAATCATATTTTCGAATATATCGATCGATTTTTCAAACTAGAAAAAATAAAATCCGTTCTGAAATTCATGTTGAACGGTGGATATCTATATCAGCCGACTCCTGTATCTTGAAAGCCATACTGTAACGCCTTAAAAGACAATTCTTAGAGATATAAATCATTCTTCCGAATATATCGATAGATTTTTCAAACTAGAAAAAATAAAATCAGTTCTGAAATTCATGTTAAACGGTGGAAATCTATATCAGCCGACTCCTGTATCTTGAAAGCCATACTCCGACGCCTAAAAAGACAGTTCTTAGAGATAAATCATTTTTTCGAATATATCGATCGACTTTTCAGACTGAATAAAATAAATTCAGTTCTGAAATTCATGTTAAACGGCGAAAATATATATCAGCCGACTCCTGTATCCTGAAATCCATACTCTGACGCGTACAGAGACAGTTCTTACAGATAAATCATATTGTCGGATATATCGATCGATTTTTCAAACTAGAAAAAATAAAATCAGTTCTGAAATTCATGTTAAACGGTGGAAATCTATATCAGCCGACTCCCGTATCCTGAAATCCATACTCTGACGCGCAAATAGACAGTTCTTAGAGATAAATCATATTTTCGGATATATCGATCCATTTTTCAAACTAGAAAAAATAAAATCACTTCTGGAATTCATGTCAAACGGTGGAAATCTATATCAGCCGACTCCTGTATCTTGAAATCCATACTCTAACGCGTAAAAAGACATATCTTAGAGATGAATCATTTTTTCGAACATATTGATCGATTTTTCAAACTAGAAAAAATAAAATCAGTTCTGAAATTCATGTTAAACTGTGGAAATCTATATCAATCGACTCCTGTATCTTGAAAGCCATACTCCGACGCCTAAAAAGACAGTTCTTAGAGATAAATCATTTTTTCGAATATATCGAACGATTTTTCAAACTAGAAAAAATAAAATCAGTTCTGAAATTCATGTTAAACGGTGGAAATCTATATCAGCCGACTTCTGTATCTTGAAAGCCATACTGTGACGCCTAGAAAGACAGATCTCAGAGATAAATCATTTTTTCGAATATATCGATCGATTTTTCAAACTAGAAAAAATAAAATCAGTTCTGAAATTCATGTTAAACGCTTGAAATTGATATCGGCCGACTTCTGTAACTTGAAATCCATACTCTGACGCGTAAAAAGACATTTCTTAGAGATAAATCATTTTTTCAAATATATCGATCGATTCTTCAAACTAGAAAAAATGAAATCAGTTCTGAATTTCCTGTTAAACGGTGGCAATCTATATCAATCGACTTCTGTATCTTGAAATCCATACTCTGACGCGTAAGAAGACATTTCTCAGAGATGAATCGTTTTTTCGAATATATTGATCGATTTTTTTAACGAGAAAAAATAAAATCAGTTATGAAATGCATGTTAAACGGTGGAAATCTATATCAGCCGACTCCTGTATCCTGAAATCCATACTCTGACGCGCGAATAGACAGTTCTTAGAAATAAATCATATTTTCGGATATATCGATCCATTGTTCAAACCAGAAAAAATAAAATCACTTCTGAAATTCATGTTAAACGGTGGAAATCTATATCAGCCGACCCTGTATCTTGAAAGCCGTACTTTGACGCATAAAAAGACATTTCTTAGAGATGAATTATTTTTTCGAATATATCGATCGATTTTTCAAACTAGGAAAAATAAAATCAGTTCTGAAATCCATGTTGAACGGTGAAAATCTATATCAGCCGACACCTGTATCTTGAAATTCATACTCTGAGGCGTAAAAAGACAGTTTTCAGAGATAAATTATAATTTCGAATGTATCAATCGATTTTTCAAACTAGAACAAATAAAATCAGTTCTAAAATTCATGTTGAACGGTGGAAATCTATATCAGCGGACTCCTGTATCTTGAAATCCATACTCTGACGCGTAAAAAGACATTTCTTAGAGATAAATCATTTTTTCAAATATATCGATCGATTTTTCAAACTAGAAAAAATGAAATCAGTTCTGAATTTCCTGTTAAACGGTGGAAATCTATATCAATCGACTTCTGTATCTTGAAATCCATACTCTGACGCGTAAAAAGACATTTCTCAGAGATGAATCGTTTTTTCGAATATATTGATCGATTTTTTTAACGAGAAAAAATAAAATCAGTTATGAAATGCATGTTAAACGGTGGAAATCTATATCAGCCGACTCCTGTATCCTGAAATCCATACTCTGACGCGCAAATAGACAGTTCTTAGAAATAAATCATATTTTCGGATATATCGATCCATTGTTCAAACCAGAAAAAATAAAATCACTTCTGAAATTCATGTTAAACGGTGGAAATCTATATCAGCCGACCCTGTATCTTGAAAGCCGTACTTTGACGCATAAAAAGACATTTCTTAGAGATGAATTATTTTTTCGAATATATCGATCGATTTTTCAAACTAGGAAAAATAAAATCAGTTCTGAAATCCATGTTGAACGGTGAAAATCTATATCAGCCGACTCCTGTATCTTGAAATTCATACTCTGAGGCGTAAAAAGACAGTTTTCAGAGATAAATTATAATTTCGAATGTATCAATCGATTTTTCAAACTAGAACGAATAAAATCAGTTCTAAAATTCATGTTGAACGGTGGAAATCGATATCAGCGGACTCCTGTATCTTGAAATCCATACTCTAACGCGTAAAAAGACATCTCTGAAAGATGAATCATTTTTTCGAACATATGGAACGATTTTTCAAACAAGAAAAAATGAAATCAGTTCTGAAATCCCTGTTGAACGGTGGAAATCTATATCAATCGACTCCTGTATCTTGAAATCCATACTCTGACGCGTAAAAAGACAGTTTTTAGAGATAAATCATATTTTCGAATATATCGATCGATTTTTCAAACTAGAAAAAATAAAATCCGTTCTGAAATTCATGTTGAACGGTGGATATCTATATCAGCCGACTCCTGTATTTTGAAAGCCATACTGTAACGCCTTAAAAGACAATTCTTAGAGATATAAATCATTCTTCCGAATATATCGATAGATTTTTCAAACTAGAAAAAATAAAATCAATTCTGAAATTCATGTTAAACGGTGGATATCTATATCAGCCGACTCCTGTATCTTGAAAGCCATACTCCGACGCCTAAAAAGACAGTTCTTAGAGATAAATCATTTTTTCGAATATATCGATCGATTTTTCAGACTAAATAAAATAAATTCAGTTCTGAAATTCATGTTAAACGGCGAAAATATATATCAGCCGACTCCTGTATCCTGAAATCCATACTCTGACGCGTAAAGAGACAGTTCTTACAGATAAATCATATTGTCGGATATATCGATCGATTTTTCAAACTAGAAAAAATAAAATCAGTTCTGAAATTCATGGTTAACGGTGGAAATCTATATCGGCCGACTCCTGTATCCTGAAATCCATACTCTGACGCGCAAATAGACAGTTCTTAGAGATAAATCATATTTTCGGATATATCGATCCATTTTTCAAACTAGAAAAAATAAAATCACTTCTGAAATTCATGTCAAACGGTGGAAATCTATATCAGCCGACTCCTGTATCTTGAAATCCATACTCTAACGCGTAAAAAGACATATCTTAGAGATGAATCATTTTTTCGAACATATTGATCGATTTTTCAAACTAGAAAAAATAAAATCAGTTCTGAAATTCATGTTAAACTGTGGAAATCTATATCAATCGACTCCTGTATCTTGAAAGCCATACTCCGACGCCTAAAAAGACAGTTCTTAGAGATAAATCATTTTTTCGAATATATCGAACGATTTTTCAAACTAGAAAAAATAAAATCAGTTCTGAAATTCATGTTAAACGGTGGAAATCTATATGAGCCGACTCCTGTATCTTGAAAGCCATACTCTGACGCCTCAAAACACAGTTCTTGAAGATAAATTATTTTTTCGAATATATCGATCGATTTTTCAAACGAGAAAAAATTTAATAAGTTCTGGAATTTATGTAAAACGGTGGAAATCTATATCAAGCGACTTCTGTATCTTGAAATTCATACTCTGACGCGTAAGAAGACAGTTGTTAGAGATCAATCATTTTTTCGAATATATCGGTCGATTTTTCAAACTAGAAAAAACAAAATCAGTTCTGAAATTCATGTTGAACGGTCGAAATTTATATCGGACGACTCCTGTATCTTGAAATCCATACTCTGACGCGTAAAAAGACATTTCTTAAAGATAAATCATTTTTTCAAATATATCGATCGATTTTTCAAACTAAAAAAAATAAAATCAAGTCTGAATTTCCTGTTAAACGGTGGAAATCTATATCAATCGACTTCTGTTTTCTGAAATCCATACTCTGACGCGTAAAAAGACAGTTTTTAGAGATAAATCCTATTTTCGGATACATCAATCGATTTTTCAAACTAGAAAAAATAAAATCAGTTCTGAAATTCATGTTAAACGGTGGAAATCTATATCAGCCGACTCCTGTATCTTGAAAGCCATACTGTAACGCCTTGAAAGACAGTTCTTAGAGATAAATCATTTTACCGAATATATCGATCGATTTTACAAACTAGGAAAAATAAAATCAGTTCTGAAACCCATGTTAAACGGTGAAAATCTATATCAGCCGACTCCTGTATCTTGAAATTCATACTCTGACGGGTAAAGAGACATTCCTCAGAGATGAATCATTTTTTCGAATATATTGATCGATTTTTTAAACGAGAAAAGATAAAATCAGTTCTGAAATGCATGTTAAACGGTGGAAATCTATATCAGCCGACTCCTGTATCTTGAAATCCATACTCTGACGCGTAAAAAGAAAGTTTTCAGAGATAAATCATATTTTCGGATATATCGATCGATTTTTCAAACTAGAAAAAATAAAATCAGTTCTGAAATTCATGTTAAACGGTGGAAATCTATATCAAGCGACTTCTGTATCTTGAAATTCATACTCTGACGCGTAAGAAGACAGTTGTTAGAGATCAATCATTTTTTCGAATATATCGGTCGATTTTTCAAACTAGAAAAAACAAAATCAGTTCTGAAATTCATGTTAAACGGTCGAAATTTATATCGGACGACTCCTGTATCTTGAAATCCATACTCTGACGCGTAAAAAGACATTTCTTAAAGATAAATCATTTTTTCAAATATATCGATCGATTTTTCAAACTAAAAAAAATAAAATCAGTTCTGAATTTCCTGTTAAACGGTGGAAATCTATATCAATCGACTTCTGTTTTCTGTAATCCATACTCTGACGCGTAAAAAGACAGTTTTTAGAGATAAATCCTATTTTCGGATACATCAATCGATTTTTCAAACTAGAAAAAATAAAATCAGTTCTGAAATTCATGTTAAACGGTGGAAATCTATATCAGCCGACTCCTGTATCTTGAAAGCCATACTGTAACGCCTTGAAAGACAGTTCTTAGAGATAAATCATTTTACCGAATATATCGATCGATTTTACAAACTAGGAAAAATAAAATCAGTTCTGAAACCCATGTTAAACGGTGAAAATCTATATCAGCCGACTCCTGTATCTTGAAATTCATACTCTGACAGGTAAAGAGACATTCCTCAGAGATGAATCATTTTTTCGAATATATTGATCGATTTTTTAAACGAGAAAAAATAAAATCAGTTCTGAAATGCATGTTAAACGGTGGAAATCTATATCAGCCGACTCCTGTATCTTGAAATCCATACTCTGACGCGTAAAAAGAAAGTTTTCAGAGATAAATCATATTTTCGGATATATCGATCGATTTTTCAAACTAGAAAAAATGAAATCAGTTCTGAAATTCATGTTCAACGATGGAAATCTATATCAGCCGACTCCTGTATCTTGAAAGCCATACTCCGACGCCTAAAAAGACAGTTCTTGGAGATAAATTATTTTTTCGAATATATCGATCGATTTTTCAAACTAGAAAAAATGAAATCAGTTCTGAATTTCCTGTTAAACGGTGGAAATCTATATCAATCGACTTCTGTATCTTGAAATCCATACTCTGACGCGTAAAAAGACAGTTTTTAGAGATAAATCATATTTTCGAATATATCGATCGATTTTTCAAACTAGAAAAAATAAAATCAGTTCTGAAATTCATGGTAAACGGTGGAAATCTATATGAGCCGACTCCTGTATCTTGAAAGCCATACTCTGACGCCTCAAAACACAGTTCTTGAAGATAAATTATTTCTTCGAATATATCGATCGATTTTTCAAACGAGAAAAAATTTAATAAGTTCTGGAATTCATGTAAAACGGTGGAAATCTATATCAAGCGACTTCTGTATCTTGAAATTCATACTCTGACGCGTAAGAAGACAGTTGTTAGAGATCAATCATTTTTTCGAATATATCGGTCGATTTTTCAAACTAGAAAAAACAAAATCAGTTCTGAAATTCATGTTAAACGGTCGAAATTTATATCGGACGACTCCTGTATCTTGAAATCCATACTCTGACGCGTAAAAAGACATTTCTTAAGGATAAATCATTTTTTCAAATATATCGATCGATTTTTCAAACTAAAAAAAATAAAATCAGTTCTGAATTTCCTGTTAAACGGTGGAAATCTATATCAATCGACTTCTGTTTTCTGTAATCCATACTCTGACGCGTAAAAAGACAGTTTTTAGAGATAAATCCTATTTTCGGATACATCAATCGATTTTTCAAACTAGAAAAAATAAAATCAGTTCTGAAATTCATGTTAAACGGTGGAAATCTATATCAGCCGACTCCTGTATCTTGAAAGCCATACTGTAACGCCTTGAAAGACAGTTCTTAGAGATAAATCATTTTACCGAATATATCGATCGATTTTACAAACTAGGAAAAATAAAATCAGTTCTGAAACCCATGTTAAACGGTGAAAATCTATATCAGCCGACTCCTGTATCTTGAAATTCATACTCTGACAGGTAAAGAGACATTCCTCAGAGATGAATCATTTTTTCGAATATATTGATCGATTTTTTAAACGAGAAAAAATAAAATCAGTTCTGAAATGCATGTTAAACGGTGGAAATCTATATCAGCCGACTCCTGTATCTTGAAATCCATACTCTGACGCGTAAAAAGAAAGTTTTCAGAGATAAATCATATTTTCGGATATATCGATCGATTTTTCAAACTAGAAAAAATGAAATCAGTTCTGAAATTCATGTTCAACGATGGAAATCTATATCAGCCGACTCCGGTTTCTTGAAAGCCATACTCCGACGCCTAAAAAGACAGTTCTTGGAGATAAATTATTTTTTCGAATATATCGATCGATTTTTCAAACTAGAAAAAATGAAATCAGTTCTGAATTTCCTGTTAAACGGTGGAAATCTATATCAATCGACTTCTGTATCTTGAAATCCATACTCTGACGCGTAAAAAGACAGTTTTTAGAGATAAATCATATTTTCGAATATATCGATCGATTTTTCAAACTAGAAAAAATAAAATCAGTTCTGAAATTCATGTTAAACTGTGGAAATCTATATCAATCGACTCCTGTATCTTGAAAGCCATACTCCGACGCCTAAAAAGACAGTTCTTAGAGATAAATCATTTTTTCGAATATATCGAACGATTTTTCAAACTAGAAAAAATAAAATCAGTTCTGAAATTCATGGTAAACGGTGGAAATCTATATGAGCCGACTCCTGTATCTTGAAAGCCATACTCTGACGCCTCAAAACACAGTTCTTGAAGATAAATTATTTCTTCGAATATATCGATCGATTTTTCAAACGAGAAAAAATTTAATAAGTTCTGGAATTCATGTAAAACGGTGGAAATCTATATCAAGCGACTTCTGTATCTTGAAATTCATACTCTGACGCGTAAGAAGACAGTTGTTAGAGATCAATCATTTTTTCGAATATATCGGTCGATTTTTCAAACTAGAAAAAACAAAATCAGTTCTGAAATTCATGTTAAACGGTCGAAATTTATATCGGACGACTCCTGTATCTTGAAATCCATACTCTGACGCGTAAAAAGACATTTCTTAAAGATAAATCATTTTTTCAAATATATCGATCGATTTTTCAAACTAAAAAAAATAAAATCAGTTCTGAATTTTTCTGTTAAACGGTGGAAATCTATATCAATCGACTTCTGTTTTCTGAAATCCATACTCTGACGCGTAAAAAGACAGTTTTTAGAGATAAATCCTATTTTCGGATACATCAATCGATTTTTCAAACTAGAAAAAATAAAATCAGTTCTGAAATTCATGTTAAACGGTGGAAATCTATATCAGCCGACTCCTGTATCTTGAAAGCCATACTGTAACGCCTTGAAAGACAGTTCTTAGAGATAAATCATTTTACCGAATATATCGATCGATTTTACAAACTAGGAAAAATAAAATCAGTTCTGAAACCCATGTTAAACGGTGAAAATCTTTATCAGCCGACTCCTGTATCTTGTAATTCATACTCTGACGGGTAAAGAGACATTCCTCAGAGATAAATCATTTTTCCGAATATATTGATCGATTTTTTAAACAAGAAAAGATAAAATCAGTTCTGAAATGCATGTTAAACGGTGGAAATCTATATCAGCCGACTCCTGTATCTTGAAATCCATACTCTGACGCGTAAAAAGAAAGTTTTCAGAGATAAATCATATTTTCGGATATATCGATCGATTTTTCAAACTAGAAAAAATAAAATCAGTTCTGAAATTCATGTTAAACGGTGGAAATCTATATCAAGCGACTTCTGTATCTTGAAATTCATACTCTGACGCGTAAGAAGACAGTTGTTAGAGATCAATCATTTTTTCGAATATATCGGTCGATTTTTCAAACTAGAAAAAACAAAATCAGTTCTGAAATTCATGTTAAACGGTCGAAATTTATATCGGACGACTCCTGTATCTTGAAATCCATACTCTGACGCGTAAAAAGACATTTCTTGAAGATAAATCATTTTTTCAAATATATCGATCGATTTTTCAAACTAAAAAAAATAAATTCAGTTCTGAATTTCCTGTTAAACGGTGGAAATCTATATCAATCGACTTCTGTTTTCTGAAATCCATACTCTGACGCGTAAAAAGACAGTTTTTAGAGATAAATCCTATTTTCGGATACATCAATCGATTTTTCAAACTAGAAAAAATAAAATCAGTTCTGAAATTCATGTTAAACGGTGGAAATCTATATCAGCCGACTCCTGTATCTTGAAAGCCATACTGTAACGCCTTGAAAGACAGTTCTTAGAGATAAATCATTTTACCGAATATATCGATCAATTTTACAAACTAGGAAAAATAAAATCAGTTCTGAAACCCATGTTAAACGGTGAAAATCTATATCAGCCGACTCCTGTATCTTGAAATTCATACTCTGACGGGTAAAGAGACATTCCTCAGAGATGAATCATTTTTTCGAATATATTGATCGATTTTTTAAACGAGAAAAAATAAAATCAGTTCTGAAATGCATGTTAAACGGTGGAAATCTATATCAGCCGACTCCTGTATCTTGAAATCCATACTCTGACGCGTAAAAAGAAAGTTTTCAGAGATAAATCATATTTTCGGATATATCGATCGATTTTTCAAACTAGAAAAAATAAAATCAGTTCTGAAATTCATGTTCAACGATGGAAATCTATATCAGCCGACTCCTGTATCTTGAAAGCCATACTCCGACGCCTAAAAAGACAGTTCTTGGAGATAAATTATTTTTTCGAATATATCGATCGATTTTTCAAACTAGAAAAAATGAAATCAGTTCTGAATTTCCTGTTAAACGGTGGAAATCTATATCAATCGACTTCTGTATCTTGAAATCCATACTCTGACGCGTAAAAAGACAGTTTTTAGAGATAAATCATATTTTCGAATATATCGATCGATTTTTCAAACTAGAAAAAATAAAATCAGTTCTGAAATTCATGTTAAACTGTGGAAATCTATATCAATCGACTCCTGTATCTTGAAAGCCATACTCCGACGCCTAAGAAGACAGTTCTTAGAGATAAATCATTTTTTCGAATATATCGAACGATTTTTCAAACTAGAAAAAATAAAATCAGTTCTGAAATTCATGGTAAACGGTGGAAATCTATATGAGCCGACTCCTGTATCTTGAAAGCCATACTCTGACGCCTCAAAACACAGTTCTTGAAGATAAATTATTTCTTCGAATATATCGATCGATTTTTCAAACGAGAAAAAATTTAATAAGTTCTGGAATTCATGTAAAACGGTGGAAATCTATATCAAGCGACTTCTGTATCTTGAAATTCATACTCTGACGCGTAAGAAGACAGTTGTTAGAGATCAATCATTTTTTCGAATATATCGGTCGATTTTTCAAACTAGAAAAAACAAAATCAGTTCTGAAATTCATGTTAAACGGTCGAAATTTATATCGGACGACTCCTGTATCTTGAAATCCATACTCTGACGCGTAAAAAGACATTTCTTAAAGATAAATCATTTTTTCAAATATATCGATCGATTTTTCAAACTAAAAAAAATAAAATCAGTTCTGAATTTTTCTGTTAAACGGTGGAAATCTATATCAATCGACTTCTGTTTTCTGAAATCCATACTCTGACGCGTAAAAAGACAGTTTTTAGAGATAAATCCTATTTTCGGATACATCAATCGATTTTTCAAACTAGAAAAAATAAAATCAGTTCTGAAATTCATGTTAAACGGTGGAAATCTATATCAGCCGACTCCTGTATGTTGAAAGCCATACTGTAACGCCTTGAAAGACAGTTCTTAGAGATAAATCATTTTACCGAATATATCGATCGATTTTACAAACTAGGAAAAATAAAATCAGTTCTGAAACCCATGTTAAACGGTGAAAATCTATATCAGCCGACTCCTGTATCTTGAAATTCATACTCCGACGGGTAAAGAGACATTTCTCAGAGATGAATCATTTTTTCGAATATATTGATCGATTTTTTAAACGAGAAAAAATAAAATCAGTTCTGAAATGCATGTTAAACGGTGGAAATCTATATCAGCCGACTCCTGTATCTTGAAATCCATACTCTGACGCGTAAAAAGAAAGTTTTCAGAGATAAATCATATTTTCGGATATATCGATCGATTTTTCAAACTAAAAAAAATAAAATCAGTTCTGAAATTCATGTTCAACGATGGAAATCTATATCAGCCGACTCCTGTATCTTGAAAGCCATACTCCGACGCCTAAAAAGACAGTTCTTGGAGATAAATCATTTTTTCGAATATATCGATCGATTTTTCAAACTACAAAAAATGAAATCAGTTCTGAATTTCCTGTTAAACGGTGGAAATCTATATCAATCGACTTCTGTATCTTGAAATCCATACTCTGACGCGTAAAAAGACAGTTTTTAGAGATAAATCATATTTTCGAATATATCGATCGATTTTTCAAACTAGAAAAAATAAAATCCGTTCTGAAATTCATGTTCAACGATGGAAATCTATATCATCCGACTCCTGTATCTTGAAAGCCATACTCCGACGCCTAAAAAGACAGTTCTTGGAGATGAATCATTTTTTCGAATATATCGATCGATTTTTCAAACTAGAAAAAATGAAATCAGTTCTGAATTTCCTGTTAAACGGTGGAAATCTATATCAATCGACTTCTGTATCTTGAAATCCATACTCTGACGCGTAAAAAGACAGTTTTCAGAGATAAATCATATTTTCGAATATATCGATCGATTTTTCAAACTAGAAAAAATAAAATCCGTTCTGAAATTCATGTTGAACGGTGGATATCTATATCAGCCGACTCCTGTATCTTGAAAGCCATACTGTAACGCCTTAAAAGACAATTCTTAGAGATATAAATCATTCTTCCGAATATATCGATAGATTTTTCAAACTAGAAAAAATAAAATCAGTTCTGAAATTCATGTTAAACGGTGGAAATCTATATCAGCCGACTCCTGTATCTTGAAAGCCATACTCCGACGCCTAAAAAGACAGTTCTTAGAGATAAATCATTTTTTCGAATATATCGATCGATTTTTCAGACTAAAAAAAATAAATTCAGTTCTGAAATTCATGTTAAACGGCGAAAATATATATCAGCCGACTCCTGGATCCTGAAATCCATACTCTGACGCGTAAAGAGACAGTTCTTACAGATAAATCATATTGTCGGATATATCCATCGATTTTTCAAACTAGAAAAAATAAAATCATTTCTGTAATTCATGTTAAACGGTGGAAATCTATATCAGCCGACTCCCGTATCCTGAAATCCATACTCTGACGCGCAAATAGACAGTTCTTAGAGATAAATCATATTTTCGGATATATCGATCCATTTTTCAAACTAGAAAAAATAAAATCACTTCTGAAATTCATGTCAAACGGTGGAAATCTATATCAGCCGACTCCTGTATCTTGAAATCCATACTCTAACGCGTAAAAAGACATATCTTAGAGATGAATCATTTTTTCGAACATATTGATCGATTTTTCAAACTAGAAAAAATAAAATCAGTTCTGAAATTCATGTTAAACTGTGGAAATCTATATCAATCGACTCCTGTATCTTGAAAGCCATACTCCGACGCCTAAAAAGACAGTTCTTAGAGATAAATCATTTTTGCGATTATATCGAACGATTTTTCAAACTAGAAAAAATGAAATCAGTTCTGAAATTCATGTTAAACGGTGGAAATCTATATGAGCCGACTCCTGTATCTTGAAAGCCATACTCTGACGCCTCAAAACACAGTTCTTGAAGATAAATTATTTTTTCGAATATATCGATCGATTTTTCAAACGAGAAAAAATTTAATAAGTTCTGGAATTCATGTAAAACGGTGGAAATCTATATCAAGCGACTTCTGTATCTTGAAATTCATACTCTGACGCGTAAGAAGACAGTTGTTAGAGATCAATCATTTTTTCGAATATATCGGTCGATTTTTCAAATTAGAAAAAACAAAATCAGTTCTGAAATTCATGTTAAACGGTCGAAATTTATATCGGCCGACTCCTGTATCTTGAAATCCATACTCTGACGCGTAAAAAGACATTTCTTAAAGATAAATCATTTTTTCAAATATATCGATCGATTTTTCAAACTAAAAAAAATAAAATCAGTTCTGAATTTCCTGTTAAACGGTGGAAATCTGTATCAATCGACTTCTGTTTTCTGAAATCCATACTCTGACGCGTAAAAAGACAGTTTTTAGAGATAAATCCTATTTTCGGATACATCAATCGATTTTTCGAACTAGAAAAAATAAAATCAGTTCTGAAATTCATGTTAAACGGTGAAAATCTATATCAGCCGACTCCTGTATCTTGAAATTCATACTCTGACGGGTAAAGAGACATTCCTCAGAGATGAATCATTTTTTCGAATATATTGATCGATTTTTTAAACGAGAAAAAATAAAATCAGTTCTGAAATGCATGTTAAACGGTGGAAATCTATATCAGCCGACTCCTGTATCTTAAAAGCCATACTCTGACGCCTAAGAAGACAGTTCTTAGAGATAAATCATTTTTTCGAATATATCGATCGATTTTTGAAACTAGAAAAAATGAAATCAGTTCTGAATTTCCTGTTAAACGGTGGAAATCTATATCAATCGGCTCATGTATCTTGAAATCCATACTCTGAGGCGTAAAAAGACAGTTTTTAGAGATAAATCATGATTTCGAATGTATCGATTCATTGTTTCAACTGGAAAAAATGAAATCACTCCTGAAATTCATGTTAAACGATGGAAATCTATATCAGCCGACTCCTGTATCCTGAAATCCATACTCTGACGCGCAAATAGACAGTTCTTAGAGATAAATCATATTTTCGGATATATCGATCCATTGTTCAAACCAGAAAAAATAAAATCACTTCTGAAATTCATGTTAAACGGTGGAAATCTATATCAGCCGACTCCTGTATCTTGAAAGCCGTACTTTGACGCATAAAAAGACATTTCTTAGAGATGAATTATTTTTTCGAATATATCGATCGATTTTTCAAACTAGGAAAAATAAAATCAGTTCTGAAATCCATGTTAAACGGTGAAAGACTATATCAGCCGACTCCTGTATCTTGAAATTCATACTCTGAGGCGTAAAAAGACAGTTTTCAGAGATAAATTATAATTTCGAATGTATCAATCGATTTTTCAAACTAGAAAAAATAAAATCAGTTCTAAAATTCATGTTGAACGGTGGAAATCTATATCAGCGGACTCCTGTATCTTGAAATCCATACTCTAACGCGTAAAAAGACATCTCTGAAAGATGAATCATTTTTTCGAACATATTGAACGATTTTTCAAACAAGAAAAAATGAAATCAGTTCTGAAATCCCTGTTAAACGGTGGAAATCTATATCAATCGACTCCTGTATCTTGAAATCCATACTCTGATACGTAAAAAGACAGTTTTTAGAGATAAATCATATTTTCGAATATATCGATCGATTTTTCAAACTAGAAAAAATAAAATCCGTTCTGAAATTCATGTTAAACGGTGGATATCTATATCAGCCGACTCCTGTATCTTGAAAGCCATACTGTAACGCCTTAAAAGACAGTTCTTAGAGATATAAATCATTCTTCCGAATATATCGATCGATTTTTCAAACTAGAAAAAATAAAATCAGTTCTGAAATTCATGTTAAACGGTGGAAATCTATATCAGCCGACTCCTGTATCTTGAAAGCCATACTCTGACGCCTAAAAAGACAGTTCTTAGAGATAAATCATTTTACCGAATATATCGATCGATTTTACAAACTAGGAAAAATGAAATCAGTTCCGAAATCCATGTTAAACTGTTAAAATCTATATCAGCCGACTCCTGTATCTTGAAATTCATACTCTGACGCGTAAAAAGACATTTCTCAGAGATGAATCATTTTTTTGAATATATTGATCGATTTTCGAAACGATAAAAAATGAAATCAGTTCTGAAATGCATGTTAAACGGTGGAAATCTATATCAGCCGACTCCTGTATCTTGAAATCCATACTCTGACACGTAAAAAGACAGTTCTTAGAGATAAATCATTTTTTCAAGTATATCGATCGATTTTTCAAACTAGAAAAAATAAAATCAGTTCTGAAATCCATGTTAAACGGTGAAAATCTATATCAGCCGACTCCTGTATCTTGAAAGCCATACTGTAACGCCTTCAAAGACAGTTCTTAGAAATGAATCATTTTACCGAATATATCGATCGATTTTACAAACTAGGAAAAATAAAATCAGTTCTGAAATTCATGTTAAACGGTGGAAATCTATATCAGCCGACTTCTGTATCTTGAAAGCCATACTGTGACGCCTAAAAAGACAGTTCTTAGAGATAAATCATTTTTTCGAATATATCGATCGATTTTTCGAACTAGAAAAAATAAAATCGGTTCTGAAATTCATGTTAAACGGTTGAAATTGATATCGGCCGACTTCTGTAACTTGAAATCCATACTCTGACGCGTAAAAAGACATTTCTTAGGGATAAATTATTTTTTCAAATATATCGATCGATTTTTCAAACTAGAAAAAATAAAATCAGTTCTGAATTTCCTGTTGAACGGTGGAAATCTATATCAATCGACTTCTGTATCTTGAAATCCATACTCTGACGCGTAAAAAGACATTTCTCAGAGATGAATCGTTTTTTCGAATATATTGATCGATTTTTTAAACGAGAAAAAATACAATCAGTCATGGAATGCATGTTAAACGGTGAAAATCTATATCAGCAGACTCCTGTATCCTGAAATCCATACTCTGACGCGCAAATAGACATTTCTTAGAGATAAATCATATTTTCGGATATATCGATTCATTGTTCAAACCAGAAAAAATAAAATCACTTCTGAAATTCATGTTAAACGGTGGAAATCTATATCAGCCGACTCCTGTATCTTGAAAGCCGTACTTTGACGCATAAAAAAACATTTCTTAGAGATGAATTATTTTTTCGAATATATCCCTCGATTTTTCAAACTAGGAAAAATAGAATCAGTTCTGAAATCCATGTAAACGGTGAAAATCTATATCAGCCGACTCCTGTATCTTGAAATTCATACTCCGATGCGTAAAAAAACAGTTTTCAGAGATAAATCATAATTTCGAATGTATCAATCGATTTTTCAAACTAGAAAAAATAAAATCAGTTCTAAAATTCATGTTGAACGGTGGAAATCTATATCAGCGGACTTCTGTATCTTGAAATCCATACTCTAACGCGTAAAAAGACATCTCTCAGAGATGAATCATTTTTTCGAACATATTGATCGATTTTTCAAACTAGAAAAAATAAAATCAGTTCTGAAATTCATGTTAAACGGTGGAAATCTATATCAATCGACTCCTGTATCTTGAAATCCATACTCTGACGCGTAAAAAGACAGTTTTTAGAAATAAATCATATTTTCGGACACATCGATCGATTTTTCAAACTAGAAAAAATTAAATAAGTTCTGGAATTCATGTAAAACGGTGAAAATCTATATCGAGCGACTCCTGTATCTTGAAATTCATACTCGGAGGCGTAAAAAGACAGTTCTCAGAGATAAATCATAATTTCGGATGTATCGATTCATTGTTCAAACTGGAAAAAATAAAATCACTCCTGAAATTCATGTTAAACGGTGGAAATCTATATCAGCCTATTCTGTATCTTGAAAGCCGTACTTTGACGCATAGAAAGACATTTCTTAGAGATGAATTATTTTTTCGAATATATCGATCGATTTTTCAGACTAGGAAAAATAAAATCAGTTCCGAAATCCATGTTAAACGGTGAAAATCTATATCAGCCGACTCCTGTATCTTGAAATTCATACTCTGAGGCGTAAAAAAACAGTTTTCAGAGATAAATCATAATTTCGAATGTATCAATCAATTTTTCAAACTAGAAAAAGTAAAATCAGTTCTAAAATTCATGTTGAACGGTAGAAATCTATATCAGCGGACTCCTATATCTTGAAATCCATACTCTAACGCGTAAAAAGACATCTCTTAGAGATGAATCATTTTTTCGAACATATTGATCGATTTTTCAAACTAGAAAAAATAAAATCAGTTCTAAAATTCATGTTAAACGATGGAAATCTATATCAGCCGACTCCCGTATCTTGAAATCCATACTCTGACGCGTAAAAAGACAGTTCTTAGAGATAAATCATATTTTCGGATATAGCGATCGATTTTTCAAGTAGAAAAAATGAAATCAGTTCTGAAATTCAAGTTAAACGCTGGAAATCTATATCAATCGACTTCTGTATCTTGAAATCCATACTCTGACGCGTAAAAAGACAGTTTTTAGAGATAAATCATATTTTCGGATATATCGATCGATTTTTCAAACTCGAAAAAATAAAATCAGTTCTGAAATTCATGGTAAACGGTGGAAATCTATATCAGCCGACTCCTGTATCTCGAAAGCCATACTGTAACGCCTTCAAAGACAGTTCTTAGAGATGAATCATTTTACCGAATATATCGATCGATTTTACAAACTAGGAAAAATAAAATCAGTTCTGAAATTCATGTTAAACGGTGGAAATCTATATCAGCCGACTCCTGTATCTTGAAAGCCATACTGTGACGCCTAAAAAGACAGTTCTTAGAGATAAATCATTTTTTCGAATATATCGATCGATTTTTTAAACTAGAAAAAATAAAATCACTTCTGAAATTCATGTTGAACGGTTGAAATTGATATCGGCCGACTTCTGTGACTTGAAATCCATACTCTGACGCGTAAAAAGACATTTCTTAGAGATAAATCATTTTTTCAAATATATCGATCGATTTTTCAAACTAGAAAAAATAAAATCAGTTCTAAAATTCATGTTAAACGATGGAAATCTATATCAGCCGACTCCCGTATCTTGAAATCCATACTCTGACGCGTAAAAAGACGGTTCTTAGAGATAAATCATATTTTCGGATATAGCGATCGATTTTTCAAGCAGAAAAAATGAAATCAGTTCTGAAATTCATGTTAAACGCTGGAAATCTATATCAATCGACTTCTGTATCTTGAAATCCATACTCTGACGCGTAAAAAGACAGTTTTTAGAGATAAATCATATTTTCGGATATATCGATCGATTTTTCAAACTCGAAAAAATAAAATCAGTTCTGAAATTCATGTTAAACGGTGGGAATCTATATCAGCCGACTTCTGTATCTTGAAAGCCATACTGTAACGCCTTCAAAGACAGTTCTTAGAAATAAATCATTTTACCGAATATATCGATCGATTTTACAAACTAGGAAAAATAAAATCAGTTCTGAAATTCATGTTAAACGGTGGAAATCTATATCAGCCGACTCCTGTATCTTGAAAGACATACTGTGACGCCTAAAAAGACAATTCTTAGAGATAAATCATTTTTTCAAATATATCGATCGATTTTTCAAACTAGAAAAAATAAAATCGGTTCTGAATTTCCTGTTAAACGGTGGAAATCTATATCACTCGACTTCCGTATCTTGAAATCCATACTCTGACGCGTAAAAAGACATTTCTCAGAGATGAATCGTTTTTTCGAATATATTGATCGATTTTTTAAACGAGAAAAAATAAAATCAGTCATGAAATGCATGTTAAACGGTGGAAATCTATATCAGCCGACTCCTGTATCCTGAAATCCATACTCTGACGCGCAAATAGACATTTCTTAAAGATAAATCATATTTTCGGATATATCGATTCATTGTTCAAACCAGAAAAAATAAAATCACTTCTGAAATTCATGTTAAACGGTGGAAATCTATATCAGCCGACTTCTGTATATCTTGAAAGCCGTACTTTGACGCATAAAAAGACATTTCTTAGAGATGAATTATTTTTTCGAATATATCGATCGATTTTTCAAACTAGGAAAAATAAAATCAGTTCTGAAATCCATGTTAAACGGTGAAAATCTATATCAGCCGACTCCTGTATCTTGAAATTCATACTCTGATGCGTAAAAAAACAGTTTTCAGAGATAAATCATAATTTCGAATGCATCAATCGATTTTTCAAACTAGAAAAAATAAAATCAGTTCTAAAATTCATGTTGAACGGTGGAAATCTATATCAGCGGACTCCTGTATCTTGAAATCCATACTCTAACGCGTAAAAAGACATCTCTTAGAAATGAATCATTTTTTCGAACATATTGATCGATTTTTCAAACTAGAAAAAATAAAATCAGTTCTGAAATTCATGTTAAACGGTGGAAATCTATATCAATCGACTCCTGTATCTTGAAATCCATACTCTGACGCGTAAAAAGACAGTGTTTAGAGATAAATCATATTTTCGGACATATCGATCTATTTTTCAAACTAGAAAAAATTAAATAAGTTCTGGAATTCTTGTAAAACGGTGAAAATCTATATCGAGCGACTCCTGTATCTTGAAATTCATACTCTGATGCGTAAGAAGACAGTTGTGAGAGATAAATCATTTTTTCGAATATATCGATCGATTTTTCAAACTAGAAAAAATAAAATCAGTTCTGAAATTCATGTTAAACGGTTGAAATTCATATCGGCCGACTTCTGTATCTTGAAATCTATACTCTGACGCGTAAAAAGACATTTCTCAGAGATAAATCATTTTTCCAAATATATCGATCGATTTTTCAAACTAGAAAAAATAAAATCAGTTCTGAATTTTCTGTTAAACGGTGGAAATCTATATCAATCGACTTCTGTATCTTGAAATCCATACTCTGACGCGTCAAAAGACAGTTTTTAGAGATAAATCATATTTTCGGATATTTCGATCGATTTTTCAAACTAGAAAAAATAAAATCAGTTTTGAAATTCATGTTAAACGGTGGAAATCTATATCAGCCGACTCCTGTATCTTGAAAGCCATACTGTAACGCCTTCAAAGACGGTTCTTAGAGATAAATCATTTTACCGAATATATCGATCGATTTTACAAACTAGGAAAAATAAAATCAGTTCTGAAATCCATGTTAAACGGCGAAAATCTATATCAGCCGACTCATGTATCTTGAAATTCATACTTTGACGCGTAAAAAGACATTTCTCAGAGATGAATCATTTTTTCGAATATATTGATCGATTTTTTAAACGAGAAAAAATAAAATCAGTTCTGAAATGCATGTTAAACGGTGGAAATCTATATCAGCCGACTCCTGTATCTTGAAATCCATACTCTGACGCGTGAAAAGACAGTTCTTAGAGATAAATCATTTTTTCAAATATATCGATCGATTTTTCAAACTAGAAAAAATGAAATCAGTTCTGAAATTCATGTTAAACGGTGGAAATCTATATCAGCCGACTCCTGTATCTTGAAAGCTATACTCCGACGCCTAAAAAGACATTTCTTAGAGATAAATCATTCTTTCAAATATATCGATCGATTTTTCAAACTAGAAAAAATAAAATCGGTTCTGAAATACATGTTAAACGGTGGAAATCTATATCAAGCGACTCCTGCATCTTGAAATTCATACTCTGAGGCGTGGAGGGACAGTTTTCAGAGATAAATCATATTTTCGAATATATCAATCGATTTTTCAAACTAGAAAAAATTAAATCATTTTTGCAATTCATGTTAAACGGTGGAAATCTATATCAGCCGACTCCTGTATCTTGAAATCCATACTCTAACGCGTGAAGAGACATTTCTTAGAGATGAATCATTTTTTCGAATATATTGATCGATTTTTCAAACTAGAAAAGATAAAATCAGTTCGGAAATTCATGTTAAACTGTGGAAATCTATATCAGCCGACTCCTGTATCTTGAAATCCATACTCTGACGCTTTAAAAGACAGTTCTTAGAGATAAATTATTTAGAGATAATTATTATCAAACCAGAAAAAATCAAATAAGTTCTGGAATTCATGTAAAACGGTGGAAATCTCTGTCAAGCGACTCCTGTATCTTGAAATTCATACTCTGACGCGTAAGAAGACAGTTGTTAGAGATAAATCATTTTTTCGAATATATCGATCGATTTTTCAAACTAGAAAAAATGAAATCAGTTCTGAAATTCATGTTAAACGATTGAAATTTATATCGGCCGACTCCTGTATCTTGAAATCCATACTCTAAAGCATAAAAAGACATTTCTTAGAGATAAATCATTTTTTCAAATATATCGATCGATTTTTCAAACTAGAAAAAATAAAATCAGTTCTGAAATTCATGTTAAACGGTGAAAATCTATATCAGCCGACTCCTGTATCCTGAAATCCATACTCTGACGCGCAAATAGACAGTTCTTAGAGATAAATCATATTTTCGGATATATCGATCCATTTTTCAAACTAGAAAAAATAAAATCACTTCTGAAATTCATGTCAAACCGTGGAAATCTATACCAGCTGACTCCTGTATCTTGAAAGCTGTACTTTGACGCATAAAAAGACATTCCTTAGAGATGAATTATTTTTTCGAATATATCGATCGATTTTTCAAATTAGAAATAATAAAATCAGTTCTGAAATCCATGTTAAACGGTGAAAATCTATATCAGCCGACTCCTGTATCTTGAAATCCAGACTCTGACGCGAAAAAAGACAGTTCTTAGAGATAAATTATATTTTCGGATCTATCGATTCATTTTTCAAACTAGAAAAAATAAAATCAGTTCTGAAATTCCTGTTAAACGTCGCAAATCTATATCAATCGACTGCTGTATCTTGAAGTTCATACTCTGAGGCGTAAGAAGACAGTTTTCACAGATAAATCATAATTTCGAATAGCAGAGGGGGTGTTTTATAAGTTTTATGACCCCCATAAACCCCCCCCCACCGCTGGGCCAGACCCTTTTTTTTTTTTTTTCCTCTCTTTCTTTTTCTTTTCTTTTCTTTTTCTTTCTTTTTTTTTTCTTTCTTTTTCTTTCTTTCTTTTTCTTTTTTCTTTCTTTCTTTTTCTTTTTTCTTTCTTTCTTTTTCTTTTTTCTTTCTTTCTTTTTCTTTTCTTTTTTCTTTCCTTTTTCTTTTTTTTTCAATGAGGTGTAGGTAGCCCCGGTCAATTGCAACCTTTGATGATTCGGGCAATTCTGACTTCGGTGAGGGGACTCGTTCTGTCGAGGCAGGCCTGGTAAGGTCTCTGAGGGAGAACGGACCCCTTTGTCAGACAATGTGGGTATTATCCTACAGGTATACGGTCATTTATCAAGATTCGCGGCAGCGAATCGCCGCCAAGTACTCTTCGGCGAGCGCCAGCTGAGAATCATTTACGCTGGCCAACTTTTCATACCTGTAAACATTGCGTCATATTTTCGGAACCAGCTTATATTTCGGGCTGAAATTTATAGGGCTAATTGTCCGAGTCTGAATGAGTTTCCGAAAAAATTTGGGACCAAATCGAGCGAGTATTTCCGAAGTTATAGACATCTAAACTTGACGAAATTTTACAATCTTCTTCTTCTTCTTCTTCTTCTTCTTCTCCGCAAAATTTTTCGCAGACGTTTTCTGTGAACACCGATATCTGTCGAACCGATGCACCGATCGACTTGCAATTTGAAAGGGAGATTCTCTCTATCGATATCTCGCTCCCTATTGATTTTGGCTAAAATTCGATGACGTAATCAAAAGATATACTCCAATCAATATGCGAAGTGCATGCAACTATATATTTTATATATATAATCTATATATAATACTTATATATATATATAATATCTATATATCTATATATCTATACCATCTACTATAGCTATGTATATAATGTACATGTATACATGCCGTGCAGCGTCGAAGCCCCGATCGGGGGGTTCGAGGGGCAGAGCCCTCTGAGTATATATATACATATATATAATAGTAAGTTAAGGATCATTCAAAATATATATCTAATATATCTATATGGTATATATAGGTATATATAGGTATATGTTTGTATATCTAGGTATATATAGGTATATGTTTGTATATCTAGGTATATATAGGTATATGCATGTATATATAGGTATATATAGGTATATGTATGTATATATAGGTATATTTAGGTATATATAGGTATATATAGGTATATGTATGTATATATAGGTATATATAGGTATAAATGGGTATATATGGGTATATATAGGTATATATAGGTATATATGGGTATATATAAGTATATATGGGTATATATGGGTATTTATATGTATATATAGATATATATGAGTATATATATGTATATATGGGTATATATAGGTATATATGAGTATATATAGGTATATATAGGTATATATAGGTATATATGGGTATATATAAGTATATATAAGTATATATATGTATATATAGATAGAGGAGGGGGGGGGGGGGGGGGCAAAGTGGGCCGCTTAAGGAAAATAATCATAATATCATTAATTTTTCTTTATACTTCATTTTTTTTTAGACCCTTGATAAGTATTTAACATTATTATGCTGCATCCATTAAAATTGAAAAATCTCAAATTTGGGGCAAAGTTGCCCCTCGAAAAAATTTCGTAAATGACATTTTTTATTCTGTATTTATATTTTTACAATTAATTATTAAATATTCAAAAATTACTTTTTTCGCGCCTCCATAAAGTCTCTCATTTTGAAGGGGCCTACTTTGCCCCTAGGGGCCCACTTTGCTCCTAGGGGCCCACTTTGACCCCCCCTCCCCTATATATGAGTATATATCTGTATATATAGGTATATATAGGTATATATAGGTATATACAGGTATATACATATATATATAGGTATATATAGGTATACATATATATAGGTATATATAGGTATACATATATATAGGTATCTACAGGTATATACATATATATATATATATATATATATATATATATATATATATATATATATATATATATGGCATCGTTCGCGGACACATTTTCAATGTGACGTTGACTTTGAGGACATTTGTATACATTGAGGTCCGACCTCAAAGTGATAGCGCCCTAACGTATGCTTTACGGACCGAGACCCATATATATGTAGCATATATTTCAAGGACCTTCGAGGAATATTATGTTTGACTAAGTTCCACGTTCTAACAATAAGATGGCGCCACCATGGTATGAATAAGAGGAATTAATTAAACGATTGTTTACATCATATTTCGGTTCATTAAGGACAAGTACAGTGAATGAGGGTGAATAATTGAGTAAATAATCGTGTATTAAGTCGTTGATCGAGGTTAATATTAATTAATTGTGAATAAATTGCTTGAAATTACATCCATATATCTGAGGCATGGTTCCAGGACCGACACATTCAAAGCTCTTATAACATTGAAATTGATTAGCTATGAAAGTTTTGATGTGAGTAAGAGATTCATGATAAATCTGACCAAATAATAAATGAGAACGTGAAAATCGAAATTATCTATACGTATGTATGTACATGTATATCAAGCAGGCCTAACGTATACTCTGAGAACCACAGCCAAAATCGCGAATCAACTTACTTATACAAAACGTTTTTCGAATCAGATGACGACAGAAATGATCTTGACCCCTTCGAATATAGTATTTCGATGGACCAGAGCGCTGGCCTACGATCCAGCCTCAGAGATACCCTACTCGCAGCTCCAACGATGAGGCAGGATAGAGCTGGTTGCGTCCACGCGCATTACTTTCTTATGCCTCGAATGTTGTTTTTTTTTTTTGTTTTTACTGCATTGGATGGCATTGGGAGGGGTCAAGATCAATTCTATGGACATCTGATTCGCAAAACATTTTCCATAAACAAGTTGATTCGCGATTTTGGCTTCGGTCTTCAAAGTATACGTTAGGCCTGCGTAATACGCATGCACGTACAGATAAATACAATTCCCAGGTTGTTCGGTTTCTTATTCGATCCAATATAGTATATAGTCGACTTTGAATGTTTTCCTAATCGGTCGAGCCTTATGAGATCACCGGCCAACCAATGCATGAAAAAAAAAATAATAACTAGAATTTGAGGCACAAATTGTCATAAGGATCGATCGATTAGAAAAACATTCAGAATTAAGTATGTATATTGGATCGAATAAGAAACCGGACGACCCGGGAATCGTAATTATCTGTACGTGCATGTATATTACGCAGGCCTAACGTATACTTTGAAGACCAAAGCCAAAATCGCGAGTCAACTTGCTTATACAAAACGTTTTGCGAATCAGATGTCGACAGAATTGATCTTGACCCCTTCCAATATAGTATTTCGATGCACCAGCAAGTATACCCATCACATCACGCTGGCATACGATTGAGCCTCCTAAATACCCTGCTTCGCAGCTGTAACAGTGAGGCAGAATAGAACTGGTTGCATCTACGCGCATTACTTTTTTCGACTCAAATTCTCAATTCATTAACTTTACGCATTGGATGGCCACAGATGTCATAGAGATCGACTGATTAGGAAAACGTGAAAAACTAAGTACATATATAGCTATTGGGTCGAACAAGAAACCGGACGACCTGGGAATCGTAATTATCTCTACGTGCATGTATATTACGCTGGCCTAACGTATACTTTGAAGACCAAAGCCAAAGTCGCGAATCAACTTGTATATGGGTCATTCCATGTCAATTCAACGACATAGCGACGGTGACCCTCTTCGATTTTTTTGATTTTTTAATATGTTTTCATACATGTAAAAAGAAGTCTTCAGCTAAATTTTTAGCTCTTTATCTCCACCCACTCCGGAGTTATCGATTTTTGCTTAAAAACGTATATCTTTGACTATAATTATGATAATCTCACTTTATAGGAGTCATTTTTTTTCTTTTTCAACGCTCTGTCTGAAAAAAATTGAAAAACTGAAAAAAAAAATTTTTAATGCTTTTTCGGCCATTCTTAGTCATAAAATTAGTTTTTCGTTCAATGGGACACTTTTGATTTTTTTCAAACAAATTCACGAAATTCTACGTTAAAAGACGAAATTTTGGAGCCATAAATCAGAATGGACTTCAACTAACTTCTAGTACAAAAAATCAAAAAACAATTTTTTTTCCTGTAATTTTGATTTATTTTCCTCGTTTTTTATTTTTTTTTTTACTAGAAGTTATTCGAAGCCCATGTTAGTTTATAGCTCAAAAATTTTGTTTTTTAACGTAGAATTTTGTGAATTTCTTTGAAAAAAATCAAAAGTGTCCCATTCAACGAAAAACTAATTTTTTTACTAAAAATGGCCGAAAAACCAGTAAAATTTTTTTTTTTCAGTTTTTCAACTTTTTTTCAGAAAGAGCGTTGAAAAAGAAAAAAAATGACCCCTATAAAGTGAGATTATCATGATTATAGTCAAAGATATACATTTTTTAAGCAAAAATCGCTAACTCCGGAGTGGGTGGAGATAAAGAGCTAAAAATTTAGCTGAAGACTTCTTTTTACATGTATGAAAACATATTAAAAAATCAAAAAAATCGAAGAGGGTCACCGTCGCTATGTCGTTGAATTGACATGGAATGATCCATATATATACTTAACGTTTTGCGATTCAGATGTCGACACAAATGATCTTAACCCCTTCTAATACAGTAATCCGATGAACCAGCAAGTCTACCTATCATATCACGTAGGCATACGATTGAGCCTTCTAAATACCCTGCTTCGCAGCTGTAACAGTGAGGCAGAATAGAGCTGGTTGCATCCACGCGCATTACTTTTATGTGCCTCAAATTCTAATTATTTTTATTTTTTTTTTTTCATGCATTGGATGGCCGGAGATCTCATAGGGCTCGAACGATTAGGGAAATATTCAAAATTAACTATGTATATTGGATCGAATAAGGAACCGAACGACCCGAGAATCGTATTTATCTGTACGTGCATGTATATTACGCAGGCCTAACGTATACTTTGAAGACCGAAGCCAAAATCGCGAGTCAACTTGCTTATACAAAACGTTTTGCGAATCAGATGTCAACAGAAATGATCTTGATCCCTTCGAATACAGTATTTCGATGGACCAGCGCGCTGGCCTATATACGATCCAGCCTCAGAGATACCCTACCTCGCAGCTGTAACGATGAGGCAGAATAGAGCTGGTTAGATCCACCAGCATTACTTTCTTATGCATCGAATTCTGTATTTTTTTTTTTTTTTTACTGCATTGGATGGCCGGAGATCTCATACAGGGCTCGACCGATTAGGGAAATATTCAAAATTAACTATGTATAGTGGATCGAATAAGGAACCGAACGACCCGGGAATCGTATTTATCTGTACCTACGTGCATGTATATTACGCAGGCCTAACGTATACTTTGAAGACCGAAGCCAAAATCGCGAATTAACTTGTTTATACAAAACGTCGTGCGAATCAGATGTCGACAGAATTGATCTTGACCCCTTCCAATACAGTATTTCGATGCACCAGCAAGTCTACCCATCACATCACGCTGGCATACGATTGAGCCTCCTAAATACCCTGCTTCGCAGCTGTAACAGTGAGGCAGAATAGAACTGGTTGCATCTACGCGCATTACTTTTTTCGACTCAAATTCTCAATTCATTATCTTTACGCATTGGATGGCCACAGATGTCATAGAGATCGACTGATTAGGAAAACGTGAAAAACTAAGTACATATATAGCTTTTGGGTCGAACAAGGAACCGGACGACCTGGGAATCGTAATTATCTCTACGTGCATGTATATTACGCAGGCCTAACGTATACTTTGAAGACCAAAGTCAAAGTCGCGAATCAACTTGTATATATATACTAAACGTTTTGCGATTCAGATGTCGACACAAATGATCTTGACCCCTTCTAATACAGTATTCCGATGAACCAGCAAGTCTACCCATCATATCACGTAGGCATACGATTGAGCCTTCTAAATACCCTGCTTCGCAGCTGTAACAGTGAGGCAGAATAGAGCTGGTTGCATCCACGCGCATTACTTTTATGTGCCTCAAATTCTAATTATTTTTTTTTTTTTCATGCATTGGATGGCCGGAGATCTCATAGGGCTCGACCGATTAGGGAAATATTCAAAATTAACTATGTATATTGGATCGAATTAGGAACCGAACGACCCGAGAATCGTGTTTATCTGTACGTGCATGTATATTACGCAGGCCTAACGTATACTTTGAAGACCGAAGCCAAAATCGCGAATCAACTTGTATATATATACTAAACGTTTTGCGATTCAGATGTCGACACAAATGATCTTGACCCCTTCTAATACAGTATTCCGATGAACCAGCAAGTCTACCCATCATATCACGTAGGCATACGATTGAGCCTTCTAAATACCCTGCTTCGCAGCTGTAACAGTGAGGCAGAATAGAGCTGGTTGCATCCACGCGCATTACTTTTATGTGCCTCAAATTCTAATTATTTTTTTTTTTTTCATGCATTGGATGGCCGGAGATCTCATAGGGCTCGACCGATTAGGGAAATATTCAAAATTAACTATGTATATTGGATCGAATTAGGAACCGAACGACCCGAGAATCGTGTTTATCTGTACGTGCATGTATATTACGCAGGCCTAACGTATACTTTGAAGACCGAAGCCAAAATCGCGAATCAACTTGTATATATATACTAAACGTTTTGCGATTCAGATGTCGACACAAATGATCTTGACCCCTTCTAATACAGTATTCCGATGAACCAGCAAGTCTACCCATCATATCACGTAGGCATACGATTGAGCCTTCTAAATACCCTGCTTCGCAGCTGTAACAGTGAGGCAGAATAGAGCTGGTTGCATCCACGCGCATTACTTTTATGTGCCTCAAATTCTAATTATTTTTTTTTTTTTCATGCATTGGATGGCCGGAGATCTCATAGGGCTCGACCGATTAGGGAAATATTCAAAATTAACTATGTATATTGGATCGAATTAGGAACCGAACGACCCGAGAATCGTGTTTATCTGTACGTGCATGTATATTACGCAGGCCTAACGTATACTTTGAAGACCGAAGCCAAAATCGCGAATCAACTTGTATATATATACTAAACGTTTTGCGATTCAGATGTCGACACAAATGATCTTGACCCCTTCTAATACAGTATTCCGATGAACCAGCAAGTCTACCCATCATATCACGTAGGCATACGATTGAGCCTTCTAAATACCCTGCTTCGCAGCTGTAACAGTGAGGCAGAATAGAGCTGGTTGCATCCACGCGCATTACTTTTATGTGCCTCAAATTCTAATTATTTTTTTTTTTTTTTCATGCATTGGATGGCCGGAGATCTCATAGGGCTCGACCGATTAGGGAAATATTCAAAATTAACTATGTATATTGGATCGAATTAGGAACCGAACGACCCGAGAATCGTGTTTATCTGTACGTGCATGTATATTACGCAGGCCTAACGTATACTTTGAAGACCGAAGCCAAAATCGCGAATTAATTTGTTTATACAAAACGTTTTGCGAATCAGATGTCGACAGAATTGATCTTGACCCCTTCTAATATAGTATTCCTATGCACCAGCAAGTCTACCCATCATATCACGCCGGCATACGATTGAGCCTCTTAGGTACCCTGCTTCCCAGCTGTAACCTCTCATGTGAAAAATATATAAATTATAGGCTATAAAGAAATAATAGAAAAAATTCATATCCAAATATTTAAAAAATGTGTTTACAATATATCAATTATATATAATCAGTTTGGCCCGGTGTATATATACTGAAATTTATAAATGAAAAATATAAAATGTATATAACAAAATTATAAATTGATAAGATCAAAAATTATTCCTCATAAAAAAAATTATAAATTTTCATTTATACATATCTATATCCTCTAATATCTATAGTTGTGATTATAATCATTATCTATATTTTAGTTTATTTATTTTATATATCTCTATGTTTATATACTTTTTATATATGGGGCATTCCACGTCAACTCGACCTGGTTTTTACCCTTGACCTCTCGGATTGAGCCCGCGATTTTTTGTATGATTGTTCTCACTCTGAAAGGCACTCAGTTTTTTTTTCAGATTTTTTCAAATCGATTTGAATTTTCTACAATTTTTAAAAACGACCATATTGATCGACACATTTTAAAAATCTGAAAAAATTCTGAAAAATCGTGTGTCAGATATCAAAATTTTGAAGCTTAAAGCCGGAGTGGGGAGATTTTCCCTTCTTATTGTTTTCAAGCTTTTTCCGAAAAACAAACAATAAAAAAATTAGAAGCGGGAGTTATTTTACTATGGATGGTCGCTGAAACATTTTCATATGTTACACGGGATTCTTGAAAATTTTTCCAGATTTTTCCCAAGAGATTTTTTCGGAAAAATAAGAAAAAAAAAAATTTGCGGAACATCTGAAAAAATTTAAAAAAATCCGGTGTAACATATGAAAATGTTTCAGCGACCATCCGTAGTAAAATAACTCCCGTTTCTAATTTTTTATGGTTTTTTTGTTGGAAAAAGCTTGAAAACGGTAAGAAGGAAAAATCTCCCCACTCCGGCTCTAAGCTTAAAAATTTTGATACCTGACACACGATTTTTCAGAATTTTTTCAGATTTTTAAATTGTGTCGATCAATATGGTCGATTTCAAAAATTGTAGAAAATTCAAATCGATTTGAAAAAATCTAAAAAAAAAACTAAGTGCCTTTCAGAGTGAAAAAAATCATACAAAAAATCGCGGGCCCAATCCGAGAGGTCAAGGGTAAAAACCAGGTCGAGTTGACGTGGAATGCCCCATATAGATTCAATTTATAAATTTCAGTATACATATACCGGGCTAAACTGAATATATAAAATGTATATATTGCATACACGTTTTTTATACATTTGTATATAAATTTGCTTATGTCCAAATTTATAAATTTTTTGCGAGAGGGGTACGGTGAGGCAGAATAGAACTGGTTGCATCCACGCGCATTACTTTTTTTTTTTACTCAAATTCTCAATTCATTATTTTTACGCATTGGATGGCCACAGATGTCATAGAGATCAACCGATTAGGAAAACCTGAAAAACTAAGTAGCTATTGGGTTGAATAAGGAACCGGACGACCTAGAAACGGTAATTATCTCTACGTGCATGTATATTACGCAGGCCTAACATATACTTTGAAGACCAAAGCCAAAATCGTGAATCAACTTGTATATATATATACGAAACGTTTTGCGAATTAGTTTTCGACACAAATGATCTTGACACATTCTAATATAGTATTTTGATGAACCAGCAAGTCTACCCATCATATATATATATAACGCTGGCATATGATTGAGCCTCCTAAATACCCTGTTTCGCAGCCGTAACGGTGAAGCAGAATAGAGCTGGTTGCATCCACGCGCATCACTTTCTCGTGCCAAAAATTATAAATTTGATATTTTTATGCATTGGATGGCCACAGATGGCATGGGGATTGATCGATCAGGAAAACGTGCAAAACTATTCATTATTGCCCGCTTTTTCAATAAGCTTTTTCAATGAGCGTGCAATAATGAAATCATTATTGCTCCGACTCGTACTGCAAACTCCACACTCGGTCTAAAAAAGCCCACTTTACGCCCTTGGTACTCAATATACTATTATCGTTGTTTAAATAAGTTCGCGCAGCTCAATGTTAGATGATTTTCTTGAGCCCTCTTGATTTCACCTCGACGGATATATTTTTCCGATGATTTTTTTTCTTTGTTTTATTCCGAGAGATGCCTGACGCAACATTACACATCACACTAATAAACTTCAAATGGCTGAAAAAAATACAAAAAAAATCTGCCCACGATGAGACAGGGCTCAAAAATTTTGTTTTTACATGTACTTTTTTTGTGATTTTTTGAGAAAAAATTAAAAATGGGACTCAGTTCGAAAAATCGATTTTTTGAATTTTTGATAGAAAAAAAAAATTGGAAAATTATTTAAAAATATTCATAAAAAAGTAGACTTCAAGACGAGAAATTTGACCTGGTGAAGTTTTCCGATAGCGTTTTTTAATTAGAAGATATCGTTGATTGAATTGGGTTTCATCGATTTTTTCAAAAAATTGTCACTCCAGAACGGGATGGAAAAAAATTCTGAAAAAAAGATGGTAGTCTCTACCCATGTGGGTGAACAACATAAAAAATTTCGAGCCGAATCAAAAATGGTTAGGGTCGGAGGCTTGCCAAGTTGGGGTGGAATGCCCCATATATACTTATATACCAATTATACATATATTTCCGGTATCTAACGTTTAATTCGCGGACTTTCTCTGCCAACTATGGACACTTGTCGCATAGAACGAGGACTAGTCCTCATACTAGCCGTTATACACTCGAATGCATATATACTTATATACCAATTATACATATATTTCCGGTATCTAACGTTTCATTCGCGGACCTTCTCTACCGACTATGCGCACTTGTATAGAACGAGGACTCTGGTCCTCAAACTATCCGTTATATCCTCGAATATTTACATATACCAATCATATATATCCGGTATCTAACGTTTACTTCCGGGACCTTCTCTGCTAACGATCACTGTAAGAAAAAAAGTGCTAGAGAAAATTCACTCAAGTTTTTGTGTTGATTTCAACATTTTTATTACTAGAAACAACATCTTTTTCACTCAGTTCAACAAATCTTTCAGTTAAAATAACAAATTTGTATGCTTGGACTGATTGAACGAGACGTTGAAATTAACACAAACATTTGAGTAGATCTCCTGCGAGCACATTTTAGTTTACTGTTTCTTTGGGCACTTGAGTCCAGTTGCTATGTCAAAAAAAATTAAAAAAAAAAAACAAAAACACTGAAATCGCATTCAATAATGGTTACGATTTTTGTTTTTGACATCTCTCAGGAGGGTAGTGGGTAGTCTACATCCAGAATTTCAGGACTCCAGTCCCGTTACTTTGGCCGCTATTTTCAATTCAAGGGTTTGGTTTCCAATAACTCGCTTATTTTTAACTTTTGAATAAAAATGGTGATAACCAAACTTGTAGAAAATTCAATTTCCTACGACTTTGGTTATGACCATTTTTATCCTAGAATCAATATTTACAGACTTGGAGTCAGAGTGGAGGATGAGATTTTTTTTTCTCAATACATTTGAATGGTGGCAAAGCAACGGAGCTGGAGACCCGAAAATCTGGATTTGGACTACCCACTACCCTCCCAAAAGATGTGAAAGAAAAAATCGCAACCGATATTTAATGTGATTTAAAATGACAGCGACTGGACTACTTCTCGCATAGAACAAGGACCGGTCCTTATACTATTCGTTGCCCTAAGAATTGTGTGAGGACCTATATACAATATTAGGATTAACTATGAGAACTAACTTTAAAAATAGTAGCGTTATGAAGCACAAAATATGTGGATTTTATTAAATTTTGTTTTCATCAAATAATTTTCTTCTATTTCAATCCAAATCTTTTCGCTTTTTCTGCTGAAACTATAAAATTAACAACTTTTCAGAAGAACCAGGTAAATTCACTAACACGGCGTGTTTCACGCCCAGTGTAACATAGATTTAAACAAGTAGGTGGTATAATTTAAAGACCACCCTAATATACACATATCGCTAGTATTGATGGTATATTTTCTGGGTTGATAGTTGATAGCTGATTCTCAACAGACTTTTGGCGTCGATCGAGGATCGGTCCTTGGAACATATGTCATATAGGTATATAATCTGGTCTGAAACGAACTATTACGTATATAAACAAGCTGAATGTCTATTGCATTTTTTGGGGACCGTCGGTAAAACAGTCCCTAAAATTTATGTAATGTTTGGTTTGGCGGCTGGTCCTTGAAGTATACTTCGTATATATATGGCTACGAAAAACTGTATTACTATTCGCATGTCTTCAAAGTACACGATCGATACTTAAACTTTGATGACGTCCCAAATAATGAATATACATGTAGTATATGAATAAAATACATAACATAAACAAATTCCGAATCGTTTCGAGCAATAAAAAAAATCGGTCTTCAAACGATACTTTATACATATATATATATATATATATATATATATATATATATATATATATATATATATATATATATATATATATATATATGTATATATATATATATATATATATATATATATATATATATATATATATATATATATATATATATATATATATTGTAACATTGCATGTTACAAGGTACCCGAACTCCCTTAGATGACCCTAAGTAAGGGTATGAGGAGTGCCTGAAACTGTAGGGATGAGTTAGGGTAAGCCCCGAGGCTAAAGTTAACTCCGAGAGGCGACCGTGACCGACTTAAGACTGTGGAGTTAAGACTGATTTTTTGTTGTTTCTTTTACACTTTTCTCTACCATGTGGGAGACACGGCCTAAGAGATGGCGGAGACTATTGCGACGACGTTGGCGGAGTATCCGGAGGGGTGTACTGAAACCCCAACGCCTATGCCTCCCGAAGGCCACCCAAGAAGAAGAGTCGTCTCCTGTACCAAAGGACACGGGGGAGTGCCGAGGGCACTCAGCTACGAGGGATACAGGTGGTGGAAGAGATTCCCGCCACCCCCAAGAGCCTGCGAACCGTGATCCTACAACGAGGGATTCTTCTATCGGGGCCTATTTTGAGTTTTCGCGCGTGGTCTGACCACGCCGCCATGGCTGCGTTCCAAAACTCCACCCGGGTGCACCCAGGCGCTCTGGGTTGGATAAAGCATTCCAAAACTCCATCCGAGGAACTCGGCCATCCGCAGCCAATCAAAATGCCGACTTACACGTTACGTTAGGTTAGATTTTCAAGCGACAAGCGAGCGGGAAAGCGACTGTATGTACGAACAGCCGGCAGATCACAATTCGTCGTACCTTTTTATCAATCAAACTTGCCAACATGTATTAAGTGGTATCAATGGAAGAATATCGAAAGCGCTTAGTCGTCAGTGCGGTGGTCGCCGGTTATCATTTTCTAAATACTGTATGTGCGGAAGATAGTGACAGCGAAAACGAGGGAACTGAACTGAATTTGTTGGAGGGTTCGTTGCGTTTGCGAGATAACGGTGAAAAACCAGCAAGAATCGAGAACTATGTGGAACATACGATTGTAAGACTCTCGGATGAACAATTCCGCCAACATTTTAGAATTACGCGTCGCACTTTCGCAGTGCTAGAAAATCGTGTAGCTCCTCTGCTAGTTCCTGCCAACAATGACGGCAGACCGCGAATTGCGGTACGGAAGCAATTGCTGAGCTCCTTGTGGCTATTCGCTACACCAGATTCATACAGGTTCGTATGTACAATTTTCATATTTAAAAGTTAGCCCGCTTACCAATACCACTACTTGTTACAGATCTGTTGGAGAAAGGTTCGACTTAGCAAAATCGTCACTGAATCATTGTTTTCAACGGGTAGTTAGTGCATTAAATTCAATCGCTGATAACGTAATTACGTGGCCAACTGGCGCGGTAGCTGCTGCAACAGTTCAGAAATTTTTTCGTCTTGCACGATTACCAGGTGTCATAGGCGCAATTGATGGCACACACATTGAGATCAAAGCACCAAAAGTAAATATATGTTATTCACAAGATTTTTTGTAGTCGCTGGCATGGGTTACTGGACATGATAGCATTATTGTTGTCACAGGTTGACGCTCAATTTTACATGACGAGAAAGAAGCGGTTTGCCATTACGCTCCAAGCTGTCTGCGATGCAGACTTACGGTTCACAGATTGCTTTGTTGGCCTCGCTGGGTCTGTCGGTGACCTCAGAATATTTCGAAATTCTGATTTGTGGATGGAAGTGCACCAGGATAGAGCTGCTTTCTTTTCAGCAGAGGATTACATAATTGGAGACAAGGCTTACCCTGTACTATCGTGGTGTATACCACCTTACCGAGACCTTGGAAACATGACACCGGTAATATATGCCTACGATCTTTGTTCCTACAGTTATTGTAACACAAGATTAATTTTGGAATTTTCATTATTTTAGAGTCAGATACGCTTCAACCAAGTGCAGTCTCAAACAAGGCAAGTCATCGAGCGATGTTTTGCTCTGTGCAAGGGTCGGTTTAGACGTCTGAAATATTTGGACATGAATCGCGACGATCAGATTCCCCACGTCATTCTGGCTTGCTGCGTACTTCATAATTTGTGCTTGGATGACGTGGATGACAATATCGAAGACTTTATAGCCGAAGGACAGGGACAAGTAGCTGATGTTGCAGAAGTTGAACTACGTGAAAATGGCAACGACTATCAAGAAGACGGATTAGCAAAGCGGAACCATTTAGCTGCCGCTCTTATAGCTCAAAGATGATGAAAGGATGTAAAACACAGACTGGAGAAGACGTAGGCATCACTGTCCTATCTGTGCGCACAGGTTGTAAAATATTAGGCATACATCCTAACAGTGCACTTTTTTTTGGTAATATCTGTGATTATAACATGAAAATTTTTTCACTGCATGCTTGATAATTAATAAATTTTTCAACGCGTCGTGCGTATAGTTCGATTTTGCACACGCTTCGCGTGTACAAAATTGAACTCTACGTATGATGTGATGAAAAACAAAGTCTGATACACGTGCGAAAGATGATTCTTGACTCGTGTGATTATCACCCTCTCTTAGCTCGAGCGAAAAACTTCACACTCCTCCGAGAATCAACACTTTCGCACTAGTATCTAAAAGTACTAATATGAATAGAAAAGTGAAGCACAGAATTTTATTACTCTTTACAATATTGTCAACTGTAAGACGCTGGCTCGGTTAATGGTGAATACATGTCTCTGTTAGTCAAAATGGGCCTATATATACTGGCAATTAAATAAATCTCACAATGAAACTCACAGTAAACTTTTATTTTGAATATTATTGTACATTGAGCCATATATTTGAACTCGTTGAAAATTCTACTAGGAACTTTGTTTAATAGGTAAGTAGTACGTTACAGTCTAAGCGATACAGCTACTTAATACTATTAGTCAAATTTTCAAAATACTTGGAATATCTCCTACAACAATTTGCACGTATTCAGGAAATGGACAATGTTAAAACAATATAGGTACTTATTCAAATTGGACACAATACTTATATCTCCTATACTGATTTGTACTGATTCAGAAACAAACAATATATAAACGATGCAGATACTTATTCAAATGATAATGTATACTTAAAATAACTCCCATAACAATTTGTATGTTTTGAGCAAAGCGACATCATAAAAATGAGTTAAATACTTATTTCTATGTATACGTAATAGGAACTTTGGTAATATTTCTTTAAGCTCTAACTAAAAATAAGAGCAGAATTAATGATATAAATAATAACAGTACTACAATTAGTAAATTGTGTTCAACTTTCTGAAACAAAACAATAGTGCATGTTCAATCTAAGGAAAAAAATTTAAGCGTACTCAGTATGCACATTCAGTATTTACCTTTTATGTTTATGTTTATAGTTTATCAATGAGTTTGGTCAGAATTTCCTTGAAGGTATTCATTCCCTCTACGTGTCGTCTTTCACGGGCTTCATCTCGTTTGCGAGCATCAGCACGTTGGGCTTCGTTCCACTCAGCCAGTTCTTTCTGTACTCGAGTTTTTTTGTTTCGTTTTAGGTTCTTCCTGGAATTGTCAATATTCTCGGTGTCGGAGCTCTCATCATCTCGGTAACAGGCCACCCCACTGCGGACTCTTCTCTTCAAATTAGAGGCCACAGCTACGGGTGTGACACATGGTTTGTCCCCCAAAACTTCCTCAATCTCGTCGAAAAATTTGCATGTCTTGGCCTCTGCACCGGTTTGGTTATTATGATCCCGCACCTTAACATATCCTTTACGGACATCTTTGAATTTATTCTCGCACTGTATGCCACTGTAAATCCAGCTGCTATTGGCTGCCAACATCTCTTTGGCGATGAGGCGCCACACTGCTTCGTTTCGCATTGTAGCGCTTTTGAAGAGTTGCTCGTGATCTTTCCAGGTCTTGATCAGGTGCTTCACTGCCTGATCATCCTTCCACGAGGCGGCTACAAGATTACATGACAGTATAGTATAACGTGCTGTACTTTATTGATAGATTTGAAGAAAAGTGGATGACCTGGCTTGGGAACAGAGTTTTGCAGCACAGGATTGAGGTATTCATGACGATGGTCTGCATTCCTGTAAGGCTTACCTTGAATAAGTAAAATAGGTTTGTTATATCAAGAATTTCGAACTACAACGATTACAGGCATTTAAAAATAATACTTTACCTGGCTTACAGACACTAGAGTTTTCAGCCAGCTCTAAAGTTGTAGGCGCTGCCTCATGAAATATGGGCTCTGTGTCAGCATCCTCAGCCTCCGTTTCAGTAGTCATATGCTCCGATTCAGCAGTAGTACGCTCCACTTCAGAAATTGCCGAGCAGACTCCAAAAAAGGCGCGGGTCTGAGCATCATTTGGCACTTCGAATACGCTTTGGTCTGTTGCAAAAACGATTGATATATCGACATTAAGTCCTATTTGAAAGAGCACTATCCCGCCATGCTGGTTAGAAAAATGCTATCCAAATATCATTCTTTGTGGAGATACCGCTTTTCTAATCAGCACGGCGAGATAGCGCTTTTTCCTCGATTTTTTCATTACGACCCGTCAATGTAGAGAGGTTGTTGAAATATACGCTGCAATAAAAATTCTAACCTATGCAGTTCCATATCGTAAAAGTTGGAGTAGAACCAGTGCCTGCATACGGAACCCCGTCTGTGTCGCTTAATAAGTGGTGAACACCCTGCTGCAGTGTTATCTCACTCCGCTGATTTGCCATCGTTTCAATTTTTATACTTACGTGTATCGGTTATATCACGTATGTAACGCCCGAATGGTCGAATAAGATATTCCCGCGCTATTTTGCCGCTCAAATAACAACGTCGAGCAATTTGCTCGTTTCGTCGGGTGTAATTGGATGCAATCAGGTGTTAAGTTGTTGCGATTGGCCGCAAACAGAGCTTAGATACAAGTCGCAAGAAACACACAAGCGCCATTCTGGTGAACTCTTGAACTACTCTCGGTTAGTGGAATACCCAAGGGCCAATCAAATCACAGAGTGCGGGTGAACTGTTTCTCCTGGGCCGAGAGAGTACCGGGTGCACGCGGGTGGAGTTTTGGAACGCACTCCATGTGAGCGATCCTGCGGTCGATTGCCAAATCGATACTATGAATGCGTAATGAGGGTGTGCGCAGGACTGTCGCCATGCGGTCTAGTCACTCTGTCGTAGGCTTACTGAGTGAGAGCACGCGTCTGAGCGTTTTTGGGTCTTTGATTTTGTATGCGAGATTCTGTGATATATTTTGAGTAGCGTATCGAGCCCCGAGGCATAAAGAAAAAAAAAAAGATTGTGTGATTGCGTGAGAGTGACGAGTGTAGAACGTTGATTCCACGAGGAAGTAAGGATGGATTACGCCCGCGAGGGTGTGCTATTCGTGCGTTGGCTGGAAGACGGTAAGCGATAGTTCACTTCGCCTATGGTAATTTGAATCCGGCAACGGCCATCAGCCATATTGCCTTGTCGAAAGCCACGAGGCTTAATTATTGTGGATCAAATTAAACTGATCTCCGAGTTGGTAGGCCGGTACCTGTGTCCCCGTAGAGTCTAGTAAAGTCAAGTTTCTGATAAATAAATAAATTTTCGCGTCAAGTATAGTACAAGCATTGTTCTAGTCAGTCGGGTACTGTCGCACATGAGTGCAAGCGAGACAGCCTGAGTCGGTGACTGTCGTCCTCTCCCTTCCTCCCACGAGGAGAGTCAGGCATACTAGCAGGCGCAAGCCTGTCGAGCCGGTAGGCTGTTTGATAGTTCTTAAGCTTAGTAAATATTAAATTCTTAAAAATTGCTAGCCCACGAGGCAGAGTTAGATTAAGTAGGATAGTTAATAGTAGAATAAGTTAAATAAAACGGTGGTCGGTAAAGCAGGGGCCTAGCCTCAGTCCAGAAGAGACCTCGAGTCTGTAATAATTCAGTTTTCTTTGTTATTGTTGATCTTATTTTCTTTATTATTTTACACCGCCACCGAGTAGCTTCCAAGAAGCAGTTTGTTGTATTTGTTACCTAGTTTTAAGTTGCTGCGAGGCATTGTTGTATCGAGCTAAGCGATAGTTTTCCTGTTATTGCTCTCCTACGTGGAAGCCGGATCTTGTCGACGATTAATTTTTGTAAAGCTCGATAAACCGCTGTTTCAGACCCGAGGGGTAACACCCCGAGGTGCATGATCGCTGCGGCGATACGATTTGGTTTTGTTGTTAGCATCACGTTGTGCAATCTAGTTTATTTCTTGTTTTTTTGGTTGAATAAATTTCTTTTATTTTGTTAAAATTTATATGGCACGAGTCGTTATTGTGTACGCTACTCCCTCATATGATCCCGACCCCTCTCCGCGGTACTGCAGCTAGTCGCCGCTTATTATTTCAGTGTCTTTTCGCTTGTTAATTTGTTTTCATATTTTTTTGCTGTGTCTAGTGACGAAGATAGTTCGTCTGGCGCCCAAAATTCAATCTAAGTATTTTCTTTTTCTTGTCTAGTCATTTATTGTCGACTGACTCGGTCTCGAGGCCTAGCTATCCGGTCTGGACCCGAGGCCTAGATAAGGGTCACGTCACAAAATGGCGCCCAACGTGGGGCCCTGAGAAAAGATAGTGCATTTTGATTAATATTTTTTTTTATCGTATTTTTCTATTTCGAGTAGTTTCTGATTTCGCTTTGTCGTAGCGAGCTGCCTTGGCAACTACGGTTGTTTACATTCTCACTACCGGAGAGGGATTAGCGACGCGTACGTTCGTGCCTACATTGTAGCGTATAGAAGTGTTGCGAAAATATAATATTCAGAATTGGATTCTTTAAATTTTTTGAGATCGCCTATGCAGGCTGGGACACGGGGAACGACTCCTGGAAAAATATTAAGCCTCGTGAAAAACCTGTACAGCCGATTGCTGAAAATTCTGATATTTGAATTATTGCCTTTTTGTTATATTTTGTTTTGATCGTTGATTATTTCTGTGCATGCCTTGTGGTGGTGGATGTACCATACTGTATATGATATGGTAAGCGGTAAACACCCTATAGTATAGCACCATCGGGTGCCACCGAACCGAGCTAGCTAGCTAGCGATAGTCAACCCGTCTTTGTGTGCGTCGGCTTCAACCGTCGGCTCGAGAAAGTCACGGTCGGTGTTTTGAATTCGGCGTTCCACCCGTAGCAGTGGCACTCAGGCGTAGGCTCTGAGTTCCCGGCGAGGAAGAGCAACGGTTCTCAACCCACGGCGACTGCGACACGCATGTTAGTCGGGGTAGCGGCATGCACCGAGTGTAATTGATATGTTTTGAGTTCGAGTTTTGAAGTTTCGCGTTCGGGTTCGGGTTCGAGTTTTGCGTGTTGAGTCTCGCGTTCGCGTTCGAGTCTCAGTTTGATGTTTGAGTTTTCGCGTTCGAGTTCAAGTTTGGATTTTTGAATTTTCGCGTTCGCGTTCGAGTTCGAGTTTTGATTTTGCGTTTTCGCGTTCGAAAAAAAAAAAAAAAAAAATTCAAGTCAAAATTCACGTTTTGCGTCGAGTTTTAGCGAAAAATTTTGACTGAGTTTTGAAATTTTTTTTTGTTGTAAAATTTTTTTTTTGTTCCGTTCGGGAATTAATTGAGTTTAGGTTTCCGTACGCGGGAAGTCGAGTTTTGAAGTTAGTTTTTTTTCGCGTTTTAGAAAATTTTTTTTTAGTTATTCGTGAGCTTTCGGGAAAATTTCGAGTTTTCGCGTGTGTTGTCGCTATCGTAGCAAATAAGAAATTTGGAGTTTTGCGTTTTCGTTTCGCGAGAAGAGCCCGTGAGGCTCATCAAGAATTTTTTTTTCTTTTGTCGAGTGCAGTTTTTCGCGATTTAATTTTTTTTATTCACGTTGGAGAAATATTAGTTCGCGTTTCGTATCGTACAGCGAACCATGGCGTCGTACGACACACCATACGGGGACACCCTATGGGAATTAACGCGAGACGAGCTATCCCAGTTGTTAGCCTCGTTACACGTTAGCCCCGAGGGCTCGATCGTAGAATTGCGGGATCGATACCTGAGATATTGAAGGCGAAGACAGGGTCAACGCACTATTCCGTGGGAACCTGAAGATGAAACGATTTTCGGTTCGGGGCGACCTACGGAGCCAAGCCCAAGATCGAGGCAATCGCGAACTCCCTCGCCGCCTCGCGTAGCGTTTGCGACAAGTTTCGACTCGCGACCGGTAACGACTACGACGACGAGTATCGCGTACTCGACCGGAGGGCCAGTGATGTCGACGATGTACGGCACACGGCCTACCGCATACGCACCACGACCTACCGTGAGTATAGGGCCGGAAGAGTTCGCGCGTAGGGCTCACGAGGCCTCAACCTTCGATAGGGATTACGTGGCGCTGCGCGAAATCTTAGACGGAGGTGCTCCGGAAAGCATGCAGCGAAGGTCAACGGCGTACCCGCGGGAATTGGAGGAGTTTAGTCGCGATTATCGCCGAGCTCCGACAGTAGAGCCTCCGCCGAGGATCTCTAGATACCCACACGAGTGGGAAGAATACAGTCCGAGCGAAAGGCGCGCCGCTCGCCCTGAGGTTCCCCCGAGGACTTTTATAGATCTGTGCGAGACGGAGGAGTACGGTAGCGGGAATAGGCGCAACTCCCAAGTCGAGGGTTTACAGCGAACTGGTAGAGAGTCTCGCGTCTTCGAGGAACAATATCGAAGACCGGCCGAGCAGGTAACCGAGCCTCGCGAGCTAGGGGAACGGTACCGAAGGCCGTCCGAATGGCCTAGCGAACCACTCGCAAGTAGAGGGTATCATACCCCAGCTTACGAAGCAGACCGCGACGTAAGGAATGGATACAACGTCCCGCGGGAAGAAACACGTACCCGAGCATCGTGCCCAGTACACGGAGATAGGGAAGAGGGTGGAAAACAGACCTGCGAGGCCACGTGGCCACCGGGAGGGCACAGAAGAAGGGACCGAAGTCTCTCGCCGAGTAGATCCCACCCGCCCACCCTGCGTGGTAACAGAATGATCACGGAAGCGTGGGAAGAACCCCCAATCGACTGGGCCGAGGAATCTAGGTTCGCACGACCGGCGTGCCGAGACAGAGCCAAAGAGGTAGTCGAGGCTCTTAGACGGTGGAACGTTAAGTTCAGCGGAGGTAGCGAACAGAGCGCGGAAGATTTTTTGAGCAGGTTAGATGACTGTCGTAGATTTACGCCTCTGACCGGTAGAGAAATAGTACAGTCTCTACCAATTATATTTACGGGTTGGGCCTCCGAGTGGCTACGGATCGAGCGCGAGAGCTGGTCCAGCTACGAGGACTTCAAGAAGGCGTTCAGAGGTTGGTTCGGGGACGAAACCGTCAACAAACGGTTCCGACAACAAGCCGCGACGCGCACGCAGGGCGAGCACGAGTCGGTGACCGAATATCTAACCTGCATTAGAGGGTTATTGCACAGGATGACGCGTCCGTATGCACTCGAGGACCAACTGGACCTGGCGTTCGAAAATTTGAGACCGAACATTCGCGAAACACTAGATCGTTCGCAAATTAAAGATTTCCGCGAGCTAGCTCGAGTAGCGACCGCGCGAGAAAGAAATTTGAGCTTATCGCGTACGTATCGTCCACCCCCGTCCCCCGAGGACTCCTTTATGAAGGAACTCGCGTGCAGAGCCAAGGAGAAGCCTGCAAAGAAAACCCAAGCTCTTGCGGCAGTAAAAGAGGTGGAGGCTAAAGAGCCAGAAGCCAAGGAGCCAGCGAAGGCTAAAGCGACCCCGAAAGCGAAGCCGAAGGGTGGCGAAGGTCAAGGGGGGGGGAGGATGGCCTTGCAAAAGGCCATTAAAGAGCAAGTGGCGGCTATGCAGGCCGAAATCGCGAGATTAACGACGGTAGCCGGACCTAACACGTCGCAAAAAGCTGCGGAGCAAGCGAAACCCGCAGCTACGCGGAACAAACCGGAACGCCCGACGCAAACGAGGGGTAATACCGCGAGTACGCAAGTAGCGGCACCAGCGGTGACACAAAACCCTCCAGCGTTAGACGGAGGACCGGGCGTAGTCTGCTTTAACTGCGACCGGCGAGGTCATGTTTGGAGAGAGTGCCCGGCACCGAAAACGCGATTTTGCTACCACTGTGGTATGAAGGGAGAAATCTCGATTACCTGTTCGCGTTGCAATACGGGAAACGATCAGAGGGAGTCTCGACCAGGGTCGTCGGGACAATCCCAGTAGAAGTTCCGACCCCCGTAGACGTAGAAAAACCGCGGGTAGAATGTCTTCCGTTGCAGACACTAGAATTGCAACCCCGTTGGTTTATCTCGGTAAAACTGGGAAAGACACCAGTACGTGCTCTCGTAGACACCGGGTCTTCGAGGAGTTTTTTAGGCGCGACCGGAAAGCAGATAGCCGAAGAAAACGGATTGACGCTTACCCAACCCGCGTTTAGTCAAGTTGTGTTAGCGAACGGAGGAACGGAGATAGTAGTCGGAGACATCGTGATACCAATAGAAGTACTCGGGTACAGGCACGATATTCCGTTGCGAATCCTTCCGTCCCTTTCGTGGGAGTGTATTTTAGGGATGGATTTCGTTAGAGAATTCGGGTTAGAAATGTACGGGTGGAGTGATTCGTGGAGGATCAAGGAAGGACCGGATGCGACATGCTCGTTCTACGAGACAGCTCCGGACGCACCGAGTGCGACTCAAGAATGCTACGGCATCGCCGAGTTGTCCGCGTCGGAGAAGACGGTGTTAGACGAGTTTTTAACGCGCGAGTTACCTGCAGTAACCGGGAAGCTTGGGTTGACGAACCTAGCCGAACATAAGTTAGATACGCAGGGACACCCGCCGATAAAGCAACGGTATTACCTAGTCTCACCCGTGGTACAAGCCGCTATTCACGAGGAGGTCGATCGTATGCTAGCCGAGGGGGTAATAGAGCCTTCCCAGAGCGCGTGGTCGAGTCCGATAGTGATGGTGAAGAAGCCGAATGGCACGTACCGTTTCTGTCTCGATTTTAGGAAAGTCAACGGCGTGACGAAGAAAGACGCGTACCCGATACCGTATATTAATGGGATACTAGATAAATTACGGGCCGCGAGGTACATTTCGACAATCGATTTGAGCCAAGCGTACCATCAGATCCCATTACACGCGGATAGTCGCGAAGTCACGGCGTTTACAGCACCCGGACGAGGGTTATTTCAGTTTACGCGGATGCCATATGGACTCACCGGAGCCCCGGCTACGTTCCAACGTCTGGTAGATAAATTAATTACGCCAGATATGGAACCCCACGTGTTCGCGTACTTAGATGACATTATTGTAGTCACAGAAACTTTTGAGAAACACGTAGACTGGTTAAAGCGGGTCTTTGATCAAATAGCGAGGGCTGGTCTTACGTTAAACCCGGATAAGTGTGAGTTTTGTAGAGATGAGGTAAGATATTTGGGGTTCAGGGTGAACAGCGAGGGATTACAGATAGACCCCGACAAGATCGAACCGATTGTTAGTTATCCGGCACCCCGGAACTTGAAGCAATTGCGACGATTTTTAGGGATGGCCTCGTGGTACCGCCGGTTTATTCCAGCGTTCGCGGGTTCTTCGGAGCCATTAACGCGGCTTTTACGTAAAGATAAACGGTGGGAATGGGGTGAAGCACAACAACAAGCTTTAGACGAATTAAAATCCTCGTTAACATCCGCCCCGATTTTGTCGTGTCCAGATTTTCGCGTACCGTTTGTAGTGCAGACTGACGCAAGTGACTTCGGTATCGGTACGGTATTGACTCAGACGGTCGATGACAGCGAACGAGTCATTGCCTACGCAAGTCGGACTCTCTCCGAAGCAGAGAGAAAGTACTCGGTGACCGAGAAAGAGTGCTTAGCAGTCATTTGGGCAATAAAAAAGTTTCGCGCGTACCTCGAGGGTTATCATTTTACAGTGATTACGGATCACAGCAGTCTGCGTTGGCTGCATAATTTGCATAATCCGACTGGTCGCCTCGCGAGATGGGCATTAGAGCTCTTGGAGTACGACTTCGAAGTCGTACACCGAAAAGGAGCCCTACATCATGTCCCGGACGCCTTATCGCGAATGTATGAGGACGAGGTGGAAGACCTCGAGCCGGTACACGTAGCCGCGATTAACGAAGCACAGGATCCGTGGTATACCAAGAGGGTTCAAGAAGTGCTAGCGTCCCCGAAAAAGTATAGAGAGTGGTCGGTTTTCGAAGGTCGATTATACTATTACAGGCCGAATCCCGTGACCGATCCCGTGGTAGAGGAACTGAATCCATGGAAGATGGTTCTCCCCGCGGAGTACCGGACGCGAGCGTTCGAAGAACTGCATATAGACCCGCAAGCCGGACATTTAGGGGTCGAGAAGACCTATGCGCGAATGAGGGAGGAATATTATTGGCCTGGCATGTTTAGAGATATTGTGGTAGCCATCCGAAGGTGCCAACAGTGTCAACAATGCAAGGTCGAACAGGCACCTCCCGCAGGCTTAATGGGAGACCGTATTGTAGACGAACCGTGGGCTGTCGTAGCAGCCGATGTCATGGGTCCGTTTCCCCGCAGCCGAGCAGGCTACGAATACCTGTTGGTCTTCGAGGACTTATTTACAAAATGGGTAGAGTGCGTTCCGTTGCGAAAAGCTAACGGTAAAAATATTATGGTAGCTTTCGAGGATCTAATTCTGTCGCGGTGGGGTACCCCGGAGGTATTCCTCACGGATAACGGCACTGAGTTCGCGAATAAAGCCATCGACGATATGTGTGCCGAGTACAATATCGTACACGCACGCGTACCTCCGTATCATGCGCAGGCGAACCCGGTCGAGAGGGTGAATCGGGTGCTAAAAACGATGATTACGTCGTATATCGAGACCGATCACCGAGATTGGGATTTGCATCTGCACGAATTCCGGTTCGCGTACAATTCTGCGGTGCACAGTTCGCTAAAAGTCAGCCCAGCGTTTTTAAACCTTGGTCGAGAACCGCGGCCGCGAGTACAACTCCGACGTTCGGAGGAGGGTCCCGCGACTATCCCCGAACCGAGGCCAGAGAAGTGGGCCGAGCGAATGCGTCGACTGCAAGAGCTACGCGATCTTGCGACGCGACACTTACAGAACGCACGGACTCGACAGGCGCATTATTATAATCGTCGGCACCGGGCCGGTCACTACAACGTGGGTGATCGCGTATGGAAGCGTAAACGCATCCTCTCCTCCGCCGCAAATTTTGTCGCTGCGAAATTAGCTCCGAAATTCGAGGGGCCGTATACCGTCACCCAAGTGGTATCGCCGGTCGTATACGAGCTCGAAGATGAGACCGGTCGAACGATAGGGCGACATCACGTAAAGGATTTCAAACCGTACGTCGCGCCGCAGGCCGAGGTCAACTTGAGCGACTCCGAGGAAGAGGAAACCTCCGAGGCGGAGTCATAGAAATTTTTGTTTATTTTCGTTTCGCGTTTGCTTCGGGTTATATTTTTTTTTGGGTTGCGGTTTAGAGTAGGGCGGTAGGTAATTAGGTCACCCACCCGATAATGCCGACCAGATGGAGTTGTTTTCTTTTTATTTTTTTTCTTTTGAGTCTGAGGAATCCGGCGACCCGTAGAGAACTACCGAACCCTCGAGTTGGTCATAATTTGTAGGATTTCCTTACAGTCCACGAGGGCGCGTGTCAGGACGAAGCCATCCGGGCGGCGTGCCGTGACCTGATGGCCAGCACGCGGTCCACCAGCCGTACGGCCCAGGGGGCAATCCCAAGAGATCCCCGGTATGTCCCCGTGGCTCTTCCGAGGGGTGAAAACCCGGTTCCAAGGGGGAACCTGGAGATCGAGCGTTGGGCTAGAGAGGTAGACGTCAGGACCCGCCGGTCCAACGCGTTGCGCCAGGGGGCGAACGAGGCCCGACAAGCGGCTCACGAGGCCCAGGAAGCGGCCAACGAGGCCCGACTCCAGGCCCAAGAGGCCCTACGGATCGCGCACGAGGCCGACCGAGAGGCCGAGGCCGCCCACCGGGTAGCCGACGAGGCCATCCGAGCCCTAGCGGCCGCCCGCCGAGCTCGTAACTCGAGATCGACCCCGAGGGCCCACCGGGCTCCCCCGGACCCGGCTGCTCTGCTCCGAGAGCAGGAGGAGAGGGAGGCGAGGGCCGCTGAGCGAGAGGCCCAACACAGGGCCCTCAGCACCTGCTGGAGGTGTTAGGGGGCGGGACACCGGGCCCGAGACTGCACGAGGCCGATGACGCTGTTCTGTAATGTGTGTGGGGCCGCGGGAGTGACTACCGCGAACTGTCCAGCCACCCGCTACGAGTGGCACATGAAAATCGTTCGCGATCGGGCGGCGGCCAAGGCCAAGAAGGCCGCAGGGGCGGCGTCAGCTTCGAGGCCGTGAGTCACCCAACCTCGTGGTTGCCCTTCCCTCTCGGGGGATTGACGATCCTCGGTGGTTGTCATTTCGTTTTTTTTGTCTTTTTCCCCTGCTGTGGGGTGGTTCTGCGTTTTTTTTTTGTTGTCGTTTTCTTTTGTTTGTTTTTTTTCCTTGTCAAGCGAGTAGGTCCGGATGGGACCGCTCGCAGAGCCCCGAGGGCCACATTTCGAGCATTGACGCTCTGTTTTTAGTTGGTTTTTGTTTGGTTGGTTCGTAGTCTCTTATGTTATTTTTTTTTGTGTGGTTAGTAATTTTGTGTTTGGTAGTCTATTGTTTTGGCAATCAATTTTTTTGTTGTTGTTATGAACATTTTTTTTTGCAACATATTTTTTTTTGAATTTAGATTTTCTTACGTTCGAGGAGTCGAACCCTCCTCCCAGTTTTTGCTCTTCTGCCTTCTGCAGAGGGGGGGAGAACAACGGGTGATGACTTAAAAACAACGGGAAAATTCCCATAAGAAAACTTAGAGTGTTTCCTCAGAGGAAGCGCGATATCTGTGATATTATATTTAAGCAATACGACTCCGTAGAGTCGATAACTGTAAGACACGCGGTATGCGGCCGCCACTCGGAGTTCGTCCCATGGGTCGAGTTAGCTAGCGCTTCGGCCCCAGTGGTCCGTCTAAGGGGGGGGGAGTTGTAACATTGCATGTTACAAGGTACCCGAACTCCCTTAGATGACCCTAAGTAAGGGTATGAGGAGTGCCTGAAACTGTAGGGATGAGTTAGGGTAAGCCCCGAGGCTAAAGTTAACTCCGAGAGGCGACCGTGACCGACTTAAGACTGTGGAGTTAAGACTGATTTTTTGTTGTTTCTTTTACACTTTTCTCTACCATGTGGGAGACACGGCCTAAGAGATGGCGGAGACTATTGCGACGACGTTGGCGGAGTATCCGGAGGGGTGTACTGAAATCCCAACGCCTATGCCTCCCGAAGGCCACCCAAGAAGAAGAGTCGTCTCCTGTACCAAAGGACACGGGGGAGTGCCGAGGGCACTCAGCTACGAGGGATAAGGTGGTGGAAGAGATTCCCGCCACCCCCAAGAGCCTGCGAACCGTGATCCTACAACGAGGGATTCTTCTATCGGGGCCTATTTTGAGTTTTCGCGCGTGGTCTGACCACGCCGCCATGTGAGCGATCCTGCGGTCGATTGCCAAATCGATACTATGAATGCGTAATGAGGGTGTGCGCAGGACTGTCGCCATGCGGTCTAGTCACTCTGTCGTAGGCTTACTGAGTGAGAGCACGCGTCTGAGCGTTTTTGGGTCTTTGATTTTGTATGCGAGATTCTGTGATATATTTTGAGTAGCGTATCGAGCCCCGAGGCATAAAGAAAAAAAAAAAGATTGTGTGATTGCGTGAGAGTGACGAGTGTAGAACGTTGATTCCACGAGGAAGTAAGGATGGATTACGCCCGCGAGGGTGTGCTATTCGTGCGTTGGCTGGAAGACGGTAAGCGATAGTTCACTTCGCCTATGGTAATTTGAATCCGGCAACGGCCATCAGCCATATTGCCTTGTCGAAAGCCACGAGGCTTAATTATTGTGGATCAAATTAAACTGATCTCCGAGTTGGTAGGCCGGTACCTGTGTCCCCGTAGAGTCTAGTAAAGTCAAGTTTCTGATAAATAAATAAATTTTCGCGTCAAGTATAGTACAAGCATTGTTCTAGTCAGTCGGGTACTGTCGCACATGAGTGCAAGCGAGACAGCCTGAGTCGGTGACTGTCGTCCTCTCCCTTCCTCCCACGAGGAGAGTCAGGCATACTAGCAGGCGCAAGCCTGTCGAGCCGGTAGGCTGTTTGATAGTTCTTAAGCTTAGTAAATATTAAATTCTTAAAAATTGCTAGCCCACGAGGCAGAGTTAGATTAAGTAGGATAGTTAATAGTAGAATAAGTTAAATAAAACGGTGGTCGGTAAAGCAGGGGCCTAGCCTCAGTCCAGAAGAGACCTCGAGTCTGTAATAATTCAGTTTTCTTTGTTATTGTTGATCTTATTTTCTTTATTATTTTACACCGCCACCGAGTAGCTTCCAAGAAGCAGTTTGTTGTATTTGTTACCTAGTTTTAAGTTGCTGCGAGGCATTGTTGTATCGAGCTAAGCGATAGTTTTCCTGTTATTGCTCTCCTACGTGGAAGCCGGATCTTGTCGACGATTAATTTTTGTAAAGCTCGATAAACCGCTGTTTCAGACCCGAGGGGTAACACCCCGAGGTGCATGATCGCTGCGGCGATACGATTTGGTTTTGTTGTTAGCATTACGTTGTGCAATCTAGTTTATTTCTTGTTTTTTTGGTTGAATAAATTTCTTTTATTTTGTTAAAATTTATATGGCACGAGTCGTTATTGTGTACGCTACTCCCTCATATGATCCCGACCCCTCTCCGCGGTACTGCAGCTAGTCGCCGCTTATTATTTCAGTGTCTTTTCGCTTGTTAATTTGTTTTCATATTTTTTTGCTGTGTCTAGTGACGAAGATAGTTCGTCTGGCGCCCAAAATTCAATTTAAGTATTTTCTTTTTCTTGTCTAGTCATTTATTGTCGACTGACTCGGTCTCGAGGCCTAGCTATCCGGTCTGGACCCGAGGCCTAGATAAGGGTCACGTCACAATATATATATATATATATATATATATATATATATATATATATATATATATATATATATATATATATATATATATATATATATATATATATATATATATATATATATATATATATATATATATATATATATATATAGCATATGCTTTGCATCACTGCAGAGGGAAGAAGACGCTGCCTCGTTTTTTGTATCGATAGTGCTTTCACCACCACTTTCACAAACAACCATATTATTGATCTGTTCCTGTATAATCTCAACCGCAACTTACAAAAAATAGTGAAATACCCCGCAAAAACATTAAAAATGTAAAAAATACCGCCAAGTACAAAAAGAATGCCACTCGGAAAAAATACAAAAACTTATCAAATCAGGAAATAATGCCAAGCACCACGAGCTTTTGGCAATTATACGTTGTAAAGTCGGACCCCACTGATTCGTGTAGAGATATCGAAAAATCATTTCAAGAGCTACATACTTGGCGGGCACATTCTTTTTTTCCACTATATTCCTAACATCAAGCTCGTTATTATCAACAAAATATGAGTGAAAACGATTGAGTTACTTTCTATTCAGGTATTTAGTGATAATCAATAAATACATATTGTATAGTATATATGATTTGCATAAACAGGTTCCAAAATTATTGATTCATAATCCTTTGATGTTCTGGCTTTCTTCAGTAACAGTAATTCTGAGTGCATCGACAGTGGAGACTCGCGAGGCATAATTCATTCAGACCGAAAGATATTTCGAATTCTTCAATCGACAAATAATCAGTTGAGAGTTGAATCGATGCAAATGATCTGGATTTTGAAGATATTAAAATTTTGAGAATGAATTACTTCTCTGCACTAACAAGCCCATTAGAACACCTGTTCACTCTGGCAGATGAAGGCTGAAAGAAATATACTGCAAAGGGTGCGGCGAATAATTGTAGCAGAGTGGGAGAAAGGAATGTGCCCGCCAAGTATGTAGCTCTTGAAATGATTTTTCGATATCTCTACACGAATCAGTGGGGTCCGACTTTACAACGTATAATTGCCAAAAGCTCGTGGTGCTTGGCATTATTTCCTGATTTGATAAGTTTTTGTATTTTTTCCGAGTGGCATTCTTTTTGTACTTGGCGGTATTTTTTACATTTTTAATGTTTTTGCGGGGTATTCGTATATTTAGAGAGTTGCGAAGTGTAAACTATGGTTGGGTGACGGTATAGGATAGTCTTACAGGTATACGTGGATGTGTGTGTGTGTGCGTGGGTAGGAGGAGCACAGGATGATAAAACATTTATAGACGAACATATTCATAATGCTATTTTATTCATATTATTTAGTGTCTACATAAGTGAGAGAATGAATATGACTATACTCGTACCTAAATTTATTAAAACGTATTTCTCATGAAACCTTACAAATACTTGCAAACCACACATGTTGTTTATTCTAGCATATTTCCAGAAAATTATAATGCAATCTTATTACGAGACAATTGAGGAGAAAAATAAAACTTGGGAAAAACTCATCTGTACGGTAAGATGTCTTAGGATCTCTTTACCAAACAGCGTTGTATACAGTTTACTTCGCATGTACTATTTTCCAGCTTTCTACATATGCAATTATTCTGATATAACCGTTTGTAAAACGAAGCGGCCAGCCCATCGTTTGCCTCGAGGTTTCTACTGAAGATATTTGTAAACTGATGAAGAGTGAAACCGTGCGTCATATGATACAGAAACATTATGCAAAATTGGCCGCAAACTAGAGAGGATGAACTCTGTAGCTGATGATGATTCCAACGGTGAGCTATACTGTTTCCTCGTAGAGCACGTATGTGATGGGGAATAATAGGCGGTAGTCCGAAACTATCGAAATAAACACCTTGACCCAAGGCGTGTACGTAAAAAGCAATCCAGTGTGCTCCGGGGCGCGTGTGAATATCAGTGTTCGCCACAATAGCGGTTGGGTAGGTCCAGTGCAGTGGAATCTGATCAGCTGGGAAGACACCCCTCGTCCGAGCAGGTATCATCTCTAGTGCACTGAGTATTTGAAGACTATCCATTCCTATCGCAGGCAGCGGGTACATTAAGGCAAATGATAGAAGATTGTAAAACCTCCGTTTATAAGGTTTGACAGAACGTCCTCATTCGTGACGATGTTTCCTGAATTCCCATGGAACCACGGTTATCCTCTCCTGTTTCGAGAGGATTAATAGTTATCTCGTCCTCGTTAGCCAGGGGTTGCCCAAGTGAGCCCAGTAGTGCGGTGCGAAAAGGTATTGCGGATATAATTTCTTCAGATAATCCGCGCGATTGTAGCCAGATTTTCAGTTTTGTAGCATTATGCAGGGCACAGTGGAAGCCTTTCCGCGCAGCAACGTGAAGAAGGCACGTCGCGTCTGATGACAGGTCTTTGAACGCCGGACACTCGCATTCACCACGTTCCAAATTTATGATTTCACGTGACATCACCTCTTGAAGAAATTTAGCTTTTTGCACTCCGCGACAGAAAATGTTCTTGGCCATGCGTGTAATCGAGTGCAGATTAGCTATCAGATGCTCGTGTGTCACATCACCCTCAAACCACTCTAACCCATGATGATTGCTGGACAGCCAATTGTTTTGTATTCGTCTTGAAGAACACAGTTCGGAGATAGGGTATGGCGGTGTGATGATCCAGTGGGCTAGCGCGTTATTCTCGTAGGCTACGACAGCCACCTCTTTTGGTAGGAACTGTCCGTCATCGCCGCAGAATCCTTGTATGTCGATGATGTAGTTCATGGCTGGTAGTGGATCAGGGAGAGCGTTGCTTTCGAATGTTTCAGTTTCTGGTCACAGACTGAGGAAACGGTTATACCACCGGAGGTATTTAACGTCTTCTATTTTATGACCGTAACTCTCCCTCCACAGGCGATGAGCAGAGGGGATGAACAGGTTCAAGCAGGTTTCATGACAAGTCTAAGGTGTGCATCAAGAGAGTTGACGCTGCTGCATGCTTATGATGGCCAGGTCCAAACAGGTTATCATGACGTCACATGGCTAGCATCTCTAGTTACCAAAGTCTGTAATGACCTGACGCAGAGAGTCGATCTCAATCACGTTATCGAATTCGGCATACACGATACAGTTTATGGTGGTAGTCAGAGCCTCTACAAAACGTACTTCAATACGAACACTCCCGTGTTTGACGAGATTCCAATGACCGTTATCACTGGCGGAGAGATCGGGGGTAAGATCAAAAGCTGTAAGACAATATCCGTCTTTATACTTCTTACGGCTAATGCCGTTTCCCTCGTTGAGAAAATGTATACCGGTCCCCGTGAATAGGGTGTTGTATGAATCCACGAATAAATCGCTCTTGAAATTAGGTTGCAGTGGCTTCGAAGGAATCTGAACACCCTCGATGTAAAGTGAAAGATGATTGAGTCCGTGGTCAGCAAAATTGAATGGATTCAACTTGATATCCCCATTATAGGCCTTATTATTGACAAACCCGATGATCAAGCGTTTCGGAAGCTGTCCTAGGAAGACGTTATCCAGAGTCTCAGCTTGAACACCGCTATGTATCGTCATAGTCTTGACTTCCACACGAGTCATAGGATATTTCGCGGTTGTCTTGGCGAGGGTTCTTGCATGGGCCAATAAAATACCGGGACTAATTTTGACGCGTCGTATAAGCAAGGTCACGTCCGCGATCTCCAGTTTATAAGCGGCGGAAGGGGCCATTAGACAGAAGGCATCTCGAGACCGTACAAGTCTCAATCTTAGTTCCACACCGTTTAACAGAAACTTTTCCTGATTAAACACATCGCAATGCAGTCGGCCGAGCATATCCACAGTTCCGGTACCAAGGAAAAAAAATCGTCTTTGGCTCAGTCCCTCGTTTCTACTGATGTCTGTTTCATCAAAAGCACCAGGTGTATCAGCGTACCATAATCCTGAGGTGAGATGCGACTCTTTAGCTCCATCACCATAATTTAACAATGTCTCAATGTAGGCTCTGTATGCGTAGGCATTGTTGCTTGGAGAGACCAGTTTCTGGTTGAAATATACGTCGGCTTGGTTGAACATGGTGTGTAGGAAATTGTTCGCAGGGGCTACAAATACCGTCTCCGTACTGGCTGTATCTAGCCTGACTACTCGCGCAGACACCCTGAGCATTGTGTGTGAGAGATCCAGATACTCGTCACCGTGTCCTGGTACGACAAACTCTACGGGGGAGTCGTCGGTGAGCGCTGATACAGGTTTGTACTGGACCCATTGGCCGCTTTCTATGGATGTCTGTGTAGGCGGTAGGGTAAACAGATCTAGTTCAGATTTTAAACATTCGCAAGAGTGAGCATGTAGATAGGCCATTTTCGGAGGTGACGACGAGTAACGATTTTCACTCTTACAAGGGTCCAAAAATATCAGTAACGGGTCTTCTCCTGCAGCACTTTTTATTACCACCTCTACCGCTAGTTCCTTTGGCAACTTTTTTCTTTCGGTTGGTGGCAGTCTTAGGCGTGTTCTTTTTCTTTGCTTTCGCAGCGTTTTTACGGGTTCTGCTGATCTTAGTCGCGCTAGCTGTTAAGGATCGCTTCGGAACGCGGACGGGTCTAGACTGGCCAAACGCTCCACCATACCTGAGTTTATAGCCTTCGCCCCTCATAACCTTCTCGATTCCTTCCTTAGCCTTCCGTTTCAGATTGTGCGCTGTCTCTGTAGCTCGTGATTTGAACGCCTGCTTCCATGGTACATCGTTGTCTAAATCCGACATGAAATTTGTTCCACTTCGCAGGACTTCTCGGCCGAGTACACGAGCTCCTCGTTTCAAGAGTGGAATAGCCCGTCTGAACAGCCCCCCTAGAAAACTGCCGATACCGTGGCCACGTTGAGTGGATGCTCCGACATAAACGCGACTAATTCCTCCTCCTATTTGGGCCTCATAATGGTCTATGTAATGGGTCATGCTGGTATCGCTTGCTTTACAGTGTATCAGGTGTCAGAGAAGCTAGTATAGTTTTTTGAAGTGTAGTGTGACTGTCAAGGTCCCGTGATCGAATGGTATAGACTTGCCCTGGTCATCTTTTATAGATATTTCGATGGTTCGGAAGCTCGGGAGGAGCAGAGGGAGATAATGGGGCGGTGAGAAGGTCTTCACCTCTATGTTACGGCCGTCCGAGTTCTGCTTAGCCTGTACTACGCGCAGGAGGGGCACATAGACGTCGCCTACGATACGTGGTTCTATGATGTCACAATATACGAACATCAAGGATGGTATTTCCCCCTTCTTTTCAGCAGGAGTATCTTCTCGTTCAGGGAGAATCAGTTTAGTGCCGTATGGTGTAATAACAGGATTCGCGAGTTTCTGTAGTTCACGAAGATCCGCTAAGTCGGATTCTTCACGTGCTGAGGGCAAATAAGTCAATGGGTACTGTATTTCGACAATTGCAACCTCCCATTCACCATGGAGCTCGATTGTCCGTGGAAGCTGAGTGATGTAGCAACAGGTTTTGTTATCAGGAAAAACCTGCATAGAACTATTACTAGGTAGGGTTATGTAGAATTGGGCCTTCATTATGATGTAAGCCTCTGAAGATTGCTAGCAGGAATCCAACTGTTAAACTTTTCGGGATAACCTTTCCAGCTGACAAGAACCTTTCTACTACGTCCACGGCCCTTGCTACGGAGGATTTTATCAATTTGGAACGAGGTGGTGCAATATCTTTGACCACGCGTTGTAGCTCTTGTTCATAAAAAAGACCGTCTATCTCTTCTCTCGACAGGTCCTCCAGCTCGTATACATTCGGTGAACCTGCTAGGACGCGCCGAATCTTAAACAACTCCTCACTCCAGTTGGCTTCGTATCCCTTTGCAAAGGTACCCTTTGTCTTGCTTATGCGCACGAGATCATCTTTGTTGAATTTCGGTTTGCGACGTCTACGTAACGGGTGGCTACGCTGAATGTTTTCCCGTGCCTCTGCAGCGTTGTAAAGTGTTACCGATGAAGGCGTCATCTTGATACTTGAGTGTACAGTATTGTTATATGACTGGACGAGTTTTTCCAGGACTTCGATATACCGGTGAGTATTGTTATGTGTAAAATATCTCCACATACGTTCCTTGAGAGTTCGATTGAATCGCTCAACAACGGCTGCCTTTATATCCGGATTACGTGTTGTGCGGTATCGTATATCGTATGCAGAAAGTAGTTTTTGAAAGGCCGCTCCGGTGAATTCTTTTCCCTTATCGCTCTGCAGAGTAACGGGGCGTCGTTCCGTAGAGTCCAATATCTGTTTGAAAGCCTCAGCCACCGCGGTGCTCGTTTTACACGATAGGGGTCTCACCCAGACAAACTTACTTAATACATCAATAACAACCAATAAGTAACGGCAGCCGTCGTTATGATCCTTGATAGAAACAAGTTCTACCAGATCAGCTTCCCAAAGATCGTCTATATTCGAAATATTGTACCACAGACGCTGGAACTTACGCCGTACTGGTTTGTGCAGGCTGTAGGCATCCTGACTGCTTAACCAATTCCCGACTACGTCGGAGTTGCCAATTCGAACCGCTTTTTTCAGCTTTCTAGCTGCTGCGTAACCAGCTGGATGCGAGGGGTCGTAGTAGATTCGTTCAAACTCTTTCATTTTCGTAAACCAAATGTCAACCAGCCTTGTTTCGGAGGTGTGGGCGAGTCTCTATATCGCGTTACGTCCTTCTCTCTGCGACCGCTACCGCCGTCCTCCTTGCCGGTGTATTCACTACTGCTACTCCCGCTGTCTGCAGGCGTATACTCTGTTTTACGCTTTCTTCCGCTCTTTTGTGGTGTTTGTGTTACCGGTCTTGACGGTGATGGTAACTGAGTATTTTTCCAGACATTCAGATTCCCAACGTATTCCCGTGGCATATTAATACTCTGAAGAAAACGTGCGTACGCGTGCCTACCGTGAGGCTGGAATCCTTTTCTGGCACGCATAGTATCATTCACTAAATCTATAATATTCGAATGGGGGATTACCATCTTGTCTATGGTTACCACACCGTTGTTATCCCAGGAGAAGCGTGAGGGTGACTCCACTAAATGATTCAGTAGAAGTTCCGCCTTTGACTGATATTTTTTCGGTACACTTGAAACAATTTTTGATAGCATACGTTGTTTATCAGAGGAGCTTTCCCCGTTTTTCGCGAGAGAGGGGTCGGAGGATTCGTCATTCTCGGGAAGAGTGTGAAGCTCTAGCCGTGCAGGCTTTCGTGCGTCCTCGGCGTGGTATAGAAAACGCTGTAGAATCTGCTGATAGAGCTTCCACTTTACGGCATCATCTTGGGTGGGGGTATCCAGAATAGTACGTAACTCATTATCGAGTCTGGAGACAGGATTACCCGGGGTCTTGACACTTTTTTCCTCACTAGCTTCGGATAGCTGGGTTGAAGACGCAATATTACGTTGGAGACGTTCTATACTTTCCGATGGTATGAGAACCATCTTCTTTGCATGCTCCATAGCTTTCCTTGGTCTTATTTGCTAAACAGGTGTGAAAATAGAGTCCCGAGAACAGGTGCGATTAGCAAGGGTAGAAAACCACTGCCACTTTGAACAAGTAATTTTTTCTTACTCTTCCAGCCCCCTTTGATACTAGCCAGTTTACGGAGAAGTTGCTTATGTCTGTTAAGACGTGTCTTTTCTTGTCGTATCAATGTAACGTTACCATGCACGGTGTTTAGAGCACACTCGCATATAGTTTTTACAAGTGTATTATCAGCAGAACGTAACAATACTTGTCGCTGCTTTGGACTCAGTTTGCATAGGGCCTGTAGAGTAGCTGTATTTCCTCGCCCGAAACGTCTACGCGCTGCGGCTACACCAGAACCACCACCGCCTGGGCTACCACTATGAGCTGTGCGTGGCATTACATCCGCACGACTGGTAGCCCGTGGCTAGAGCGTGCGTTTATATCCTTTCGAGGAACATAAACATAACAATTATTGTCAGAAGGGAATATATTTGTACGATAACGACAATTCTCAGGCGTTGTTTGTTTTAGATCGAGTAATAGGTAGCCATGTGGTTGAGCAGTCGATTCATAATAGGCTTCCTGCAAAAAGCGTGGGTTCTCGGGATAGACCTGACGTGCTAAATGCTGTATCTGTGCACGATCCCGCGGATTCTTGAAAAAGACTATATAATTCGTGTTGAGTGAAATATCACGTTGGCCACGCCCCTGGTGAAACAGGTTCTGGGTTATGAAAAATACGCTGAGATTCTTATGATGACACCCCTTGGTGAAGAGATCAGCGACCACATTATTGGATGCCTCACGCATAAGATCATCGATTACCAGTAACTTGGGTAGGTTATCTCTACTGTAGTCCGATTCCAGAGGTAGCCCTTCCCGATACTCAATTCCATTTTCAACTGTGCCTATTTTACCGCTAACCCCTTGGAGCGAACTCAGCTCTGCATAGTACCACATTACACGGGAGAAGCGTGTATCGCACATATGCTTGATTTCACTTAGAAATTTCTTAACAAACACCGATTTACCGCATCCTGAGGGTCCTGCTATTATCGCTGAAAACGGGTGGCTCCACCGCGTATCCATCTTCTACAACTCGAACCTACTAAGTCTGTCTGTGCGCGACGAGTGCTCCACCAGTTATGAAGCAATAGTAGGCAGACCGACAGATATCTATGAAATATTTCACCCATGGAGATCCTGTAAGAACAACGCTCCAATTTTCAATTTTCATGCTAACTGTTCCAATATCCGCCGTCTAACACACTGGGGATAGCTAACCGGGCCGGAGTAGTATTATGATTTTTGGTTTTTCAGTTTATTGTTTGGTACAGGATGGTGAGGAACATGCCAAATAGAATGCGAATGTAAAGAGGTAAAACTTTATTGAACTTTGTTTATTATTGTCACACGAAGTCGGCAGAGGATACAATTAGGTGTAAAGCTTAAAATATAGAGGGCCCTACTCAGAAATTTCATATTTGATACGATTGGGTAATTTCCCATCCTTCTTTCAAATCCGGGCTTTGGACCGGCATAGGCGAAGTTAAAAATTTAACCTTTACTCTATCTTTATTGAGTGGAGGGTAAAGTATTATAAATAATTCAAATTATACTACAGGGTATTTAAAACAATATTTACAAGATCGGTGGTATACAGATAAAGGGTGAGATAAACATTTACAACACAAGTTAAATGGAAATAAACAGCATAGAAAATACAGAGGATTCCTAAGTATTACAAGTAATCCTAATTATACCATAAGATATTTACAATAATATTCGTAACAACAGGGGTATACAAATAAATGTCGAAATAAATATTCACATCACAGGTTGAATGTATATATATAAACAGACAAATAAATTCAGAAGAAACCTGGAGAGACCTTTGAACAGCGATTATTCGTCGTGGTATCCGTAAGGGAGGGTATCGTAACTATCTCTACAACAACGCCTTTTTACAAAAACGGGCCGACAGGTCTTCGTCTGGTCCCTGGTTACTACAACGTGCGATTCTGTCCGACGAATTCCCCGAAACTTTAAGTTGATAGCTTCTGCACCCTCCACCACCATTTCCCGAATGGAATTGAAATTTACTTTTAAACGTGTACTATAATTTAAGCTAATGCCTTTTACTTTACACACCTCCACCTCCTCCCCGTTCGGTCCCACAACTATAAACGCGTAAAATTTGGCGCCGCCAGATACAAACGCCCGAATATAACTATTTTTACCGTAGGACTCTAGTTCATCGGTCAGATCTCCCAGGAAGCTACCTATAGGTGGCTCATACTCGTCAGGCCGACCTGTCCGGACATAAATAACAGAGTCGGTGTCGTAGTAGAGTACTCTGCGATCCAGCTTCTCTAAATACGAGTATAATTTGAGCCTCGCCTGTGCCGTCGTATATGCCGCTATTACAACGTTCGCAAGGGTTGACGCTTCGATACTCTCATCATTGTAAGACCAGCGGGCGTACAATATATCGTCGTTGACAGGTAACAGATCTTCCAGGGTGATTGAAGGGCTTGTAACAAGGTTAAACAACTGTTCCTGTGTTTTAATAACCGTTGTTTTCGATAGGTTATCCCGCTGGCCAAACTTACCCCAGAACGAGTTCAGACATAGCTTTGACACGGAACGAAGCCCAGGGTTTTTCTCGATTTTTGCAGTTTCTAGCTCTATATACCTTCTACTTGTTTGTACATACGCAGATACTTAGCCCGGCTATCCTCATTGTCACACTCTGCAGGCCAGCCACTTGCCTCCTGTTTTATTTTAAGGAAAGTGTCTATATAGGCTGAAAAATGACCACCCTCCCGAGTCTTTGGGTTGAACATTGTGACCTCGTACTGCCAGATCTCTGCCACCGATATCACCTTGTACCCCATTGCAACAGCTTTCTTAACCTCATCTGAAACCCAAGTGCCGCTTATATATCGATCGCTCTCATCGTTATGGGGGCAAGACGATTGAATCTTTTCACGGCAGCATGAGCGACAGAGCGGAAACATTAATTTGCCATGCATACGAAGAGGTAATACCGGATGGTAAAGATCCCGAGGTGGCAGTATAATACATTTAACTAGACCCTCGACAGCGGTCAGGTCTATGCCTCTCCCCCCTAATAAGACATCGCACTCTCCACCTATGTACAGCTTCGGATGGCCCACAGGAAATTTGCCTGTCTTACAGATAAAAGGATACAGGGAGCAAACATCGACGTAGCGTATCTGTTCACCCAAGCTAGTATCTACCTCGCGGAATTTCGACGTGTTCCCTGTACGTCCACCGTAAAAGGCATCACGCGGGTTCAACTTAGTATTAGCCGATGTGGGGACGGACCGCTAGCGTCAATGCGTTCCTGCTCCTGCTCGGCGTTCCTCTTTAGTAGGCTGACAAACTGGCACTCCCACATCTCCTCCACGACATAATTTAACGCTCTCATACGCCTGGTTTTAGCGTTTGTCTCTTCAAGCCGTCTGTCCATGCACTCCCCAACCGCTGGCTTCTTGTCCCTGTTGACTCGATAACAACAGGGACAGCCATGCCAGTAACAGCCGTGGAACTCAAGAACATGCCGACGACCGTCAGCAGACTCGTAGTAGCCATCCACAGGTCGGTTTAGGATACGTCTTTCTTGCCCTCTTGCAGCGTGTTCGATCTCTATCTCTAGTTCGCTTTCCTTCAAGGCCAACCATTCGATAGCTCGACGAGACTGTTTCTCGACTAGCCTGTAACCGGCGGGCGGTATGATGCCTATACGGTTATCCTGTAAAAATTTTTTGCGAAAAACCATAGAACAGGCTGAAGCGATAGTCGTGCTTTCCGTGAACGGACAAACATCACCGGCGCGAAGGAAAATTTCTCTGAATGCTATGCAGGCGAGACGAAGTATAGTAACATCCGATCGGCAGTATTCTACTAGCTCATCATCTAATTTAAAAAGGTAACCTTCACTAGCTAACCTGTGATGCCATTTAAAAAAGTTTTCCCTAGCCTCGACAGCCATAGTCTCAGGTGAATAATACCCAACAGCAGGTAACGTTCCTTCGTATCCCTGATTAGCAAGGGTGTTAAAGAGATGTGGGAATAATCCCTTGCGGGTCGTCTCTGGCAAGCCAAACGCTTTTGGTAACGCGGACAAGGCCATTGGCATATATGCTAGGGAGTCTAGAAAGCGTGTGTTAGACGTTTCCAACAAAACTATCTTACTGCCATTGAGTATCACCTGAGGTGGCTCGTCCCCTTTCTCCACTAGATGTCGCAAGATAAATTGAGCGTCGAAACCCTTCGCATTGTGCGCTATACATATTGTCTTTCTATAACCATCGACCTTCCTATCCGCTAGATCCAACAACTCCCTCACGGGTTCCTGTCTAAACACAAATTCGCGGATAACACCACAGCCCCGGCAGGTAGTCTGCATATCCCCATCTATACAAATCGAGCAAACCCGTTGAGCAACGCACAGATTCGGAACATGTATATTAATGGTATCATCGCCCTCGAAAGTATCGTCTTGTCTCGTCTCGAAATCGTAGAAAATGAAAATGTACTTGTCAGTCTTGTCGACGCTACGTTTTACAGGTCTCATATAACACCTGTGATCTATCTGCTGATTCGAACGACAAGCTTTGCAATATTTTACACCGCATATATGTTTACCTTTTGTAGTATCCATATAGATATCGCACTCTTTACAAATTCGTAGTGTCTCACAGATCGATCTTTTACCTCTATACGATCCTGGTGTTTGATGCCATATGAAACAGGCATTACAAAGAAATTCACGTCTACAGGAATCACACTCCCTCTTATCCTCGGTTGTGACACAGGCCGGGGATGATAGACAGCGCGGACAAATGTTGAAACATCTGTGTTCATTATCACGTTTGTAACTGATGTTACATGCCGTACAAAACTTCCCCAGTCCTCTCATCCCCCTCATGTTTAGAATTACTTCATAATGCCGTGCTTCTCGATCATACTGAATGTTAAGATTATATTCTATAGAAAAACCCAAACCCAATACTATGTCTGTCCCGTCAAAAAGCGGTCGTTCTCCGTTACCGATGTTATCCTTCAAAAACACTCTTATACAGTTACCGTCCTGAGCCATATACCGTTGAAACTGTGCAAGCTCGCTGGGTCCGCAACCTTGTTGTGGTATCGTGACCCCAGCCTTCCTACTCAATTCCTCAGCCTTCAGACCTACCATATTCTGATTCCTCTTAACAGACTCCCACGCGCTTTTGTCAAACCCGCCCCTCGTTTCCATACACCTAGCATACATTCCTGCTGTATACAATGCCCTCGGCAGGCATAAATTATCGATTTTTGGTCTGGAAAGAAGCGACCGTTTCCTAATTACCCTATCACTATCCAATCTCTGCGTTTTCCCTGCCCATGTAATACGTCAATAGTCATAACATTTATTGTAAAAGGTTGATCTATTGTAAACTCACTAGCACTCTGCGTAACCCTGAATACTAATTCCCATAAATCTTCAAAATTGAAATCGCGGGCTGGTCGAAAACTCTGACCCGCAGCACCCCTAGTAAAACCCTCTGTTGTAAAGCTAATTCCCATTATGTCGTTTGGTTCACAGAGTGATGTAAAATATCTATGAAGTGCCCTAAATGCCTCCTCTAACCATTCCATCGGGTTCGCGCTCTCCTGCGGTACAACTATTTTAGCCGTCACCTGATTCCCTACCACACCGAATTTTTTTATTCTCCTGCTTGAGCGACGAGTAATCTGGAAATATTTTGCCAAATCCTCTGATACCCCAGAACCGTTCTCCATTCCCTCCTCCACCGCCGGGACACCGTCCTCGTCATCGTCGGTTACTGTGTGTAAATTCTCCTGTCCGGGGGCATCGACTACATGACCTCCGTTACAGCTCGCAGCCCGCGGTACGGCCCCACCGACCTGTACTCCCGAGGTACTAGCTCCCTCGTTGACCATAAATACCCGTCGCGGCACGCATGTTCTATCCACACTTCTGATATCTGAAAAACGGATAAAGGTTACTACAATTTTCTTTCAATGGGTGTACCAGGTCTAGGCATGAGGAGCCGTATAGAGACAGACACGACGTACTACAGATGCTATTCTTCAAGAGACCCGTACACAGCCAGAGGACTGGACCCGTCGAGAGACACAGAAGACGATGTATAAAATCTCTCTTGGGAAAAAATTCGTTGACCGGGTGCGGGATATTCATTTAAGAGTCGGTCCTCCCCGTCTACTATTTCTAGTTGGTGTAGAATATTAAGGTCTGACACGTTTATTAACTCTAAATGGTAGAGTGTTTAAAATTGTTAAAAAAAGACTATTGGAAAATATGCCTTGCGAGCTAGCGTATAACATAAACAGGAGTCCGTATTTACCGGATACAGGCGTGTATGACGCCCCCTCGCCCGAAGATTCCACATCAGAACGGGGAAAACTTCTCTCTCCCCCAGCTGAAATCTCCACGGCTGCGTCTTCGAATACTTCCGTCACCGATACCTGTGATAGCTGCTCTACCACCTCTTCGACTGTCCCCCCGTTATTCCCAACAGTCATAGTTTGCTCAACGTCAGGTTCCAGAACGCTACCCCCAATGTGTCCTTCCTCTACATCAGCCGCTAGAAGATCCTCTGCGGCTTTCGCAGCCTCGGCTGCCTGGGTCAGCATCGCCTGTTCCCTGCACAGCATGCGGCCTCTGAGCGCCCTTTGTAGACCCTCGAATTGTGTCGGGGATACTGCGTTCTTCACCATACCACGTATCAGTCTCCCCCAAATAGAGTTCTTCCTTACGATCTCCACTTCCAAGATTATTATCATATCACCAAATTCAGCAACCCGTAGTATGCTCATAAGCACACCTCGCAACTCCGCTTCCAAACGATTATGTAATACGGAGCTATCTCTGGATATATTCTCAAAATAACTTATCCACCGTCGAATCTTTCCCGGTATAAATTTACGACGTTCTTCCTGCAGACGGTGTAGCACCGATAAGACGACTGCCAAGAAGGTCTTTAAACCAGTAGACGACCGTGAATTATTCATTTCGAGAACTTCGCGTAATGTATAAACGGAAAAATTTGTAGTAAAAGCAGAACAGAGTCAATATATACTTCAAAGTTTAACCGTTCAAAAACAGAGGATGACAGCCACTAGAGTTTCCTCTACTGAATAGTTTCTCGTACTGTTGGAAGAAGTATCCTTGACCCCCGATTATATCCACTTCGACTAGCCCTAGTGAAAAGTGGGGTAACCAATCAACGATAATGCCGCCCACTTACCCCTACAGCTAGTGACGATAATCCGCAATTGAATCGTCAGCCACGAAACAAAGAACTATGCACCGCCTCGCTACAATGAACAAAGGGTTAACTAGAGAATAAGAATAAAACCATAGGCGACTGTATGACGCACATACCCATTCTTTTCAGATATCCGATGAAGCATGTCAAAGCTGTATGCATCGGGACCGCAGGTCAAAACTTGTAGACCCGTATAAGCTCTGAGTCATAAAACCATTTCACCACCGTTTGAACTGTGTACCTATGTACGCAGAAATGGGGGAGTCTTCTCGAAATAACACGTATAGTATTTATATACAACTTCACACTAATCCGCAACTGTATCGGCGAACACTAAACGAAGGGATATACGCCGCTTCGCTAGGGAAAACGCAGGGATAACTTGAAAATAGGAATAAGCTAATTATATTTTTACGAAGCTAGAACCCTAGATAACTGTATCGCATACCGTTCATTCTTTTCAGAACTCTGCTATAACATGGCAAAACAAGCTGCATCGCGCAAAGCTTTTCGTTGGGACTGCCGGTTCGGGCCTGTAGAGCTGTATAGACCCTGCATCATAAAAAAACCTTCCTCCTCCTCCACCCTTCGAGATGAGTACCCGTATACCCAAAAGTGGGGAGTCTTCTTGAAATAGTACACAGACTACCCATCCACAGCATTTAGTAACAGCTTGGAAACTCTACAGTGAGTATCGCTCACTCTTGCTCGATAATTCGCAGAGAGTGAACCGTGTTGTACATCATGGCTAACTTTCGAACCGTGCGGGATTCAGTTAATAAAGTGAGACCATCAAAACGAATGTTACTCTCAACCACTTACGGGTTAAATTACTCTTTTTCTAAAATTGTGTCAGTTGGACACGCATTAATCGGTCAACGTTTCGAACCCACTGTCCAACTCTGCGGTAATGGTGGAAGTGTTATTGCAATGAGGGCTGATGTATGGTGGAAACTATTAAACACTTTCAACGATATTAATGATTACCTGACCAGACCAGTACAACTCGACTGTGCTCCATGTTACGAGACCAATAGATGGATTCCCAGGGAGCCTGAGCCCGAAACTACGCCCATAGTCATAAACTACTACACGCTCTCGTTTATCGTCGCCCATGGTTCGAGGGCTATCAGATTGACCGAGGCATCTGAGGCATGGGAAGCAGAGGATGATCGAATCATTGACGAGGATTCACCAGACTACAGTTTCACCAGCTCGAAGAGGCCAAGGATACAACCACCCTCTATCATAATGCAGAAGACATCATTCGACGGACTTGCAGCCGTAACGCCATGTATCAGTCATCGCTTACGACTATTATCAAATCATACAAATGCCGTGAATCAGTGTAAGCACAGCATGGTGAGGGAACTCTCTACAATGGCCATCGGACTCGGTTTTGTAGATACGCCTCTTAAACGTTTCTCAGAGCTTGTTCTGAGGGACTTCGATGAAGTGCAAACACAGTTGACCGACTCCTTCAAACCACATTTTCCCGAGAATACATATATAGCTGTTATGCTGGAACTGAAGGCTCTATTCGAATATTCCATTGCCCAGGAAGTTAAGATGAGAATAGACACGTCAAAAGCCTACCGATGAAACCCTGTCTAGCTGTTCTGTACTCTCTCTCTCTCTCTCTCTCTCTCTCTCTCTCTCTCTACATCTTACCGTACAGACGAGTTTTTCCCAAGTTTTATTTTTCTCCTCAATTGTCTCGTAATAAGATTGCATTATAATTTTCTGAAAATATGCTAGAATAAACAACATGTGTGGTTTGCAAGTATTTGTAAGGTTTCATGAGAAATACGTTTTAATAAATTTAGGTACGAGTATATAATATGAATAAAATAGCATTATGAATATGTTCGTCTATAAATGTTTTATCATCCTGTGCTCCTCCTACCCACGCACACACACACACACATCCACGTATACCTGTAAGACTATCCTATACCGTCACCCAACCATAGTTTACACTTCGCAACTCTCTAAATATACGAATAAATGACCGTATACCTGTAGGATAATACCCACATTGTCTGACAAAGGGGTCCGTTCTCCCTCAGAGACCTTACCAGGCCTGCCTCGACAGAACGAGTCCCCTCACCGAAGTCAGAATTGCCCGAATCATCAAAGGTTGCAATTGACCGGAGCTACCTACACCTCATTGAAAAAAAAAAGAAAAAGAAAAGAAAAAAGAAAAAAAGAAAAAGAAAAAGAAAGAAAAAAGAAAAAAGAAAAAGAAAGAAAGAAAAAGAAAAGAAAAAAGAAAAGAAAAAGAAAAAGAAAGAAAGAAAAAAGAAAAAAGAAAAAGAAAGAAAGAAAAAGAAAGAAAGAAAAAGAAAGAAAGAAAAAGAAAGAAAAAGTAAAGAAAAAAGAAAAGAAAAAGAAAAAGAAAAAAAGAAAAAGAAAGAAAGAAAAAAAGAAAAGAAAAAGAAAGAAAGAAAAAAGAAAGAAAAAAAGAAAAGAAAAAGAAAGAAAGAAAAAAGAAAAAAGAAAAGAAAAGAAAAAGAAAAAGAAAAAGAAAGAAAGAAAAAAAAAAAAAAAAAAGGGTCTGGCCCAGCGGGGGGGGGGGGGGTTATGGGGGTCATAAAACTTATAAAACACCCCCTCTACTTCGAATGTATCAATCGATTTTTCAAACTAGAAAAAATAAAATCAGTTCTAAAATTCATGTTAAACGGTGGAAACCTATATCAGCCAACAGTAGATAGGCTAGGCGGGTTCTGGCTCACCGCGTGTTAGTGCACACGTACACGCACACACACATGCATACCTCCGCCGTGTCCGTGTGAGGGTGGTGGAGGGGGTTGACAGGATGACGTCATGCTCGCTGATGCCTGCTGGCTTGTTCAGACCTGTCAAAATGACGTCACGCACCCTTAATATGACGTCACACACCCTTAAAAATAGCGGCACGTACCCTAAAAATGGCGGCACACTCCCTCAATATGACGTCACACACCCTTAATTTGACGGCACCTACCCTTAATTTGACGGCACATACCCTTGATTTGACGGCACATACCTACGATATGACGTCACGCGCCCTGATTCTAACCCTTGCTTCCAGAAGCTTCCTCAAGGCCAAGTTTCTGCAATTTTTCGGCACCCTGTGAGATTTGATACCCCTGCGCAAAAAAACCTGCAGATGCAAGTCCTAGCTAATGATTCGTGGAAACAAACGGTTCTCGGAATTTGTCGGTATCCTGTTGGAAGTGTTTGAGGGATTGAGTTACTTTGCAAAAATATGATAAGCCTTCTCAGAAAATTAGTTCTCGGAAAGACCCTGGAAGGTTCTAGATTTTTAGGTATCCTGTTGGAAATTTTTGAGGGATTGAGTTACTTTGCAAAAATATGATAAGCCTTCTCAGAAAATTAGTTCTCGGAAAGACCCTGGAAGGTTCTAGATTTTTAGGTATCCTGTTGGAAATTTTTGAGGGATTGAGTTACTTTGCAAAAATATGATAAGCCTTCTCAGAAAATCAGTTCTCGGAAAGACCCTGGAAGGTTCTAGATTTTTAGGTATCCTGTTGGAAATTTTTGAGGGATTGAGTTACTTTGCAAAAATATGATAAGCCTTCTCAGAAAATTAGTTCTCAGAATAATCTTCAAGTCGTGACACGCGCAAAAATCTTTTGGAATGTTCTAGAGACTCGCGTGTTTCAGTTTTTCGATTAAAACTAGTGGAGGGGTTGTCAGCTATAAAAGAGCCAAAAATTTAGAGCCAAAAATCAGTATTCAACCGATCTCCGAATAGTGCAGCTTCTAACGTCTCGAAAAAAAATCCAGTCTTACCATGGAGATGATATTGGATGTACAAGGTTTTCGACAATCTAACAACGAATTCATACTAAAGGAGCTCGCCGTAATTACTGTTCGAGGGGATGAAACAGGCAAGCCAGGTCTAGCCCGCATTCTCTTCAAACCACCGTGTCCTTGGGAAGCCTTACCAGCTAAATGTAGAGCTACCAACGCTTGGTTGACGCGGAATCATCATGGATTACCGTGGAATGATGGTGATATGCCTTACGAAGATGTGCAGAAAGTAGTAAAAAAAGTTGTCGAGCTTGCGAGTTACGTCTATGTAAAAGGAGAGGAGAAGAAAAAGTGGATCGAAGGAATCATCAACGACGACTCAAAGTGCGTGATTGAATTGGGAGAGCTGGGATGTACGAATCTTCAATGGCTACAATACATCGATGTGGTTCATTGGCACGACGACTATCACGGGCACATTCCCAGGTATCAGTGTGCTTTCGAAAATGTTCAGCGACTAAAAACCTGGTATTTGAAAAACTGTACTGGATCCCTTCATAAATCATTGCACATATACCTTCAAGTGGGGAGTTTGAAACGAATGAAGGCGGAAGACATCGCTCATTTAACAAAAGATTTCATCCTCATCTACGGTAGAGACATCATCGATGAGGTATGGGACAAGCTATCGGAAGCTATGAAGAAAGATGAAGATATTGCAGGCTGCCGAAAGTGTCAAATACATTATTGCTCGCTGAGCGATGAACCTACTCCTATGATTAAAAATTGCTCACAATGTGAAATGAATCGATAAATCTATATTTACCAGCAGTAAATGGTTAAATAAATATTGGAATATGTAATGCTAACTTTTTTCATGTAACCTCTCGTATTCTGATCCCCATCCTTGTCTCTCCCGCTTAGCTTACTCTAGAGTAATTTGATACGGCTGAGCGGCTCAGGCTGGTAATGATTTAGACGACACATGCATACGTATATATATATATATTTATTGAAAAAATCTTATTCGTAGAAATACATCGATGACAGCTAAAATAATTATACCAATTTCTTTACCCCGCCACTTATGGGATTATATTCAACTACTCGATCATGTAAGATTAAACAGTATGCAGATGTATCGGCAGGGAAGTTATCTTTGGCTTCAAATTCGAGACGAACATCCACCGGTCCAAACTTGAGCGACTCGTTTTGTTTCGAACAGTCAATGACGAACAGGGGAGCGTACTGTAGAAATTCACTCTTCTTCAGCAATGGTTCAGGTTCCTTGCCGTAATAGGAGGTTTGGAAATTTGCGAACATCTCGTACAGCAGAGCATACTGATTATGACTCATATCTAGATTCAGATTCCCGTAGGGATAACATTGAGAATTCAAGAAGAGTTTAGCATCGGTGATATTGCAGTGGTCGAAATGGCTGGCGTTCTTATTCAGCTTGTTCTTCCGACTTGTCTGGAAACCCAATATGACGTAGCGAGGTTTCTCCAGCTGAGTCGACGTCTTCACGGTCCAAACGTGTTTTGAGGTGGTGGGTAGTACAGGGTACTCGTACAATTCCCAATTGCGGAAACTCATCGAGATCGGTGCATCCCTCTCGATAAAATTCAACAGCTGTATTTTTCGCTCATCCGAGAGTCTGACATATGGTAACAACCATTCGACTTTATCGATCAGGATTTTGAATTCCTCGTCTTGAGTTTGCAAAACCACGTTCGCATCGGTCTTCGAACGGGTCAAAATCAATTCGTGCTTGGCGTTGACGATTATCTTGCGATAGTCTTCGGCGAACCCTAGCATCATCTTCAACGGTATGCACACGTCGAAGTTACCATCGGTATGACTTGCATTCACATTAAGCCAACCAGCATTCTCCAACATCCAATTCTGCCCAGGTCGTAGGGAAGGGTAACCTTTCATGAGACTGGTGAGACCGACGTTTTTGCTCCTATCGATCTCAATAGCATTTATCTCGTACCGCATTTCTTCAAACAGATGACAAACCCCGTTGTTGACCAGTGTTGCGGTAGTCGACGGAGTTCCATCAGCCTTGACTATCCTCCCGTACACATGCAACGAACTCTTGCACGGTAATACGCACAGGTCTTGGTGTTGAACAGCGATACGAATCTCGTCACTGTTATTGAAACTCGATGAGGCGTAGGGTTTGTGTGCGTGAACCTCGTAGTGTGCGATAGACTCGTCAAAGACGACGGGTGTTTGAATGTCTAAGATTTCTTCCTCCATGGTATACAGCGGATGCCACAGATGCGAGCGAATCGTAGTTTTATTTTGTGGAAATTCCTCTTCCAAAAAGCGCAACCTTGAGACCCAAGCTTTTCAGAAGCAGCACGTTCTGAGGTGTCAGCTCTTTGAGAACCGATTGACGACTGACGTGTTTGGGGTATCTCACCTTACTGATATAACTACTCCTGTTGTAAACTATTCCCATTATTGAGCCTTGATATGCAACCTCACAGTTATAACCTCTCCACGGAAATTGACCAAATCCCCGTCTTGATCGACTATACGGAGTTGGATATGATCTATGGTCCTCACGGTGACTGGTAGGTAAATGACGTGAGACGGTACTTCAATGATCTTATATCCAGGTGGAACGACGGGAAAGAACTCATGAATGGTGTGTACTTTGCGCTCATTGATGTAGGCACCCGTTGTAATGTTACACTCGACTCGCAGTGCGTTTACTTTAAGAATAGTCACGGGAAGGTCAGACTCGTGAACTTTATCGGCTTGTAGAGTACGTTGAGTGAAACCTAATAGGCTGCCTATAGAATCGGCTGGCAGAAAATTTACAGGGTGACTGCATTTAATTTCGCTACGCAGTGTATTATTATTCGGTTTAATGTTGATGGTGATACCCTTATTCAGTAGTACACCCTGTACATAGCTTTCGATATCCTCTATTTCATAGCTGCCGGTAGGTATGGTTACTACTTCCTCACCCGCGTAAATCTTGTTGTGACCAACGTCTACGTTAGGAATCGAATTAAAAGTCAGTAACTCTACCAGACCTAGGGAGTAATTCTTGAGAGGGTCAAGATCAATGGGAGGAAAGTATTGAGTTTCGAGGACCGAGGAGTTCCCCGATACGGTCAGTGTAAACGAATCGTCCATGCCTACTGCGAAAGTCGAACTGATTTCGAGGAATTACGTCGCATGTTTATATAGAAACTCGAGACACAAGTGACCACAGTCGAACGTATCGTAGTCTTGATATCTTTCATGGTTATACTTGACGCTACCAACACCAAGGTATCTGACGAGGTCCGACGGTGGACGAAGGTTACCGAAACTGTCAAAGTAAACGACTTCGTTGCCGTTCTTTCGGTACGCAACCCAATGTGTTCCAGGACCATCTTTATCATCTAGATTGACGATCGCTGATTCACGTCTTCGCGGCCCGTCCTTAGGCAAATCGTTGCGCATAAAGACGCCGCGGAAATGTGGAACGGCCGTCGCGTACTTTAGCAGGTCCGCGTCAGTTAGCGCCCGTCGTGGTAGCGTCACTTTTAGTTTTTTGACTGTTCTTTCAGGTGAATTCCTAAGCCCTTTCTGTACGGTTTCAGGTGGAGCCCCTTGCCTAGAGCGATAGCTTCCATAGTTTTGTTGTGCCGTTGACTCTCTTCCAGTTGTCTCTTGGCGGAACTTGCGTCGTTCACGGCTTTTGCGATACCTGCTGCACCGCCAGCTAACGCGCCCGTAGCACTGAGCCCGGCAAAAAGGGGTATGAGGAACGGTAAAAAGCCACCAACTTTGGCTGGAACAGGTAGAATCCGCGGAGATCGTACACGACATTTACCACCGGCCTTTCTGACAGCTCCTCGCGCACCCTTCAATGCAGACTTGATGGCTACTTTTGCAGTTTTGCCGGGAACCATGGACCGTTTGGCGGCATCGATAACTTTTCTCAATACCACCGGCTTCCGCATTCCCATGCCAAGCTTGGTTTTCGCTTTCATCGCGTTTGTCACTGCCCAGGCGGCTGCTTTCTCACCGATATTTGCGTCCGGGGCAAGAACCCGTTTCCAGGCTCTTTCAGCTAAAATTTCATCTGCTGCACTTCTGGCTTCGAGATTCTCTCGATTCTTTGAGTGGGCGATATCGTGTTCTCTACAAGCTGCGTCGAGAGGATTGATACCTGGATCGCCTCGCGCCAGTCTTTTCGCTAGTTTGGTACCGGGTCCGCAGTATTGATAACCGGGTATATGCAGCTCTACCGGGAGACTGTTGATGATCCTGTTGACCAACCCTTTCCCACGACGCTTACGACCGACTCTTTTGTGCACGATCATGTCGACGATCTGTACGTGAATGAGGAATCATCTTTTTAAACGCGATATTTATAGTGTTTGGTTTCAGTCAGAGTCAAGATGAGGTTCGAGAAACAACCTGTCAAGCTACCTGTCATGAATTTCCACAAAATCGTGCAACGGGATGTCGAAACTAGAAAACGGCATGGTGATTTGCTACCAAACAGCGTTCGCGCAGTATTTTGCGGACCGTCCAACTGCGGCAAGACTAATGCTTTGCTCACTCTAATAACACACCCTAACGGACTGCGATTTGAAAATATCTATATCTACTCAAAGTCTTTGAATCAACCCAAGTACAAGTTCCTGCAGCAGTAAATCGAATGTGTAGAGGGTGTCGAGTACTTTCCGTTTGACGAGCATGAACAGGTAGTTTTACCAAACGTTGCTTTACCTAATTCGATCATTGTCTTCGATGACGTGGCTTGTGAGAAGCAGGATAACATCAGAGCTTTCTTCTGTATGGGGAGACACAAAAATGTAGACTGCTTCTATCTTTGTCAGACCTATGCTCGCATCCCCAAACATCTAGTGCGTGACAATACCAATCTTTTAGTCCTATTTAAGCAGGATGAGATGAATTTGAGACACGTATACGATGATCATGTGAACACTGACATGACTTACGCGCAGTTCAAAGACTTGTGCTCGGCCTGTTGGAACAACGATAAGTACGGATTCATCGTAATAGACAAGGACAGTGAGATGAATGAGGGTAGATATAGGAAAGGGTTTGACTGTTTCGTGAGCATAAATGGAGAAAATTCGGAGGCGTAGAATCAGTAGCGTTTTGGATACGACTCGGTCAACATGCAGGACACAAAAATTCACGACCAAAAAGAAGTGTTGCGTCATATCGCCAAAGCCAGCGCGGCGATTCGACGTAAACACAGAATGATAAAGTCGGGCAAAGAGATCGCTGAACAGAAGATGAGCGATGTTTTCAAACCGGTAGTCACTCCGTTAAAAGAACTGGTGAAGGTTTCTGAAACGACTGCTAAATCCATCAAAGAAGAGCCGATCAAAGATGAACCAAGCAAAGAAGAGATTTACCCGATTAAAGAGGAAGAACCTGGAGTAGACGATTCCTTTTCAACAACAAGTGACGAAAATGAAATGGATACGACCTTACAGCCGACGCACCCTGAACCCGAGGCCCCTAACGACTATCTTGAATTGTTTCGAGATGAGAATATAAAAAGAAGCGATCTAGATAACGTGTACGGTGTACGCCCACTCGCTCACGGGAAGTTAATGATGGGTGACTCACCGATAAGTTTTGGCAATGACGTTGTTCATATAGGTGACATGACTTATACAAAGACCAAAGGCTTATTGGAATTGTTATTTAAAAAGATACCCGATGAGACCTACGTGCGCTCTGATGATATTCAAAATTATAGACAAATCGTATTTGCTACAAATGCACATCAAAAATACTATAAAGCTGGTCAACCCGTTCGGGAGCTGAACAACCCCAAGTTCAAGAAATTTATCGCGCAAGCGTTTACCGTGCCCCTTCCACGCACGGGTAAAGGTGTGCTACCGAAGCTTATGGTCGCTGAAGAAGGTAGAGGAACGGATTACGTTCACTGGGACGACCCCAATGAGCTGGTGGAACGTCTTCGTTTGCTCCTGGCTTCCCAAGCAGCTGGTAACTCGAGCCACTCCAACGAAATCGTATCGATAATCGAAGAATTGCGCGAAGCTGGCATCATTTATTAAGCAACCCCTCATCGTTTCCACCATCATTTCCACAATGAGCGTCGATGTGTTTGGACGACAGTTGGACAAGGCTACGGCTCCCAGCGGTCGGGGTCCTCCCGGTGTTGGATTCAAATTCACCGCTGACGGACATTACGATATAGATAATAAACGACTGTGCAACGTAGCCGATCCCGTGCAGCAAAATGAGGCTGTTACCATGAAACTCATGCGGCAGGAAATCGACGCTGTGAGAGAAGAAATCCGCTCAGCGACAGCCGTCTCGTACTCCCGTACGATAGCTGCTCTTCAAAACCTGAGTGGTGATATCGAATCGGCAGAAGAGTTGTCGGTTCGCAACTCCAAGGTCATTCTCAGCTTGGACACCAGACTGACAGCATTGGAAAATGAACGAGAAAAAGTTAGCGCTCGTGACGGAGCTGCACCGGTCAGCTAGAGAGAATTATCAACGTCGTCGTGTAGATGTTCGTGGTTTGGACGAAACCTGGCAAGCGGATCTCGTTGACATGGCACCGTACGCAGGAGAAAACAAAGGCTACAAATACATGCTCACCGTCATCGATATATTCTCAAAGTATGCCTGGGCCGTGCCGATGAAGAGTAAGACGGGTAAAGATACCGCAAGTGCTATGGAATCTGTACTCGCACAGGGACGTGTCCCGAAGAATTTACACGTTGACAGAGGCGGAGAATTTTATAATTCATATTTCGATTCTCTCATGAGGCGGTATAATATCAAGCTATACTCAACCTTTAGCAACTTGAAGGCATCGATCTGTGAACGCTTTAATCGTACGCTGAAAAACAAAATGTGGATGCAGTTCAGCCTGCAGGGTAATTACAAGTGGACAGACATCTTATCTGATTTGGTTTCGGATTACAACAACTCCAAGCACCACCTATATCAAGCTGGAACCGCCACATCGGAAAATCGAAATTCGCTATAGGGCATAATTAAGGGCTAATTAGAGGCTAGTTAAATACCCCGTCGTCGAATTAAATGCTCTTCGATTTTTTCGAAAAATCTATGGCGGTGCTGGCTCGAGATTTAGTTAGCAGCGCCACATCGAAAAAACCGACAAGGACAAAAAATTTCCAGAAACTTAATGTGCTGGAATTAAAGGCTAACTGAAGGCTCTCGATAGGGACTATTCCCGGATTGATTGCCCCACCCCTAACCCCGGAAAACCACCCCCCAATATCAAAAACGATAGTATCTAATTCCAGAACAACGACAGCGGGTTCTAAAGAGTCTAGAAATTCTTCTCGAATTAGAGGCTCTCCATATAGACTATTCCCAAGATGATTGCCCCACCCCTAACCCGGGAAAACCACCCCCGAACATCAAAAACGATAGTATCTAATTCCAGAACAACGACAGCGGGTTCTAAAGAGTCTAGAAATTCTTCTCGAATTAGAGGCTCTCCATATAGACTATTCCCGAGATGATTGCCCCACCCCTAACCCGGGAAAACCACCCCTGAATATCAAAAACGAGAGTATCTAATTCCAGAACAACGACAGCGGGTTCTAAAGGGTCTAGAAATTCTTCTCGAATTAGAGGCTCTCCATATAGACTATTCCCAAGATGATTGCCCCACCCCTTACCCCGGAAAACCACCCCCCAATATCAAAAACGATAGTAGCTAATTCGAGAACAACGGCAGCGGGTTCTAAAACGTCTAGAAATTCTTCTCGAATTAAAAGCTCTCCATATAGACTATTCCCGAAATGATTTCTCCACCCCTAACCCGGGAAAACCACCCCCCAATATCAAAAATGAGAGCATCTAATTCCAGCGCAACGACAGCGGGTTCTAAAAAGTCTAGAAATTCTCCTCGAATTAAAGGCTCTCCATATAGACTATTTCCGAAATGATTGCCCCACCCCTAACCCGGGAAAACCACCCCTGAATATCAAAAACGATAGTATCTAATTCCAGAACAACGACAGCGGGTTCTACAGAGTCTAGAAATTCTTCTCGAATTAAAGGCTCTCCATATAGACTATTCGCGAAATGATTGTCCCACCCCCAACCCGGGAAAACCACCCCTGAATATCAGAAACGAGAGTATCTAATTCCAGCGCAACGACAGCGGGTTCTAAGGAGTCTAGAAATTTTTCTCAAATTAGAGGCTCTCGATTTTGTACTTTTCTATAACATATATACTTTTCTATAACTTTTCTATAACAACAATCTATAAAAATAGTCCACGGACATAATAAACTATCTGTCTCTCTCGATTGTACGTATACAATCTATTGTACGTATACAATATATACCTTTACAATACTGTATAGGTATATATGTCCCCAACTTTAGAGCGAAGATGAAGTTCGACTCCACACGTCCGAATCTCTTGCATTTTGGAGGTGGATCGAGCAGGACAGTTACTGGTTGTTTATCATCCAGGCACGTAGTGAATAAGATGAGATTCAACCAGGCAATTAATTTTACTACAGTCAAAATGGATATCCCCCGGAAGCACGGTCGACGCTCTAGATGTTTACGCGCGTAATATGAACAATATGAAAAACCGCAGCGACGTAAACATTTGGTGCTGTACTGTCGGGCGCAATAACACTGACGAGGCACTTGGTATTGAGCCCTAGAGCAGGGTAGACGTACTCTTCAACTACGAATTAGGCCAAATACTATATTGCTGCTCTGCCACTGAATTCATTTCTTATTGTAGTATTTTAATAAATCACTTATACCTTGATTATAAAATTCTTTCTACAACACGAAAGTTGACAGGGCGTCGAGACGGGATGATCGAGTAAAGAAGTACATCTGCAATTTAACCAAGAAGGTGAGGAAGCGGCGCTCTTCACCTAATTCATAGACCGTAGGCAGCAAGAGAAGAAGAAAGCCCAAAACTAACAAAGATTGTTCTCTAATGAGAAAAAGAATGTAAGCGAGGCATACTTACTACACTAGTGTCTGGATGGTTCTCGAAAACAAAAATAATAATTCAAGTCTCGCTCGTCATCATTTTGTATTTGCGCGGCCGGTTGCATTTTGATTACAGGGTAAATATAAGATCGCTCATCTAGAAAGACTGAGACTAGTTGAAACAAGGCTTAGGCCCGCACTAAGCAGTCGCCTTTAACTAAAGGTCACTTTTAGCCATAAGGTTTAACACAGAGATAAAGCCATCTCTAAAGTCGATTTTACCCCTGTGTTGAACCTTACGGCTAAAAGTGACTTTTAGTTAGAGGCGACTGCTGAATACAGGCCTTAGTGTTTATCTTTGGCATTATTCAGTTGCACATTTTATACTGATAATCGCTTGCGATCATTCAGACACCTTAAAATAAATAAGTAAATGTGGTTTAGCATCGTATTTAGCAGGCACTCTGCTTGGTTTTTTTTTTACATCGTCGAACTCCATCCACGTATCTGGTGACCTCAAGACGATAGCAGTATAATGGCCGACTCCGATGGGTTCGTCGCCGGATAATCGAGTGCGAGGTGGTGGTGGCTTAAAATCCACGATTCCAATTAAAGTAAAACGGCACTTTCCATGACTCAAAGGATCGCAAAAGCTTGTAGGTAAGCTATTTAATGATATGCGAGCGGCATAGTCAATTTCGATCATAATAAATGGTCCTGTGAATAAGATAAATAATTTTTGAGAACGACTGTATTATAAGATATTCATTTTGTTTTAATATGCTTGTAAATAGCATTAAATTCGTATGGAGCAGAAGACAACTATTCGTAGCATAGCATCTCGCGCACTATATCGGGCATTTTCTATTATTCCAAAGTATCAATTATCATTCGATATGAAGCAGCAAAAGATACGATACGTGTGTTGTACTGCGTGGGCGTTAATTTATAAGGTATACGTATAATATGACAATACTTAAATAATAAAAAACACATCAGCACTGGTCAAATAACGCATGCGATGCACAGTGGGCAAAAATAACCGGAACTGAGCACATCGTTGAAAAATAGCCTTCTTTCCGGTAAAATTTCCAAATACTTTGAAAAATGTCACAATGCAAAAAGATGTATAACAGTCTACAGTTTGGGGAAATGACTTTAAAAAATGAGGCAAAAGATACAAAAAAAATTACGTCAGTTTCTTAGAAGTACGTGTGAAAATATCTGAATAGATTGACGTGAAACTACTCATGAGTTAATATGAGCGCAAAAGTGTAAAAGAACTTTTGCTGTTATGCGCGCATTTTCAATCATTTTGACCTGCTGTGCGAGATTTCCACTGACAATTTGTCTTACGCTCTACAGGATTTTTTGAACACCATCTTTTATACATCACCGGCAAGCAAGCCTGGCTTCACAAAATGTGTCAAAACTCTATTATGGAAAACATGTCCAAACAAACTACTGTTTCTAGTTTTTAAAGATAATTAGGAATCAGATAAAATGTATAGAACACAGGACTAACCGGTTGCAGAAAATTGGGTGCTCACAGCACCGGAACAATTCTCTCTCGGACAGACCCTTTTCCCTCGGATTGCTACGTGCGTGGTTAAGACATTTTTAAATCTATCAGGATCTGTCAGAAGTTCTCGGGGAACAAATATGGTACGCAAATTTTTGCGCCGAGGCTCGCATCCGTTCGCACATTTTGACACCTCTTCGATGCTTGGCGTATCGACGAAAACTTTACTAACCAAGTAGGATACATTAGTTTCGCAATCGATTAGATGATTGTTGCCAACAGACTTTGTAATTGGATATGCATCAATTAATATATCGGCCCTAAGTCGATATGAATGCGCCCGAAGACCGTTGCTTATGATGTCCTCGACTAAATTCATGAGAGGATTATCATGCCTTAGGCTACTCACAGCCTCTCTTACACTAGGTCTATCACACGCAGCTACTAGTATTGCATGCAGAACACTGTCGAAGGCACAGGTCTTAGTGAACGAATATTCATCCGTCCCGAACTTCGAAGCCTGTGGAAATAAGATGTGTGATAAATCTGAACATTATTACTAGCAGCATTTAGTCAATCAGAAGAATCAAATGATCATTCATAAGGAATTTGCTACATGAAAGATGTCGTTTCGCAAATTGTGAATTTATTTTATTGCAATTGTTGTTGGGGATTTAAAGACAAATAAAAAATAAAACGGTAAGTGCGAAATCAAGTATACGTAATCGAGGCTTTCCGACTGGTAGCCTCCCATTACCTGTATTTTCAAGTTATTTCCATTCTTCATTATAGGAATTTTCGAATGTTTGATTAGAGACATAGCGTTATAAGTGCCATGATTTTTCTCTAAGTATCTATTTTTTCTCTTAGGGGCCTTGGCTGCTAATCCCCGCCAATCTTCGGTTTCTCGAGAAGCGAGAACTTCCGACGCATTGTCGAATTTGGAGCAATCTGCGCATACAAATTCCATTGGCGTCCCAATTGAAACAGACTTCGTCAAATCATGCAGAGGCTCGAGACATAATCTACATGATTGTGTAGTCGTCTTAATTTTAGTTGTAGCTGACAACGTGGGAGGTATGTCACCCTCGTTTTGGTGTGTCAGATCGATGACCGCGTCAGTTAATGCGATGGCTGGTGAAGATCTAGAACAATTTTCGACTAGGTCGGATTGATGCGTGACATGTTCTTCATGATCAGATAAAAATGCATCAGCGGAAATGTGAACCGTGTCACGATCAGTCGAGCATACTACTGTTTTGGCGTCAATTATTTTAGTACGCCCACTCAGGTAACTAATATGTTTAGATATGAAGACATCTGCCCTCATGGGTTTCGGATCGTTCCTGAGCAGATGCGTTTTTATAATGTTGAATTCGCTTTCCACAGATGCGCTTGATGCCGGCACACGACCATAAGTAAAATGGTCACGACACACGCCTGACCACAGCGGGAACCAGCGGATATCACTGAGAAGTCGGTCAGCAAGCCTAGGTAGATAATGTGCATTATCGTGATTTCCTTCTTCGGTTTCTGCAACGCTTTTAACTTCCAAGTCGATGTTTTTGGCCCACGACGACCAGTAGTTCGAAACCGTACTGTCATCGAAGACGGTATCTTCATCTGGGCGAATAACGGGCGATGTATCACCATCTACGTCGGGAACCTCCAGACACGGGTTAATTTGGTTTTTCAAGAGATTCTTACATACGTCGCATTGTGTTTGCTGCCCCGAAGACAGGCTTCCATCTGTCTCACATCGTGCTATCAGTAAAATCGATCGCAACAGCTCTCCAGCAGAATGTAAGTCACGCACTTGTATAAGCTGACCTATCGCAGCCATGTAAAAGATTTTGACGCGCTGTGACGAATTCTTCAAAAAATCCGCGTACATTTTCAGAAAGTGCGCCACATCAATCCGGACATAACACTTTGGCAATACTGGATTGCTGCACGCATTTGCGTAGTCTTCAATGGTTGCATGATTGGTGAATACTTTAATTGCAGCCCCCAAAAGCGCCTTGGATGAGTCGCACACAACTTCTTTGGGATACGTTGCAACTTGCGAGGCCCACTCCGCCAGCCAATATGAAATCGCGACCGTAGTATGCCTTTCGCTGAGCATTTGCGACACTGAAAACTGTCCGCTTTTGTTGTGTACCACTGCATGGTATAAGAAAATGTGGCCGGTTTTTGTTTTATCGCACCGTTCTAACGGCTTGATGATGCTACCTGTGGCATCTATGCAAATGCAAGCTGGCTCTTTCTTCGCATATGACCGGTACACGTGGATCTGATGATTTGTCCAGTAGTGCACATAGAACGGATCTAAACCTATGCCATGTATGGAGTTCGTAAAAGACTGCCTTTTCATCATCTGCAAAGCGACGATTGGATCACGAGCTAAATGCTGCGATGAGAGATATTCGTGCTTTGCGTTGATCAGGGCGGTTGTCTTATATAAGTGAGGTGGCTCAGGATCCCCACGCAGCATCATCTGTTCGGCTTTTTCGGACCGGTAAATTGTTGCAGACTTTGTGCATAATTCACGGCCGATAGCTAGACGCATAGGTGCGCGGAGATATCTTTTCCCGCATTGCCCTTCACCTTTCGTCACGGTGCAGTCGATACGCGTACTGTTAGTAGGTGTGTCAACACAATTGTCAATTGCACATGTGATTGTTCCACCACAATTGCACGTACCTACGAAACATATCGTTTTTACTGTATTATAAGTACGAAAGGAAATGTTTGACCAAATTACAATACAGCCTCATATTTCATGCTGAACACAGTAAAATAATATCTAAAATAATATCTTCAAAAACGACTCCTTATGAAATAAAGACCACTTAATGAGCACACTGAATTTCGGTAATCCAAATTTAATTGTTTTGTCACCATGAATTCTGAAAAATGATGGGATATTCCGGGCAAACAAAGTAGAAACCCCCCTCGGTTCAGTCATTATTATTAATAATAATATTATTATAATTGTTATTTTTGTTTACTATCATAATCGTACACTATCAGTCGCATTTGAATTCATAAGTCAAAGTCATCTACTTTTTATTATACGCACAACTTAATAGGCAAGTGATATGGCGTTAATAATCAGTGTATGAATGTATCAGGGTATCTCGAAGAAGAGCAAAATATTTAATATAGACGCTAGGGTGTCCGTTATTTCTCAATTTTTTTTTTCCGGTGACGCCTCCCAAGTCATACGTTTATACCCTAAAAGTAAGGTTTAGATATAAAAAAAAAATTTCCGATTCATCAAAACCGTACCAAAATCACTTTAGTTTTCTCATTCATTTATTTTCTCGTTTTTTTGGAAATTATTCTTTTTCTCAGTCATTCCATCAGCTATCCAACGAATTATTGTTCGATTTTCTTCTTCAGATGCTGTCTCTCGCTGGAGAAATTTTAACATTGGTGAAAAAAAAAAATTTTCAAGTAATATTTTCTTACTTTTTACATAAAAAAAATCTTTTTACAGTAAAATTCTCTTATTTTTTACATAATTTTTTATTTTTTTTTTACCAACGTTAAAATTTCTCCTTCCGAAGACACTATCTGAGGCAGAATATGAACAATAATTCGTCGGCTAGCTGATGAAATGACTGAAACAAAGAATATTTCTCAAAAAACGAAGAAATCCCATGTTAATTGAATGGAAAAAGTGAAGTGATTTCGGCACGGCTTTAACGAATCGGAATTTTTTTTTCATGTTTGAACTTCAGTTTCAGGATATAAACCAAGCAGAAACTTTTGATTTAGGGGCCGTCACCGGAAAATAAAATTTTTTGGGAAATGCCGGATACCCCAACACACACTCATCACTCTAAACGATACTTTTTGATGTGAAACAAATCCTGTGCAAAGATGAGCCAAAAACTATCTTTTACAGTGATGCAAGTAAATAAAAAAAAAAATAATTTTGCTTATTTCAGAGACATCATAGAATGTTTATACCTCGTATCGAACCACTCTTGCCTTCCTGTGTGATTTTCGAATTTTTAAAATTAAAAGCACATCGCAATCGGGTTGTGTTCCATAGTTGCCTCGTTATCCACTCCTGCCAAAGTCCGGGCTTCAAAATTAGGCAATGTCGATCAAGTTGCTTGCCCTTCTCCCGTCTTTTGTGCACTGCTTTTTGAAGCAGTTCTTCAAACTCACTTTTTGCCGACCATATTGTAAATTTTTCAATATCGCGATCAAATGATGAGTTATTGTCATCGCTTGGCACAGGTAGTTCGATACTATGATCGTTACTTGAATCCTGAACTGAAGGACCACTACAATCTGGCGTGCTACACAATATCTGTCGTCGAATTAAAGGGTTAAAAACCATCGAGTATAAGGTTCTACTTGACAATTGATTATTCAAGTCATTGGATATTAAACTCCATACTGCGTGTGTTTTTGAAATTATCTTAGAATTGGGTAGAAATATATTAGATCTATGTTTCTTGATAGCATTGATCGCTAGTTTTCTATCGACTTTGAAAGGCTTGCCCGGTTGACGCTTCATTATCACAACTGAATTACAACAACTCTACGCAAACGATCGCACGAGACTGAGGTTGCTCTTGCTGACGAAGATTCTCCTTCTTATTTAAAAAAAACCTCAATCGTACCGAATTCAAAACAATAGTCAGCGAGGAATTTCGTGAAACAATGTAAACCCCGCTCGCACGGTAGGTTTGCAAGACTGTCGCGAATATTCGCTGTTACCGGTAGCTTATTGGAAGGAGTACACCAAAATTAATTATTAAAAAAAAAATCTTTAAAAAGTTGCGGAAGCTATTTCCCACAGGCACTAAATAAATTAAAAAAATTCGGCCAAATCGAAAATGGTCAACCATTACAGTCGTCGGGTTGGCTTGGCAAGTCCTCAAGATATTCTGACTTTTTAGGCAGTCCCTTGAAATTGGAGCCATAATTTCATGAGCCATGTACCTCGCCATGTACAAGCCATTTTCAGCAAAAAAAAAGAATAAAATAAAAAATAAAGTGAACCAACGGTAAAACATTTTATATTAAATTTTTCTCTACATTTTACAGAATTTTCGGTAATATCACTGAGTAGAAAACAAATGCATCTGCAAAATACTAGGCACCAAATATCTGAATAAATCCAATGAAGATTATCTCGACTTGTACAATGAACTCGAGTGAGAAAACACTACTCCAAATTATACATAAAGATACACGTAGGTGATTAAATTGAAGAATTGCGTGGTAATACGTTCGTACATCATAATTGCTAGAAAAAAGAACTTATGGCAATCATCGTTGATCAATCAGATTGTAATTAGACGTTAAAGATATATACCAGATAAAATAAGCTGAGCAATTCAGTTCAAATGAAATTCTGTCGTGATACAAGTGGAGTAGATATGTTCCAAATATGAATATTTATGTGATGTATTAAATAACCACCTCGTTTAAATAAAAATCTATCAAAAAAAGAATCCGAACCAATTATTTAATTATTAATCTTACATACTCGCCTATATCTCCTAAACTTTTACAAGATGAACCATATACTGTAACGAAAGCCCATAGTTTAGTTCTCAAGATTTTGAGAAGGTGAATACTTATCACGCAATAATGTGCAAATATTTATTCTTGACGCGTATTTATGGAGTAGACTGCACTCTAATGGAAACTCGCATCACCCATTTTACATTTTTGTATGCATCGTATGAAATATCACTTCTTAATTTCGATATTGTGATTGAGGGTATTAATATTTCTGTAATTATGATTATTAACATTCGATTAAGGATATTATGAATTTTCGAAATGTTCAGTAAGAAATTTAAACCAGTTCATTTAAACTGCAGATATAAGTTTTTGAAAATGCATCATGCAAATTCGCACCAAACGGTGCGTTTCCAAGAGTCGAGGAATAGGTGTGCACTCGGGGTAAATTACACATGTTCAAACGGTGATACGGATACGAAGTCATCGGAAAGTTCGTAGCTTGTATATATATACGGAGATTCACAAAGAATCCCAAAAGCCTATCGCCTGACTCATGGTCCTCGAAGTCATTTCACTAATCCCCACACGTGCCTACTGGTTCGCCGAGTAGTACTCCAGGGTGAGATATTCCGTTTCTTGTCAAGAGGTGACGGGTAATGACTAACGAATCCGGCAAGGTCAAAATCTAGAGCCTCCATTTCGAGAAGAATTTCTAGACTCTCTAGAACCGGCTGTCGTTGTTCTGGAATTAGATACTCTCGTTTTTGATGTTCGGGGGTGGTTTTCCCGGGTTAGGGGTGGGAAAATCATTTCAGGAATAGTCCATATGGAGAGCCTCTAATTCGAGAAGAATTTCCAGACTCTTTAGAACCGGCTGTCGTTGCGCTGGAATAAGATGCTGTCATTTTTGATATTCGGGGGTGGTTTTCCCGGGTTAGGGGTGGGAAAATCATTTCAGGAATAGTCCATATGGAGAGCCTCTAATTCGAGAAGAATTTCTAGACTCTGTAGAACCCGCTGTCGTTGTTCTGGAATTAGATACTATCGTTTTTGATATTCAGGGGTGGTTTTCCCGGGTTAGGGGTCGGGCAATCATTTCGGAAATAGTCTATATGGAGAGCCTTTAATTCGAGGAGAATTTCTAGACCCTTTAGAACCCGCTGTCGTTGCGCTGGAATTAGATGCTCTCATTTTCGATATTGGGGGGTGGTTTTCCCGGGTTAGGGGTGGAGAAATCATTTCGAGAATAGTCTATATGGAGAGCTTTTAATTCGAGAAGAATTTCTAGACTTTTTAGAACCCGCTGCCGTTGTTCTGGAATTAGATACTATCGTTTTTGATATTGGGGGGTGGTTTTCCGGGGTCAGGGGTGGGGCAATCATCTCGGGAATAGTCTATATGGAGAGCCTCTAATTCGAGAAGAATTTCTAGACCCTTTAGAACCCGCTGTCGTTGTTCTGGAATTAGATACTTTCGTTTTTGATATTCAGGGGTGGTTTTCCCGGGTTAGGGGTGGGGCAATCATCTCGGGAATAGTCTATATGGAGAGCCTCTAATTCGAGAAGAATTTCTAGACTCTTTAGAACCCGCTGTCGTTGTTCTGGAATTAGATACTATCGTTTTTGATGTTCGGGGGTGGTTTTCCCGGGTTAGGGGTGGGGCAATCATCTTGGGAATAGTCTATATGGAGAGCCTCTAATCCGAGAAGAATTTCTAGACTCTTTAGAACCCGCTGTCGTTGTTCTGGAATTAGATACTCTCGTTTTTGATATTCAGGGGTGGTTTTCCCGGGTTAGGGGTGGGGCAATCATCTCGGGAATAGTCTATATGGAGAGCCTCTAATTCGAGAAGAATTTCTAGACTCTTTAGAACCCGCTGTCGTTGTTCTGGAATTAGATACTTTCGTTTTTGATATTCAGGGGTGGTTTTCCCGGGTTAGGGGTGGGGCAATCATCTCGGGAATAGTCTATATGGAGAGCCTCTAATTCGAGAAGAATTTCTAGACTCTTTAGAACCCGCTGTCGTTGTTCTGGAATTAGATACTATCGTTTTTGATGTTCGGGGGTGGTTTTCCCGGGTTAGGGGTGGGGCAATCATCTTGGGAATAGTCTATATGGAGAGCCTCTAATCCGAGAAGAATTTCTAGACTCTTTAGAACCCACTGTCGTTGTTCTGGAATTAGATACTCTCGTTTTTGATATTCAGGGGTGGTTTTCCCGGGTTAGGGGTGGGGCAATCATCTCGGGAATAGTCTATATGGAGAGCCTCTAATTCGAGAAGAATTTCTAGACTCTTTAGAACCCGCTGTCGTTGTTCTGGAATTAGATACTATCGTTTTTGATGTTCGGGGGTGGTTTTCCCGGGTTAGGGGTGGGGCAATCATCTTGGGAATAGTCTATATGGAGAGCCTCTAATTCGAGAAGAATTTCTAGACTCTTTAGAACCCGCTGTCGTTGTTCTGGAATTAGATACTATCGTTTTTGATGTTCGGGGGTGGTTTTCCCGGGACAGGGGTGGGGCAATCATCTCGGGAATAGTCTATATGGAGAGCCTCTAATTCGAGAAGAATTTCTAGACTCTTTAGAACCCGCTGTCGTTGTTCTGGAATTAGATACTATCGTTTTTGATATTGGGGGGTGGTTTTCCGGGGTTAGGGGTGGGGCAATCAATCCGGGAATAGTCCCTATCGAGAGCCTTTAATTAGCCTTTAATTCCAGCACATTAAGTTTCTGGAAATTTTTTGTCCTTGTCGGTTTTTTCGATGTGTCGCTGCTAACTAAATCTCGAGCCAGCACCGCCATAGATTTTTCGAAAAAATCGAAGAGCATTTAATTCGACGACGGGGTATTTAACTAGCCTCTAATTAGCCCTTAATTATGCCCTATAGCGAATTTCGATTTTCCGATGTGGCGGTTCCAGCTTGATATAGGTCCAAGCACCATACTATTCGCATGAAGCCAAAAGACGTTTCCTCCAGAAATGAAGAGACATTACTGCACACTGTATACCAAAAAGTTTGAGGCAGATCCGTTAAACCGGCAAAGTTCAAAATTGGAGATAAAGTACGAATCAGCAAATATAAGAATGTTTTTGAGAAAGGCTATACACCGAATTGGACGACCGAAATATTTACGATTGTACAAGTAGCCAATACCAACCCGGTAACGTACAAGCTCAAAGACTATCAGGATCAGCCTATAGCAGGTGGCTTCTACGAACAGGAACTTCTCAAAGTCAAGAACTCCGACATCTACCTGGTGGAGAAGGTGCTCAAGAAACGTGGAAACAAGCTGTTTGTGAAGTGGTTAGGTTTCGATAATACACATAACAGTTGGATAGATGAGTCTGACTTGTAAGCCTTTATTGAATGAATAAATCTTTAATATATATCATACACCGCAGTTTATTTACATGTATCATAACCCCATGGAAGCGTGTCGGTAGTATGAGGAAATATGATCCTCTTGTCGTCGTTCCAGCTCAGCGCTATCTTCCTCTGCGTTACCGTATGAACCTGGTGATTCTTGCTTTGAATTAGATGCTGACTTTTTATTAGATTTTGATGCTGCATAGCACACTCGATGTAGTCATTGAAAGTTATTGTTTTTAGTGTAGCTCTCTTGACTCCTTTGGCACGTTTCTGTTCTCTTTTTTCACCTAGAACCTTGAAGGAATATAATTCAGCTCTTAAACCTATAAACTCAGTCATTATCTTCCCGTTATTCTCGTCTTTCATCAATCCCAATACTTTCTTGTTGACTAGCGGCATCTTATAAACATTCTCCGGAGGATAGTCGGACGTGTCAAATCGATCCAAATTGCGTTTCATTAGCTCGTATATATCGGGTACGGTAAAATGATATATAAGACTGTCAGTGTCAGTATACATGAGCTTTGCTCGGTCTCCGAATCTACTTTTGATATAATTATAATGGAAATCATAAATGTAGGTTTTAGCAAGATCCATAATAGAAAATCCTGCATATATAGGCTTGTTGAATTTGATTTTCGTCCGGCTCAATTCAATTATTGCCATATCTTCACCGAATGCGGTACAGCTATGAAAGTTTGGCTTAGCGATAAGCGCTCTTGCTCCGTGTCTCCCATCCCACTTTGTAATCAACCGTACATCTCTATGTTTTCTAACGTTTTCCATTGTTTTTCCGAAAACGGCGTTATTCATGAGTTTATAAAAATTTTTTTCGAAATCATTGCTAGACTTTTTCCGCAATTCAGTATTCAAATCTATATATTTCTGAAGCCACGGTGCTTGTTTAAATTTTAATACCCGATAGATTTTCTCTAACTTCATACCCAAACTCAAACACTGTTTCAAAACTTTATAGTGAACGACATACCGCTTTTTTGAGAAAAGGGTAGTTGTTAATTTAGATATCTTACATCTCGACAGAGGTGGTACGTAATGCTCTGGACACAATGGTAAGTCTTTGTGAGAGTCCTGAAGTTCTCGCGGATATTCTAAATCTACTTCAAGTATGTAACCTATAGGAGATTCATCTGAAACTGCTAGAACATCAAAACCTTGGAAATTTGACACCCATTCGAAGGAGCTGTACGGTAAGAAGTGACTCATAGCTGCACCATATAAATTATTAACGTCAAAATACATGAGGTACGATTCTTCCTGACGCGGATCGAATGCCGATCCCATATATCTGTTATTAGCTTTAGCGTATCTGTTCGAGCATTGGGCAACTCCGCCTCGAATTCCTCGTTCTATAAACAATAACATATCAACGTCGATAAGAAGCTCGAGCTCAACACCCGTGCACTTGAGCATCGCGTCGAACGATAAACCCGGCGCCGTATAATAATGTAACGGATCTAAATTATAAGTGGACCAACAATTATTCCTGAAATTTTGAAAAATATCCGCTAAAAGAAGCACATCCGTTTGTAAATACAAATCTGAATATTGACCCAAAGTTTTGATTTGGAAAGTTTGCCAAACGTTACACGCGTGCAAATAGTCATCCTCCGAAATATCTGAATCGTTTAATTTTGAATGAAATTTTTCTTTTGTGGTAACTGTACTTCTTCAAGGCTTTCCCAACTATTTACATACTCGTATGGAAATACACCTTTCCTCGTCAATAACTGAAATTCTTCGACGCTCCTACAATACTTACGCGTAATTAATTTCTGATCGTCATTTAAATAAGACGCTAATTTTTCTAGACTGCCCGGCATGAACCGGAACGAATCAATGAAGCTAAAATGTATAGATGTTCCCTTTACACTTTTTGTGAATGATATATACTTGTCTTTGTTAACCGGTAAGAGAGTGACGGGTCCTTCGAAAGCTGTTGCTAATGTTTCAATCAAAAAGTGTGAGTCATAGCCCGATAAGTTATGAAAGACCACCGGAATGATGTGCGAATCCTTGTAATTTAAATTGCAACCTTCATGCGCTGCACCACGATACTTGCCTGTGAAGTGGCAATGATCGCGATGTTTCACGTCTTGAGGTGCGAACGGTTTTTCACAAATATGACAAATCTTAGCTGAATCGAATGCTTGTTTTTGTTCATGACTCAAAGATTCCATCGGGATCACACACTTGAAATAAGGTTCTAAAGCATGAGCCAAACTCTCCAACTCGCTTACAAACCATTCTATACAATCCTTTCCACGGTTGACTCTAAATTTGGAAACTGAATCGTTGAAGGTACAATGTAAATAGTAAGCGATACTGTACGGGACATGTTTTTCATACACCCTTCTATTCTCAGATGTATCGTCAACCGGTTGCAAGAGACATTCGAGATCGGCGTAAATACAAAACGGAACATTTTCTTTATATTTAAAGTTTTTGAATTTCAAGATTTTATCCTTTTCGTCCGGTAATATTACTTTGCATTTATTTAAATTCGCGCAATCAAGCTTGTGTTTGACTAAACAATTTTCAGACTGAAAATGACTCAAACATCTATCGCACAACCAGGTATGACCCTTGTGTTTTGAAATTTGTGAGCTCAATAGTCGAGACCAGTTATCATTAGACCGTCGTAGAGTGAGGACGTCTAAACGCTTGCTGTGCGAGAGGTTTAAATCAAGACAAGTGTTGTTTTCGTTATATACCTATATGTGAAGCGAGTATAGTTCGAAATCAAATCATATCAATAAAGTGAGAAAAATAGGAAATCTAAAGTTCCAATAGTGCTAAAACAGAATTAAGTTAGCCAATATGGCTAACAACATAGAAAATCCGATCACATCAGTAATAATCGGTGCGCAGGAGCCGACGGAAGATGAAAATCCGACTAACTGGTCTGCAATAAATAACAGGAAAAGAAGCAGAAACAGCCCTGTGGATGGAAATAAACCTAAAAGACAAACCATGATCAAGGATTACTGGTTGGCCAATCCTATCGAAACAAACAACTCATTTCAAGCGTTGCAAAATCAGACTGAAAACGAAGTGGGTGATCCCAACAAAGTAAATGACCCAGTCAAAACCCTTAAATCACCACCAATTTTTATAGACAGAGTAGATAACATTCGCCCTTTAACAGATCTGCTAAACAAAATTGCAGAAAACGCTTATACCCTCAAAATTTTGTCAAACAACGAAGTCAAAATTCAACCACACTCCTCCGAGAAATATCTTCCAATCATCGAAGAATTAAAAAAGAGAAACACACAATTTTACTCTTATCAAATGAAGCAAGACAGAACATACAAGTGCGTTTTACGTAATATTCACCCTTCTGTTGACACCAACGAAATTAAAACCGAAATCGAAAAACTGGGTCACAAGGTCGTTAGAGTTTCAAACATTCAGCAAAGAGAGACCAAGAAACCGCTACCGCTTTTCTTCATCGAACTCGAAACGAATAACAATAACAGGGACATCTTCAAAGTAGATAAACTTCTCAACTCAATAGTTTGTTTTGAGGCTCCACATAAAAAAAGAGAAATACCTTAATGTACAAGATGTCAAGTTCACGGACATACTAAAAATTACTGTTTTAAAAATCCAGTATGCGTCAAGTGTGCAAAAAATCATATTACTGCAGACTGTCCCATAAAAGATAATATCAAAGAAGTTATATGTGCTAACTGTAATGGAAATCATCCGGCCAGCTATAAAGGTTGCGCAGTCCGTAAACAACTACAGCAAAAACTTTTCCCAGCTCTCAGAGAAAAAAGACTAAACACAAACATAAATATAAATCCATCTATTTCGACCTCAAACACTGTCAAAGATAATGTATCATATGCTCAAGCTACTACCGGCATTTCAAATGTACAACAAATCGAACCCGACACAATCGCGAGTCCAGACGCGCAAAACGTAAACAATAACAATAATAACAAGTTAGAAAACATGATCTCACAACTAATGTCTAAATTAGATTCAATGTTGAATCTCATTTCGAGCCTTATTAGTAAATTATAATGGGTAAAAATTTAAACATCACTATACGGAACGCAAACGGATTGGCACTCAGAACGCAAGAATTGAAAACATTTCTAAATAATGAAAAGATCGACATCATGCTGATTTCTGAAACCCATTTCACGGATAAATCGTACTTAAAAATTTTCAATTACAATATTTACTTTACGAATCATCCTGACGGTAAAGCACATGGAGGTACTGCTATAATTATCAATTCGAAAATTCGTCATTATGAAAACAAACACTTCTGCAGAGATTACTTACAAGCAACTAATGTAACAGTCGAAAGCAGTAACGGTCATATCACCTTTTCTGCAGTCTACTGTCCACCCAAATTTCCAATCAGTCAGAACAGCTTTACTGAATTCTTCAACAGTCTAGGTGATCGCTTCTTAGCTGGCGGCGACTACAATGCAAAACATTCGTGGTGGGGATCTCGATCTATTACCCCAAATCCAAAAGGTAGACAACTATACGCGACAATGAAATCAGAAAATCTCTTCCCAATATCAACAGGAGAACCTACCTACTGGCCATCTGACATAAACAAAACACCTGATCTAATAGACTTTGCAGTAGTTAAAGGAATAACTTCTCATTGCCTTTCTGCGAAATCCTGTTTCGATCTATCATCTGATCATTCCCCTATAATTATATCTCTCAATTACGCAATCAACACAAATAAAGGAAACAGATCGCTATTCAATAAGAAAACCAACTGGACAAAATACAAAGAATTTATAAACGATGAATTAACTTGCAATATCCCATTAAAAACTCCTGAAGATGTTGAAAGTGCAATAGAAGGATTCAACATCTGCTTGCATACAGCTATATCAAAATCCACACCCTCTCCTAAGACAGAAACATACAACAAACCACCTAATGTTTCTCAAAACGTCCTGGAAAAAATTACTGAAAAGAGAAAATTAAGAAGAATATGGCAAAATACCAGAAACAAGCTGAATAAAACTAAACTAAACCAGGCAACAAGAGAACTGAAAGAACTCATCTCGAAGGAAACAAATGAATCAGTAAAAAACTATTTAGAAAATCTCTCCCCAGAAGAAGCCACTGACCATTCATTATGGAAAGCCACACGCAGATTCAAACGCCCCAAAGTTTTTGTGCCTCCGATCAAAGACGCCAATGGCAAATGGGCTCGAACAGAACTGGAAAAAGCCACAGTGTTTGCACAGCACTTCAAAAAAGTTTTTGAACCGCCAAACAGAAAAATAACGGAAGAAGAAGAAAACACTCTCCTGAGCCAATACAAAGAAAATCAAGGAAACAATTCCCAGAGTATGAGCATCAAGGTAAAAAAAGTAATGAATATAATTAAAAAATTAAAGCCAAAAAAAGCTCCGGGTTACGACGGAATAAACAGCAGACTCATAAAAGAACTTCCTATAAAAGCTATCCGATATATTACCATTATAATCAACTCAGCAATTCGATTAAATTATTTTCCAAAACTTTGGAAAGTAGCTCAAATCATACTAATAAACAAACCAGGAAAAAAACCCGAATTTGTATCTTCATACAGACCAATCAGCCTGCTACCAATCCTTTCAAAAATATACGAAATAATAATTCTCGAAAAACTAAATTACATTATTGAAAATAACAACCTAATACCCAATCACCAATTCGGCTTTCGTAAAAAACACGGAACCATCGAACAAGTTAACAGAGTGGCAAGTAAAATAAGACAAGCCATTGAGGATAAATGCATATGCAATGCAGTTTTTCTGGATGTGGCACAAGCTTTCGATAAAGTATGGCATAAAGGCTTACTAACCAAACTTAAAAGTCTCTTCCCAAAAAACTTATTTAATATCCTTGAATCATACCTAAATGAACGAACATTTCAAATCAAAACAAATAAAACAGTATCAAAACTACATACAATAGAAGCCGGAATTCCTCAAGGAAGTGTACTAGGCCCGCTATTGTATTTACTATACACTGCTGATTTCCCCACAAGCATCAACACAACTACAGCTAAATACGCCGACGATACAGCTATACTATCAACTCATAAACATCCAAGTATTTCCACGGAGAATCTACAAAATCATCTTCTGAACGCTCAGGACTGGTTTGATAAATGGAGAATTACAGTTAATGATCAAAAATCCGCCCACGTAATGTTCACACTACGCAAAGAAACTGCAGACACAATCTATATCAATGATAAACCGATCCCGCAAAGCGACAAAGTAAAGTACTTGGGAATGCACCTAGACAAAAGGCTTACATGGAAAGATCATATCTGGAATAAAAGAAAACAATTTAATCTCAAAATAAGAAAAATGTATTGGCTCATAGGAAAGAAATCGGCATTAACAATCGCAAACAAAATATTAATATACAAAAGCATTCTCAAACCAGTATGGTCGTATGGAATTCAACTCTGGGGAGCAGCATCTCACTCTAACATACAAATAATTGAAAGATTCCAGAATAAAACACTCAGAATCCTCCTCGATGCCCCTTGGTATGTACCCAATGAACTCATAAGGAAAGATCTAGATATCAAATCAGTCATGGAAGAGATCAACGAAAATGTAAACAGATACAGAAATAGACTACAAATACATCCCAACGAACTAGCAGCTGAGCTTATAAAATCTACATATGTGAACACAAGACTCAAGAAATACAAACCACTATTTTGAAATTTTTGAAATGTAAAATCTATATATGAAATGTAATCATCATGGCACTGAACTGTGGCGACGTGCCTTCTTTCATGTTATTCTCAATTATTGTATAACTTTTACTTATTGTCAAATTGACAGATTGTAAAATAAATTGGAGTTAAAAAAAAAAAAAAAAAAATAGTCGAGATAAATTTTTGATCCATGTAAAATGATATATTGTATTGTTAGCGTCATCAGATCCGTTTGACTCGACATTAGATTCTAACATAAGGAGATGTATGGTAGACTTGTCTGATTTTTCTCGACTTAAATAAACGGGTACTATTTCGTGGTCGTCTATACCGTAAATATTAATCGACAAACCGTTCAATTTTTCAAATTTTAAAATTTTATCAAGACTCATGGGAAAATCCAAACCTTCATACCTCAGCACTGAGCTAAAATGTGGGTAAGAAGTCGTTCTACTGACATGGCTACCTGCCGGGAAAAGGGCTGCTGTGACTGACCAGAGAAAACAGTACCGATCGTCGTTCATAATATTCACCACCGCCTTCTTATCTTGTATATACTTGGGTAACGGTGTGTAAGTAGATATGCCTCCTCGCAGTGGTACATATTTGTTGATATTCACAGTCAGATTTATAATTTCAGGCAAAGACCATCCCGAATCTCTTTCCTGGAAGTCTTCTATCTTGACTAATAATTTCTCCCTGACATTTTCGTCGAACCATTCATCCATGTTCGTCGCTGGTAGAATAGCTTCGTTTTTGGTATTGAAAAACTTCATCTCTTCGATAATTTCACCGCTTTTCAGAGTATTGAATTTACAGGACAAAACTACATTGACTTTCAAGTTGCCTTGTTCGCGGAGAATATTCTTCAATCTGGAGATAATTAGTTTTTTTGAGTCATCCAGAAAATGTTCCAGATTTTTGTGTTGCAGATTCGCTATGACTCCCGTTCTTATTCTTCCATCGAAAGCTGACTCCAGATCTTCCCACTTTACCCTGTCACTTCTCCGCAATTTCCTTACACCTTCCCCTCTTTTTCGACATTGCTCAAACCGCGCTCTTAACGACTTTAGGATTCCAATTGTGGTCAAAATTCTCGTTTTTTCCCCGACCGTTGAAGCGGATTTTCGCCAGATTTTATTCAAAAGTCTGATATTCTGAGTCCCGAATCTTATCCATTTTTGTACTTCGGTGGTTGATGATTTCTTTTTCAAAATTCCATAAGCATTTTGCATAATGCTAATAAGTTTAAGACATTTAGCTGCGTCCATTTTTTTCACTAATAACAATTGTATGCTATGAAAGTGTAAACTTGAATGATGCGCTCACATTGCAGGGTGGTCATTTTATAGGTACAGCTTCATCGATGAATTCTAAGAATCTTGTAATGTGATACCTATATGTATTTCGTTTGCGCGAGAAACCTTTTTTCATCCGATTTTTTTCAAAACCAAGACTCCGAATAACTCTTTTTTACAAATGATAAGTTTGTCATCTACATTTCGTTGAAAATTTTTTCAAGAGATATTCTAGAATATTCGTGGCACTTGGTTCATGATTCAACTACCATGGAAGTTTCCAGTGCCTATTTGCTATCGTATTAGTTACATCGATAAGTGTGTGAGAACGTTCGAAAGTTTTGCGCTACGGTATTTAGTTACATCTACGACTCTTGTGAGCAGGACCGGGATCGTTCGCGAAACTGCACGTGGCTCTCATGCTATCTTATTTACGATTTTAACCCTAAACATGAGGGGTATATATGAAGAGCCTAATCCATGTACCAGCACGTCAGTCTTACTCTGCTATTCAAACGAGCACCAACCATCAATCAACCTGTCATCAACCTCAGTGAAAAATTTTTTGTGTGTTTCAAGTGAAAAAACATAGGTGAGTGTAACGTATACTGTGATTAATACCAAAAAGTTGATAAAATCAATAGAATTTTGTTTCAAGTTGTCATGAATTATAATGTACGTTGATGTACCTGTGTCTTTTCTTGTATGACACATGAATCTTTTCATGAAAGATTAGAGGTGGTTTAACGCAGCTTAGAAAATTGGTGTAAATCTGTCTGTTAATTATTTTTCAGAAATAGACAGTCTACCACAATTTAACGTCCGTGTGCCGAATGAGTGGACAGCTAATATTTCAGCTATTGAATTGGAGGAGCTGATGGAGTCTGTCCGTTTCATGGTTCAATTGGCTACAAACCAGCTGCCGCATACAATGATGCTAATGGAGTACAGAGGTACGATGGCTGAGTTACTCCAGCGGGCGGATGGGAGCTGGTGGCTCCGAAAAATGTAAACTTCTCAAATGTTGCAATAAAAAAAGTGTTAAGTAAACATTATTATAAAAAAAAACGAGCATACAGTTTACAAAATAAAAGTTATATACTGAAAATTAAACTTTCAATCTATTATTGCAACGCATGTTATGTACCCTACTCTAACCAAAATCCTATTCCTTGTCGTATTCATAGCATAATTTAAAAAATCTGAATAAGTATATTAGTCTTCAGGTAAGTATATGTGATTATTTACATCTATTGAAGTAGTGTAATGAACACGTAGTTTATTAATAATTTCTTTTATTAAATCATACTCATATACATATATAGGTATATCACATAGGTATAGGTGTATCATATAGGTATATCATATATAGGTATATAAAGGTATAGGTGTATCATATAGGTATATCATATATATGTGCAAGATCATCACATAGGTATATCATATATAGGTATGTATGGAAGCGTGGGTGTATTATATAGGTACATCATATATCAGATATCATGGTGTATGTGTGTGTGTGTGTGTGTGTGTGTTTATATGTAGTTGAATTCGACTTGATTATATTGGCCGCCAAGGTACTTCATATGTAAGCGGTTCTCATCAGCAGCATCTCTCATCTTGTGCAGCAAGTCGTCGTCATCCTTTAGAATCTTTGCCATTCGAGCCGGTAAGAAGATGCAAAATCTGTTGTCTACATCCACCACTATCCTGACTCCAAATTTGGTTTGAACTGTCCGAAGATCGGTAATCGGATAGTTCTCGAACACCTGCAGCTCACTCAGCTTCTTCGTTGGAAGGAATTCTTCCAAGCGACCCAATTTGTTGATTGCAGAGAGATCCATGTTTTTTTAGTCAAATCTTTATTGCTTCTAGTTTCTTCGTAAGACGGTTGATTTCTGATCTTGTATGGATCAAGCTTTTCACCTCGTTGATGTTCTTTATGAGCAGCTCAAGTCGCACTTTTAATTCACGACGTTTGAGAGTGGTTTGAACCATTCGAGAAATGATTGTAGAATGAGATGTCCCATAGCAAATTTTTACCCTTTTATAGCTGACAACCCCTCCACTAATACCTAAACATCTAGAACCTTCCACAGTCTTTCCGAGAACTAATTTTCTGAGAATCTTATCATAATTTTGCATTTTAACACGCAAGGTAACTCGATCCCTCAAAAACTTCCAACAGGATACCGACAAATTCCGAGAACCGTTTGTTTCCACGAATCATTAGCTAGGACTTGCATCTGCAGGTTTTTTGCGCAGGGGTATCAAATCTCACAGGGTGCCGAAAAATTCCAGGAACTTGGCCTTGAGGAAGCTTCTGGAAGCAAGGGTTGGAATCAGGGCGCGTGACGTCATATCGTAGGTATGTGCCGTCAAATCAAGGGTATGTGCCGTCAAATTAAGGGTAGGTGCCGTCAAATTAAGGGTGTGCGACGTCATATTGAGGGAGTGTGCCGCCATTTTGAGGGTACGTGCCGCCATTTTTAAGGGTGTGTGACGTCATATTAAGGGTGCGTGACGTCATTTTGACAGGTCTGAACAAGCCAGCAGGCATCAGCGAGCATGACGTCATCCTGTCAACCCCCTCCACCACCCTCACACGGACACGGCGGAGGTATGCATGTGTGTGTGCGTGTACGTGTGCACTAACACGCGGTGAGCCAGAATCCGCCTAGCCTATCTACTGCCAACTCCTGTATCTCGAACTCCATACTCTGACGCGTAAAAAGACAGTTTTCAGAGATCAATCATATTTTCGGATATATCGATCGATTTTTCAAACTAGAAAATATAAAATCAGTTCTGAAATTCATGTTGAACGGTGGAAATCCATATCAGCCGACTCCTGTATCTTGAAAGCCATACTCTGACGCCTAGAAAGACAGTTCTTAGAGATAAATTATTTTTTTGAATATATCGATAGATTTTTCTAACTAGAAGAAATTAAATAAGTTCTGGAATTCATGTAAAACGGTGGGAATCTATATCCAGCGACTCCTGTATCTTGAAATTCATACTCTGACGCGTAAGAAGACAGTTGTTAGGGATAAATCATTTTTTCGAATATATCGATCGATTTTTCAAACTAGAAAAAATAAAATCAATTCTGAAATTCATGTTAAACGGTCGAAATTTATATCGGCCGACTCCTGTATCTTGAAATCCATACTCTGACGCGTGAAAAGACATTTCTTAGAGATAAATCATTTTTTCAAATATATCGATCGATTTTTCAAACTAGAAAAAATTAAATAAGTTCTGGAATTCATGTAAAACGGTGGAAATCTATATCAAGCGACTCCTGTATATCGAAATCCATACTCTGACGCGTAAGGAGACAGTTGTTAGAGATAAATCATTTTTTCGAAAATATCGATCGATTTTTCAAACTAGAAAAAATGAAATCAGTTCTGAAATTCATGTTAGACGCTCGAAATTTATATCGGCCGACGCCTGTATCTTGAAATCCATACTCTGACGCGTAAAAAGACATTTCTTAGAGATAAATCCTTTTTTCAAATATATCGATCGATTTTTCAAACTAGAAGAAATAAAATCAGTTCTGAAATTCATGTAAAACGGTGGAAATCTATATCAATCGACTCCTGTATCTCGAAATCCATACTGTAACGCCTGAAAAGACAGTTCTTAGAGATAAATGATTTCCCGAATATATCGATCGATTTTTCAAACTAGAAAAAATGAAATCAGTTCTGAAATTCATGTTAAACGGTGGAAATCTATATCAGCCGACTCCTGTATCTTGAAAGCCATACTCCGACGCCTAAAAAGACATTTCTTAGAGATGAATCATTCTTTCAAATATATCGATCGATTTTTCAAACTAGAAAAAATAAAATCGGTTCTGAAATACATGTTAAACGGTGGAAATCTATATCAAGCGACTCCTGCATCTTGAAATTCATACTCTGAGGCGTGAAGGGACAGTTTTCAGAGATAAATCATATTTTCGAATATATCAATCGATTTTTCAAACTTGAAAAAATTAAATCATTTCTGCAATTCATGTTAAACGGTGAAAATCTATATCAGCCGACTCCTGTATCTTGAAATCCATACTCTAACGCGTGAAGAGACATTTCTTAGAGATGAATCATTTTTTCGAATATATTGATCGATTTTTCAAACTAGAAAAGATAAAATCAGTTCTGAAATTCATGTTAAACTGTGGAAATCTATATCAGCGGACTCCTGTATCTTGAAATCCATACTCTGACGCCTTAAGACAGTTCTTAGAGATAAATTATTTTTTCGAATCTATCGATCGATTTTTCAAACTAAAAAAAATCAAATAAGTTCTGGAATTCATGTAAAACGGTGGAAATCTCTGTCAAGCGACTCCTGTATCTTGAAATTCATACTCTGACGCGTAAGAAGACAGTTGTTAGAGATAAATCATTTTTTCGAATATATCGATCGATTTTTCAAACTAGAAAAAATAAAATCAGTTTTGAAATTCATGTTAAACGATTGAAATTTATATCGGCCGACTCCTGTATCTTGAAATCCATACTCTAAAGCATAAAAAGACATTTCTCAGAGATAAATCATTTTTTCAAATATATCGATCGATTTTTCAAACTAGAAAAAATAAAATCAGTTCTGAAATTCATGTTAAACGGTGAAAATCTATATCAGCCGACTCCTATATCCTGAAATCCATACTCTGACGCGCAAATAGACAGTTCTTAGAGATAAATCATATTTTCGGATATATCGATCCATTTTTCAAACTAGAAAAAATAAAATCACTTCTGAAATTCATGTCAAACCGTGGAAATCTATACCAGCCGACTCCTGTATCTTGAAAGCTGTACTTTGACGCATAAAAAGACATTTCTTAGAGATGAATTATTTTTTCGAATATATCGATCGATTTTTCAAATTAGAAATAATAAAATCAGTTCTGAAATCCATGTTAAACGGTGAAAATCTATATCAGCCGACTCCTGTATCTTGAAATCCAGACTCTGACGCGAAAAAAGACAGTTCTTAGAGATAAATTATATTTTCGGATATATCGATTCATTTTTTAAACTAGAAAAAATAAAATCAGTTCTGAAATTCCTGTTAAACGTCGGAAATCTATATCAATCGACTGCTGTATCTTGAAGTTCATACTCTGAGGCGTAAAAGGACAGTTTTCACAGATAAATCATAATTTCGAATGTATCAATCGATTTTTCAAATTAGAAAAAATAAAATCAGTTCTAAAATTCATGTTAAACGGTGGAAACCTATATCAGCCAACTCCTGTATCTCGAACTCCATACTCTGACGCGTAAAAAGACAGTTTTCAGAGATCAATCATATTTTCGGATATATCGATCGATTTTTCAAACTAGAAAATATAAAATCAGTTCTGAAATTCATGTTAAACGGTGTAAATCCATATCAGCCGACTCCTGTATCTTGAAAGCCATACTCTGACGCCTAGAAAGACAGTTCTTAGAGATAAATTATTTTTTTGAATATATCGATCGATTTTTCTAACTAGAAAAAATTAAATAAGTTCTAGAATTCATGTAAAACGGTGGAAATCTATATCAAGCGACTCCTGTATATCGAAATCCATACTCTGACGCGTAAGGAGACAGTTGTTAGAGATAAATCATTTTTTCGAAAATATCGATCGATTTTTCAAACTAGAAAAAATGAAATCAGTTCTGAAATTCATGTTAAACGGTTAAAATTTATATCGGCCGACTCCTGTATCTTGAAATCCATACTCTGACGCGTAAAAAGACAGTTCTTAGAGATAAATCATATTTTCGGATATTGTAACGTATCAAGCCTGCTCCGAAGACACTCAGTGTTGCCAGACAGAAATTCGTGGCCGTACTAGATGGAGCCACAAAACGTACTAGAATCGAAAATTTCGTAGTACGAAATTTAATTGTGATTACGTGATCAGAATACTATTCATTATCGACCATATTGATACTTTATACTAATCAAAAATATCCTTTATGTTTCCTGAAGTATAAATTCATGAAATACATGATAAAGAGGTGCGACTGACGATAAGCGAAGTGAGTGGCACTGGCCTTTTCGAGAGGCGAGCCAACAGCGGAAAAAAAACTTATGTGGAGTACGTATACATCAGCCGAATGCAGCTGGTTGTAAAAAAAAATTAAGAAAAAAAAATGTACTAGATAGTAGAAAGGCGTACTAGCGTACTAGATTCCTCTGAATCGTACTAGATCTGGTACAATTGTACTAGACTGGCAACACTGAAGACACTGCGTGCGCAACCTCGAGAAGTAGGAATACGGAGTAAGGGAACAGGTATAGAAATGGCGTAAACGCGCTGCTCCGCAGCATTTTCTACCTGTCGGAGAAATGACTCAATAAACTCTCTAAACTCAGAGCATTTTCTACCTGTCGGAGAAATGACTCAATAAACTCTCTAAACTCGCGAGCATTTTCTACCTGTCGGAGAAATGACTCACTAAAACTTTAAATACTCGCTATTCCGCCTGTCGGGGAATAAGCACTTTGCTTTATAACTTAGAACAATTGCTTATTAGTAAAATAGAATTGTTTCGAATCTCATTAAAATCATCATATAACATTTAATAGAAATTCAAGACATCGGTCGAGTCTTAGAATAAAATTAAAGATTACCTACTTATAAACAGCACGGTAGAATCACCTGTCGGGAGTCTAGCCACAACACAAACACAATAAGTCGTTAAAGCCACGAAAATAGAGAAAACCAAACACGTAGCATTAGGTTTCATTTCTGTATCTAAAATTTGTATTTTTTGTTATTTTTTTTATTTTGTGAAGTTTATTTTCTGATTGAAAACTTATTAAATTTTATGTTAGATAAAATTCGAATAGTTTCTGGATTTTTATCTAACGGCAAGGTTAACCTTCACCATCACATCCTTTTAAGTCAGGGAAATTGCCAGCCTTAAAGAATTACTGTTCAGCACTGGTAAAACTTTATCCGTGTCTGAATTAGTAAACGTTTCAGGTCTGGAGAACAGGTTCGACTTTTGGAGTCCAACTCTGTCTAATAAGATTTCACTCAGGGCGATAGGCTTGATATTGTATCCAGCTCTATCAAATCAGGGTGCTGGCTTGATTATTCATTAATCCAGCTCTGCGATTGCAGCTCTAGTCGACAACGATTCGAGTCTGTTAGTTAGGAACTTGGTCAGGTCTTGTAAGCATTGAGCGAGGCTCTGAACAAATTAAATTTTTAATGCAACAACCACGGCCTCTGTCTTATATTAAATTAATTAATTAATCAATTTAATACCAAACGTTGCAATATATTGATCGATTTTTCAAGTAGAAAAAATGAAATCAGTTCTGAAATTCATGTTAAACGCTGGAAATCTATATCAGCCGACTCCTGTATCTTGAAAGCCATACTCTGACGCCTAAAAAGACAGTTCTTAGAGATAAATCATTTTTTCGAATATATCGATCGATTTTTCAAACTAGAAAAAATAAAATCATTTCTGAAATTCCTGTTAAACGGTGGAGATCTATATCAATCGACTCCTGTATCTTGAAATTCATACTCTGAGGCGTAAAAAGACAGTTTTCAGAGATAAATCATAATTTCGAATGTATCAATCGATTTTTCAAACTAGAAAAAATAAAATCAGTTCTAAAATTCATGTTAAACGGTGGAAATCCATATCAGCCGACTCCTGTATCTTGAAATCCATACTTTGACCCGTAAAAAGACAGTTTTTAGAGATAAATCATATTTTCGGATATATCGATCGATTTTTCAAACTAGAAAAAATAAAATCAGTTCTGAAATTCATGTTAAACGGTGGAAATCTATATCAGTCGACTCCCGTATCTTGAAAGCCATACTTTGACGCCTAAAAAGACAGTTCTTAGAGATAAATTATTTTTTAGAATATATCGATCGATTTTTCAAACTAGAAAAAATTAAATAAGTTCTGAAATTCATGTAAAACGGTGGAAATCTATATCCAGCGACTCCTGTATCTTGAAATTCATACTCTGACACGTAAGAAGACAGTTGTTAGAGATAAATCATTTTTTCGAATATATAGATCGATTTTTCAAACTAGAAAAAATAAAATCAGTTCTGAAATTCATGTTAAAGGGTTGAAATTTACATCGGCCGACTCCTGTATCTTGAAATCCATACTCTGACGCGTAAAAAGACATTTCTTAGAGATAAATCATTTTTTCAAATATATCGATCGATTTTTCGAACTAGAAAAAATAAAATCAGTTCTAAAATTCATGTTAAACGATGGAAATCTATATCAGCCGACTCCTGTATCCTGAAATCCATACTCTGACGCGTAAAAAGACAGTTCTTAGAGATAAATCATTTTTTCGAATATATCGATCGATTTTTTAAACTAGAAAAAATGAAATCACTTCTGAAATTCCTGTTAAACGGTGGAAATCTATATCAGCTGACTCCTGTATCTTGAAATTCATACTCTGAGGCGTAAAAAAACAGTTTTCAGAGATAAATCATAAGTTCGGATGTATCAATCGATTTTTCAAACTAGAAAAAAAAAAATCAGTTCTGAAATTCATGTTAAACTGTGGAAATCTATATCAGCCGACTCCTGTATCCTGAAATCCATACTCTGACGCGCAAATAGACAGTTCTTAGAGATAAATCATATTTTCGGATATATCGATCCATTTTTCAAACTAGAAAAAATAAAATCACTTCTGAAATTCATGTCAAACCGTGGAAATCTATACCAGCCGACTCCTGTATCTTGAAAGCTGTACTTTGACGCATAAAAAGACATTTCTTAGAGATGAATTATTTTTTCGAATATATCGATCGATTTTTCAAATTAGAAATAATAAAATCAGTTCTGAAATCCATGTTAAACGGTGAAAATCTATATCAGCCGACTCCTGTATCTTGAAATCCAGACTCTGACGCGAAAAAAGACAGTTCTTAGAGATAAATTATATTTTCGGATATATCGATTCATTTTTTAAACTAGAAAAAATAAAATCAGTTCTGAAATTCCTGTTAAACGTCGGAAATCTATATCAATCGACTCCTGTATCTTGAAGTTCATACTCTGAGGCGTAAAAAGACAGTTTTCACAGATAAATCATAATTTCGAATGTATCAATCGATTTTTCAAACTGGAAAAGATAAAATCAGTTCTCAAATTCATGTTAAACGGTGGAAACCTATATCAGCCAACTCCTGTATCTCGAACTCCATACTCTGACGCGTAAAAAGACAGTTTTCAGAGATCAATCATATTTTCGGATATATCGATCGATTTTTCAAACTAGAAAATATAAAATCAGTTCTGAAATTCATGTTAAACGGTGGAAATCCATATCAGCCGACTACTGTATCTTGAAAGCCATACTCTGACGCCTAGAAAGACAGTTCTTAGAGATAAATTATTTTTTCGAATATATCGATCGATTTTTCTAACTAGAAAAAATTAAATAAGTTCTGGAATTCATGTAAAACGGTGGGCATCTATATCCAGCGACTCCTGTATCTTGAAATTCATACTCTGACGCGTAAGAAGACAGTTGTTAGAGATAAATCATTTTTTCGAATATATCGATCGATTTTTCAAACTAGAAAAAATAAAATCAGTTCTGAAATTCAATCCTAAACGGTCGAAATTTATATCGGCCGACTCCTGTATCTTGAAATCCACACTCTGACGCCTAAAAAGACAGTTCTTAGAGATAAATAATATTTTCGGATATATCGATCAATTTTCCAAACTAGAAAAAATAAGATCAGTTCTAAAATTCATGTTAAACGGAGGAAATTTATATCAGCCGACTCCTGTATCTTGAAATCCATACTCTGACGCGTAAAAAGACAGTTCTTAGAGATAAATCATATTTTCGGATATATTGATCGATTTTTCAAGTAAAAAAAATGAAATCAGTTCTGAAATTCATGTTAAACGCTCGAAATCTATATCAGCCGACTCCTGTATCTTGAAAGCCATACTCTGACGCCTAAAAAGACAGTTCTTAGAGATAAATCATTTTTCCGAATATATCGATCGATTTTTTAAACTAGAAAAAATAAAATCAGTTCTGAAATTCCTGTTAAACAGTGGAAATCTATATCAATCGACTCCTGTATCTTGAAATTCATACTCTGAGGCGTAAAAAGACAGTTTTCAGAGATAAATAGTAATTTCGAATGTATCAATCGATTTTTAAAACTAGAAAAAATGAAATCAGTTCTGAAATTCATGTTAAACGGTGGAAATCTATATCAGCCGACTCCTGTATCTTGAAATCCATACTTTGACCCGTAAAAAGACAGTTTTCAGAGATAAATCATATTTTCGGATATATCGATCGATTTTTCAAACTAGAAAAAATAAAATCAGTTCTGAAATTCATGTTAAACGGTGGAAATCTATATCAGCCGACTCCTGTATCTTGAAATCCATACTTTGACCCGTAAAAAGACAGTTGTTAGAGATAAATCATTTTTTCGAATATATCGATCGATTTTTCAAACTAGAAAAAATAAAATCAGTACTGAAATTCATGTTAGAGGGTTGAAATTTATATCGGCCGACTCCTGTATCTTGAAATCCATACTCTGACGCGTATAGAGACATTTCTTAGAGATAAATCATTTTTTAAAATATATCGATCGATTTTTCGAACTAGAAAAAATAAAATCAGTTCTAAAATTCATGTTAAACGATGGAAATCTATATCAGCCGACTCCTGTATCTTGAAAGCCATACTCTGACGCCTAAAAAGACAGTTCTTAGAGATAAATCATTTTTCCGAATATATCGATCGATTTTTTAAACTAGAAAAAATAAAATCAGTTCTGAAATTCCTGTTAAACAGTGGAAATCTATATCAATCGACTCCTGTATCTTGAAATTCATACTCTGAGGCGTAAAAAGACAGTTTTCAGAGATAAATAGTAATTTCGAATGTATCAATCGATTTTTAAAACTAGAAAAAATGAAATCAGTTCTGAAATTCATGTTAAACGGTGGAAATCTATATCAGCCGACTCCTGTATCTTGAAATCCATACTTTGACCCGTAAAAAGACAGTTTTCAGAGATAAATCATATTTTCGGATATATCGATCGATTTTTCAAACTAGAAAAAATAAAATCAGTTCTGAAATTCATGTTAAACGGTGGAAATCTATATCAGCCGACTCCTGTATCTTGAAATCCATACTTTGACCCGTAAAAAGACAGTTGTTAGAGATAAATCATTTTTTCGAATATATCGATCGATTTTTCAAACTAGAAAAAATAAAATCAGTACTGAAATTCATGTTAGAGGGTTGAAATTTATATCGGCCGACTCCTGTATCTTGAAATCCATACTCTGACGCGTATAGAGACATTTCTTAGAGATAAATCATTTTTTAAAATATATCGATCGATTTTTCGAACTAGAAAAAATAAAATCAGTTCTAAAATTCATGTTAAACGATGGAAATCTATATCAGCCGACTCCTGTATCCTGAAATCCATACTCTGACGCGTAAAAAGACAGTTCTTAGAGATATATCATATTTTCGGATATATCGATCAATTTTTCAAACTAGAAAAAATAAAATCAGTTCGAAAATTCATGTTAAACGGTGGAAATCTATATCAGCCGACTCCTGTATCTTGAAATCCATACTCTGACGCGTAAAAAGACAGTTCTTAGAGATAAATCATATTTTCGGATATATTGATCGATTTTTCAAGTAGAATAAATGCAATCAGTTCTGAAATTCATGTTAAACGCTGGAAATCTATATCAGCCGACTCCTGTATTTTAAAAGCCATACTCTGACGCCTAAAAAGACAGTTTTTAGAGATAAATCATTTTTTCGAATATATCGATCGATTTTTTAAACTAGAAAAAATAAAATCACTTCTGAAATTCCTGTTAAACGGTGGAAATCTATATCAGCTGACTCCTGTATCTTGAAGTTCATACTCTGAGGCGTAAAAATACAGTTTTCACAGATAAATCATAATTTCGAATGTATCAATCGATTTTTCAAACTGGAAAAAATAAAATCAGTTCTAAAATTAATGTTAAACGGTGGAAACCTATATCAGCCAACTCCTGTATTTCGAACTCCATACTCTGACGCGTAAAAAGACAGTTTTCAGAGATCAATCATATTTTCGGATATATCGATCGATTTTTCAAGTAGAATAAATGAAATCAGTTCTGAAATTCATGTTAAACGGTGGAAATCCATATCAGCCGACTCCTGTATCTTGAAAGCCATACTCTGACGCCTAAAAAGACAGTTCTTAGAGATAAATCATTTTTTCGAATATATCGATCGATTTTTGAAACTAGAAAAAATAAAATCACTTCTGAAATTCCTGTTAAACGGTGGAAATCTATATCAGCTGACTCCTTCATCTTGAAATCCATACTCTGACGCGTAAAAAGACAGTTCTCAGAGATAAATTATATTTTCGGATATATCGATTCATTATTTAAACTAGAAAAAATAAAATCAGTTCTGAAATTCCTGTTAAACGTCGGAAATCTATATTAATCGACTCCTGTATCTTGAAGTTCATACTCTGAGGCGTCAAAAGACAGTTTTCAGAGATAAATCATAATTTCGAATGTATCAATCGATTTTTCAAACCAGAAAAAATAAAATCAGTTCTAAAATTCATGTTAAACGGTGGAAATCCATATCAGCCGACTCCTGTATCTTGAAAGCCGTACTTTGACGCTTAAAAAGACATTTCTTAGAGATGAATTATTTTTTCGAATATATCGATCGATTTTTCAAACGAGAAAAAATAAAATCAGTTCTGAAATTCATGTTCAACGGTGGAAATCTATATCAAGCAACTCCTGTATCTTGAAATTCATTCTCTGGGGCGTAAAGAGACAGTTTTCAGAGATAAATCATATTTTCGAATATATCAATCGATTTTTCAAACTAGAAAAAATAAAATCAGTTCTGCGAATCATGTTAAACGGTGGAAATCTATATCAGCCGACTTCGGTATCTTGGAAGCCATACTGTAACGCCTAAAAAGACAGCTCTTAAAGATAAATCATTTCCCGAATATATCGATCGATTTTTCAAACTAGAAAAAATAAAATCAGTCCTGAAATTCATGTTAAACGGTGGAAATCTATATCAGCCGACTCCTGTATCTTGAAAGCCATACTCTGACGCCTGAAAAGACATTTCTTAGAGATGAATTATTTTTTCGAATATATCAATCGATTTTTCAAACTAGAAAAAATAAAATCAGATCTGAAATCCATGTTAAACGGTGGAAATCTATATGAAGCGAATCCTGTATCTTGAAATTCATACTCTGAGGCGTCAAAAGACAGTTTTCAGAGATAACTCATAATTTCGAATGTATCAATCGATTTTTCAAACTAGAAAAAATTAAATAAGTTCTGGAATTCATGTAAAACGGTGGAAATCTATATCCAGCGACTCCTGTATCTTGAAATTCATACTCTGACACGTAAGAAGACAGTTGTTAGAGATAAATCATTTTTTCGAATATATCGATCGATTTTTCAAACTGGAAAAAATAAAATCAGTTCTGAAATTCATGTTAGAGGGTTGAAATTTATATCGGCTGACTCCTGTATCTTGAAATCCATACTCTGACGCGTATAGAGACATTTCTTAGAGATAAATCATTTTTTCAAATATATCGATCGATTTTTCGAACTAGAAAAAATAAAATCAGTTCTAAAATTCATGTTAAACGATGGAAATCTATATCAGCCGACTCCTGTATCCTGAAATCCATACTCTGACGCGTAAAAAGACAGTTCTTAGAGATATATCATATTTTCGGATATATCGATCAATTTTTCAAACTAGAAAAAATAAAATCAGTTCTAAAATTCATGTTAAACGGTGGAAATCTATATCAGCCGACTCCTGTATCTTGAAATCCATACTCTGACGCGTAAAAAGACAGTTCTTAGAGATAAATCATTTTTTCGAATAAAACGATCGATTTTTCAAACTAGAAATAATAAAATCAGTTCTGAAATTCTTGTTAAACGGTGGAAATCTATATCAGCCGACTTCTGTATCTTGAAATCCATACTCTAACGCGTGAAAAGACATCTCTTAGAGATGAATCTTTTTTTCGAACATATTGATCGATTTTTCAAACTAGAAAAAATGGAATCAGTTCTGAAATTTATGTTAAACGCTGGAAATCTATATCAGCCGACTCCTGTATCTTGAAAGCCATACTCTGACGCGTAAAAAGACAGTTTCTAGAGATAAATCATATTTTCGGATATATCGATCGATTTTTCAAACTAGAAGAAATAAAATCAGTTCTCAAATTCATGTTGAACGGTGGAAATCTATATCAGCCGACTTCTGTATCTTGAAATCCATACTCTAACGCGTAAAAAGACATCTCTTAGAGATGAATCTTTTTTTCGAACATATTGATCGATTTTTCAAACTAGAAAAAATAAAATCAGTTCTGAAATTCATTGTAAACGGTGGAAATCTATATCAATCAACTCCTGTATCTTGAAATCCATACTCTGACGCGTAAAAAGTCAGTTCTTAGAGATAAATCATATTTTCGGATATATCGATCCATTTTTCAAACTAGAAAGAATAAAATCTCTTCTGAAATTCATGTTAAACGGTGGAAGTCTATATCAGCCGACTCCTGTATCTTGAAAGCCGTACTTTGACGCGTAAAAAGACATTTCTTAGAGATGAATTATTTTTTCGGATATATCGATCGATTTTTCAAACTAGAAAAAATAAAATCAGTTCTAAAATTCATGTTAAACGCTGGAAATCTATATCAGCCGACTCCTGTATCTTGAAAGCCATACTCTGACGCCTAAAAAGACATTTCTTAGAGATAATTCATTTTTTCGAATATATCGATCGATTTTTCAGACTAGAAAAAATAAAATCAGTTCTGAAATTCATGTTAAACGGTGGAAATCTATATCAGCCGACTCCTGTATCTTTAAAGCCATACTCTGACGCCTAAAAAGACAGTTCTTGGAGATAAATTATTTTTCCGAATATATCAATCGATTTTTCAAATTAGAAAAAATTAAATAAGTTCTGAACTTCATGTTAAACGGTGGAAATCTATATCAGCCGACTCCTGTATCCTGAAATCCATACTCTGACGCGCAAATAGACAGTTCTTAGAGATAAATCATATTTCCGGATATATCGATCCATTTTTTAAACTAGAAAAAATAAAATCTCTTCTGAAATTCATGTTAAACGGTGGAAATCTATATCAGATGACTCCTGTATCTTGAAATCCATACTCCGACGCGTAAAAAGACAGTTCTTAGAGATGAATCATTTTTTCGAATAAAACGATCGATTTTTCAAACTAGAAAAAATAATATCAGTTCTAAAATTCTTGTTAAACGGTGGAAATCTATATCAGCCGACTCCTGTATCTTGAAAGCCATACTCTGACGCCTAAAAAGACAGTTCTCAGAGATGAATTATTTTTTTGAATATATCGATCGATTTTTCAAACTAGAAAAAATCAGTCCTGAAATTCATGTGAAACGGTGGAAATCTATATCAATCGACTCCTGTATCGCGAAATCCATACTCTGACGCGTAAAGAGACAGTTTTTAGAGATAAATCATATTTTCGGATATATCGATCGATTTTTCAAACTAGAAAAAATGAAATCAGTTCTGAAATTCATGTTAAACGGTGGAAATCTATATCAGCCGACTCCTGTATCTTGAAAGCCATGCTGCGACGCCTAAAAAGACAGTTCTCAGAGATAAATTATTTTTTCGAATATATCGATCGATTTTTCAAACTAGAAAAAATCAAATAAGTTCTGGAATTCATGTAAAACGGTGGAAATCTCTGTGAAGCGACTCCTGTATCTTGAAATTCAAACTCTGACGCGTAAGAAGACAATTGTTAGAGATAAATCATTTTTTCGAATATATCGATCGATTTTTCAAACTAGAAAAAATAAAATCAGTTCTGAAATTCATGTAAAACGGTTGAAATTTATATCGGCCGACTCCTGTATCTTGAAATCCATACTCTAAAGCATGAAAAGACATTTCTTAGAGATAAATCATTTTTTCAAATATATCGATCGATTTTTCAAACTAGAAAAAATTAAATAAGTTCTGGAATTCATGTAAAACGGTGGAAATCTATATCAAGCGACTCCTGTATCTTGAAATCCATACTCTGACGCGTAAGGAGACAGTTGTTAGAGATAAAACATTTTTTCGAATATATCGATCGATTTTTCAAACTAGAAAAAATAAAATCAGTTCTGAAATTCATGTAAAACGGTTGAAATTTATATCGGCCGACTCCTGTATCTTGAAATCCATACTCTAAAGCATGAAAAGACATTTCTTAGAGATAAATCATTTTTTCAAATATATCGATCGATTTTTCAAACTAGAAGAAATAAAATCAGTTCTGAAATTCATGTTAAACGGTGGAAATCTATATCAGCCGACTCCTGTATCTTGAAAGCCATACTCTGACGCCCAAAAAGACAGTTCTTAGAGATAAATTATTTTTTCGAATATATCAATCGATTTTTCAAACTAGAAAAAATTAAATAAGTTCTGAAATTCATGTAAAACGGTAGAAATCTATATCCAGCGACTTCTGTATCTTGAAAGCCATACTCTGAGGCGTAAAAAGACAGTTTTCGGAGATGAATCATAATTTCGAATGTATCAATCGATTTTTCAAACTAGGAGAAATAAAATCAGTTCTAAAATTTATGTTAAACGGTGGAAATCTATATCAGCCGACTTCTGTATCTTGAAATCCATACTCTAACGCGTAAAAAGACATCTCTTAGAGATGAATCTTTTTTTCGAACATATTGATCGATTTTTCAAACTAGAAAAAATGAAATCAGTTCTGAAATTCATGTTAAACGCTGGAAATCTATATCAGCCGACTCCTGTATCTTGAAAGCCATACTCTGACGCGTAAAAAGACAGTTCTCAGAGATAAATCATTTTTTCGAATGAAACGATCGATTTTTCATACTAGAAAAAATAAAACAAGTTCTGGTATTCATGTAAAACGGTGGAAATCTATATCAAGCGACTCCCGTATCTTGAAATTCATACTCTGACGCGTAAGGAGACAGTTGTTAGAGATAAATCATTTTTTCGAATATATCGATCGATTTTTCAAACTAGAAAAAATAAAATCAGTTCTGAAATTCATGTTAAACGGTTGAAATTTATATCGGCCGACTCCTGTATCTTGAAATCCATACTCTGACGCGTAAAAAGACATTTCTTAGAGATAAATTATTTTTTCAAATATATCGATCGATTTTTTAAACTAGGAAACATAGAATCAGTTCTGAAATTCATGTTAAACGGTGGAAATCTATATCAGCCGACTCCTGTATGCTGAAATCTATACTCTGACGCGCAAATAGACAGTTTTTAGAGATGAATCATTTTTTCGAACATCTCGATCGATTTTCCAAACTAGAAAAAATAAAATCAGTTCTGAAATTCATGTTAAACGGTAAAAATCTATATCAATCGACTCCTGTATCTTGAAATCCATACTCTGACGCGTAAAAAGACAGTTTTCAGAGATAAATCATATTTTCGGATACATCGATCGATTTTTCAAACTAGAAAAAATGAAATCAGTTCTGAAATTCATGTTAAATGGTGGAAGTCTATATCAGCCGACTCCTGTATCTTGAAAGCCATACTCTGAGGCGTAAAAAGACAGTTTTCAAAGATAAATCATAATTTCGAATATATCGATCGATTTTTCAAACTAGAAAAAATAAAATCAGTTCTGAAGCTCATGTTAAACGGTGGAAATCTATATCAGCCGACTCCTGTATCTTGAAAGCCATACTCTGACGCCCAAAAAGACAGTTCTTAGAGATAAATTATTTTTTCGAATATATCAATCGATTTTTCAAACTAGAAAAAATTAAATAAGTTCTGAAATTCATGTAAAACGGTGGAAATCTATATCCAGCGACTTCTGTATCTTGAAAGCCATACTCTGAGGCGTAAAAAGACAGTTTTCAGAGATGAATCATAATTTCGAATGTATCAATCGATTTTTCAAACTAGTAGAAATAAAATCAGTTCTAAAATGTATGTTAAACGGTGGAAATCTATATCAGCCGACTTCTGTATCTTGAAATCCATACTCTAACGCGTAAAAAGACATCTCTCAGAGATGAATCTTTTTTTCGAACATATTGATCGATTTTTCAAACTAGAAAAAATGAAATCAGTTCTGAAATTCATGTTAAACGCTGGAAATCTATATCGGCCGACTCCTGTATCTTGAAAGCCATACTCTGACGCGTAAAAAGACAGTTCTCAGAGATAAATCATTTTTTCGAATAAAACGATCGATTTTTCAAACTAGAAAAAATAAAATCAGTTCTGAAATTCTTGTTAAACGGTGGAAATCTATATCGGCCGACTCCTGTATCTTGAAATCCATACTCTAACGCGTAAAAAGACATCTCTTAGAGATGAATCTTTTTTTCGAACATATTGATCGATTTTTCAAACTAGAAAAAATGAAATCGGTTCTGAAATTCATGTACAACGCTGGAAATCTATATCAGCCGAATCCTGTATCTTGAAAGCCATACTCTGACGCGTAAGAAGACAGTTTTTAGAGATAAATCATATTTTTGGATATATCGATCGATTTTTCAAACTAGAAGAAATAAAATCAGTTCTCAAATTCATGTTGAACGGTGGAAATCTATATCAGCCGACTTCTGTATCTTGAAATCCATACTCTAACGCGTAAAGAGACATCTCTTAGAGATGAATCTTTTTTTCGAACATATTGATCGATTTTTCAAACTAGAAAAAATGAAATCAGTTCTGAAATTCATGTGAAACGCTGGAAATCTATATCAGCCGACTCCTGTATCTTGAAAGCCATACTCTGACGCCCAAAAAGACAGTTCTTAGAGATAAATTATTTTTTCGAATATATCAATCGATTTTTCAAACTAGACAAAATTAAATAAGTTCTGAAATTCATGTAAAACGGTGGAAATCTATATCCAGCGACTTCTGTATCTTGAAAGCCATACTCTGAGGCGTAAAAAGACAGTTTTCAGAGATGAATCATAATTTCGAATGCATCAATCGATTTTTCAAACTAGAAGAAATAAAATCAGTTCTAAAATTTATGTTAGACGGTGGAAATCTATATCAGCCGACTTCTGTATCTTGAAATCCATACTCTAACGCGTAAAAAGACATCTCTTAGAGATGAATCTTTTTTTCGAACATATTGATCGATTTTTCAAACTAGAAAAAATGAAATCAGTTCTGAAATTCATGTTAAACGCTGGAAATCTATATCAGCCGACTCCTGTATCTTGAAAGCCATACTCTGACGCGTAAAAAGACAGTTCTCAGAGATAAATCATTTTTTCGAATAAAACGATCGATGTTTCATACTAGAAAAAATAAAATCAGTTCTGAAATTCATGTTAAACGGTGGAAATCTATATCAGCCGACTCCTGTATCCTGAAATCCATACTCTGACGCGCAAATAGACAGTTCTTAGAGATAAATCATATTTCCGGATATATCGATCCATTTTTCAAACTAGAAAAAATAAAATCTCTTCCGAAATTCATGTTAAACGGTGGAAATCTATATCAGATGACTCCTGTATCTTGAAATCCATACTCCGACGCGTAAAAAGACAGTTCTTAGAGATAAATCATTTTTTCGAATAAAACGATCGATTTTTCAAACTAGAAAAAATAAAATCAGTTCTGAAATTCTTGTTAAACGGTGGAAATCTATATCAGCCGACTCCTGTATCTTCGAATCCATACTCTAACGCGTAAAAAGACATCTCTTAGAGATGAATCTTTTTTTCGAACATATTGATCGATTTTTCAAACTAGAGAAAATGAAATCAGTTCTGAAATTCATGTACAACGCTGGAAATCTATATCAGCCGAATCCTGTATCTTGAAAGCCATACTCTGACGCGTAAGAAGACAGTTTTTAGAGATAAATCATATTTTTGGATATATCGATCGATTTTTCAAACTAGAAGAAATAAAATCAGTTCTCAAATTCATGTTGAACGGTGGAAATCTATATCAGCCGACTTCTGTATCTTGAAATCCATACTCTAACGCGTAAAGAGACATCTCTTAGAGATGAATCTTTTTTTCGAACATATTGATCGATTTTTCAAACTAGAAAAAATAAACTCGGTACTGCAATTCATGGTAAACGGTGGAAATCTATATCAATCGACTCCTGTATCTTGAAATCCATACTCTGACGCGTGAAAAGACAGTTCTTAGAGATAAATCATTTTTTCGAATAAAACGATCGATTTTTCAAACTAGAAATAATAAAATCAGTTCTGAAATTCTTGTTAAACGGTGGAAATCTATATCAGCCGACTCCTGTATCTTGAAAGCCATACTCTGACGCCTAAAAAGACAGTTCTCAGAGATGAATTATTTTTTTGAATATATCGATCGATTTTTCAAACTAGAAAACATTAAATAAGTTCTGAAATTCATGTAAAACGGTGAAAATCTATATCCAGCGACTTCTGTATCTTGAAATTCATACTCTGACGCGTAAGAAGACAGTTGTTAGAGATAAATCATTTTTTCGAATATATCGATCGATTTTTCAAACTAGAAAAAATAAAATCAGTTCTGAAATTCATGTTAAACCGTTGAAATTTATATCGGCCGACTCCTGTATCTTGAAATCCATACTCTGACGCGTAAAAAGTCATTTCTTAGAGATAAATCATTTTTTCAAATATATCGATCGCTTTTTCAAACTAGAAAAAATAAAATCAGTTCTGAAATTCATGTTAAACGGTGGAAATCTATATCAGCCGACTCCTGTATCCTGAAATCCATACTCTGACGCGCAAATAGACAGTTCTTAGAGATAAATCATATTTCCGGATATATCGATCCATTTTTCAAACTAGAAAAAATAAAATCTCTTCTGAAATTCATGTGAAACGGTGGAAATCTATATCAGATGACTCCTGCATCTTGAAATCCTTACTCCGACGCGTAAAAAGACAGTTCTTAGAGATGAATCATATTTTCGGATATATCGATCAATTTTTCAAACTAGAAAAAATAAAATCAGTTCTAAAATTCATGTTAAACGGTAGAAATCTATATCAGCCGACTCCTGTATCTTGAGATCCATACTCTGACGCGTAAAAAGACAGATCTTAGAGATAAATCATTTTTTCGAATAAAACAATCGATTTTTCAAACTAGAAAAAATAAAATCAGTTCTAAAATTCTTGTTAAACGGTGGAAATCTATATCAGCCGACTCCTGTATCTCGAAAGCCATACTCTGACGCCTAAAAAGACAGTTCTCAGAGATGAATTATTTTTTTGAATATATCGATCGATTTTTCAAACTAGAAAAAATAAAACAAGTTCTGGTATTCATGTAAAACGGTGGAAATCTATATCAAGCGACTCCTGTATCTTGAAATTCATACTCTGACGCGTAAGGAGACAGTTGTTAGAGATAAATCATTTTTTCGAATATATCGATCGATTTTTCAAACTAGAAAAAAAAAATCAGTTCTGAAATTCATGTAAAACGGTTGAAATTTATATCGGCCGACTCCTGTATCTTGAAATCCATACTCTAAAGCATGAAAAGACATTTCTTAGAGATAAATCATTTTTTCAAATATATCGATCGATTTTTCAAACTAGAAAAAATTAAATAAGTTCTGGAATTCATGTAAAACGGTGGAAATCTATATCAAGCGACTCCTGTATCTTGAAATCCATACTCTGACGCGTGAGAAGACAGTTCTTAGAGATAAATCATTTTTTCGAATAAAACGATCGATTTTTCAAACTAGAAATAATAAAATCAGTTCTGAAATTCTTGTTAAACGGTGGAAATCTATATCAGCCGACTCCTGTATCTTGAAAGCCATACTCTGACGCCTAAAAAGACAGTTCTCAGAGATGAATTATTTTTTTGAATATATCGATCGATTTTTCAAACTAGAAAACATTAAATAAGTTCTGGAATTCATGTAAAACGGTGGAAATCTATATCAAGCGACTCCTGTATCTTGAAATCCATACTCTGACGCGTAAGGAGACAGTTGTTAGAGATAAAACATTTTTTCGAATATATCGATCGATTTTTCAAACTAGAAAAAATAAAATCAGTTCTGAAATTCATGTAAAACGGTTGAAATTTATATCGGCCGACTCCTGTATCTTGAAATCCATACTCTAAAGCATGAAAAGACATTTCTTAGAGATAAATCATTTTTTCAAATATATCGATCGATTTTTCAAACTAGAAGAAATAAAATCAGTTCTCAAATTCATGTTGAACGGTGGAAATCTATATCAGCCGACTTCTGTATCTTGAAATCCATACTCTGACGCGTAAAAAGACATCTCTTAGAGATGAATCTTTTTTTCGAACATATTGATCGATTTTTCAAACTAGAAAAAATTAAATAAGTTCTGGAATTCATGTAAAACGGTGGAAATCTATATCAAGCGACTCCTGTATCTTGAAAGCCATACTCTGACGCCCAAAAAGACAGTTCTTAGAGAGAAATTATTTTTTCGAATATATCAATCGATTTTTCAAACTAGAAAAAATTAAATAAGTTCTGAAATTCATGTAAAACGGTAGAAATCTATATCCAGCGACTTCTGTATCTTGAAAGCCATACTCTGAGGCGTAAAAAGACAGTTTTCGGAGATGAATCATAATTTCGAATGTATCAATCGATTTTTCAAACTAGAAGAAATAAAATCAGTTCTAAAATTTATGTTAAACGGTGGAAATCTATATCAGCCGACTTCTGTATCTTGAAATCCATACTCTAACGCGTAAAAAGACATCTCTTAGAGATGAAGCTTTTTTTCGAACATATTGATCGATTTTTCAAACTAGAAAAAATGAAATCAGTTCTGAAATTCATGTTAAACGCTGGAAATCTATATCAGCCGACTCCTGTATCTTGAAAGCCATACTCTGACGCGTAAAAAGACAGTTCTCAGAGATAAATCATTTTTTCGAATAAAACGATCGATTTTTCATACTAGAAAAAATAAAACAAGTTCTGGTATTCATGTAAAACGGTGGAAATCTATATCAAGCGACTCCCGTATCTTGAAATTCATACTCTGACGCGTAAGGAGACAGTTGTTAGAGATAAATCATTTTTTCGAATATATCGATCGATTTTTCAAACTAGAAAAAATAAAATCAGTTCTGAAATTCATGTTAAACGGTTGAAATTTATATCGGCCGACTCCTGTATCTTGAAATCCATACTCTGACGCGTAAAAAGACATTTCTTAGAGATAAATTATTTTTTCAAATATATCGATCGATTTTTCAAACTAGAAAAAATAAAATCAGTTCTGAAGTTCATGTTAAACGGTGGAAATCTATATCAGCCGACTCCTGTATCTTGAAAGCCATACTCTGACGCCTAAAAAGACAGTTCTCAGAGATGAATTATTTTTTTGAATATATCGATCGATTTTTCAAACTAGAAGAAATTAAACAAGTTCTGAAATTCACGTAAAACGGTGGAAATCTATATCAAGCGACTCCTGTATCTTGAAATTAATACTCTGACGCGTAAGGAGACAGTTGTTAGAGATAAATCATCTTTTCGAATATATCGATCGATTTTTCAAACAAGAAAGAATAAAATCCGTTCTGAAATTCGTGTTAAACTGTTGAAATTTATATCGGCCGACTCCTGTATCTTGAAATCTATACTCTGACGCGTAAAAAGACATTTCTTAGAGATAAATCATTTTTTCAAATATATCGATCGATTTTTTAAACTAGGAAAAATAAAATCTATCCTGAAATTCATGTTACATGGTGGAAATCTATATCAGCCGACTCCTGTATCTTGAAAGCCATACTCCGAGGCGTAAAAAGACAGTTTTCAGAGATAAATCATAATTTCGAATGTATCAATCGATTTTTCAAACTAGAAAAAATAAAATCAGTTCTAAAATTCATGTTAAACGGTGAAGATCTATATCAGCCGACTCCTGTATCTTGAAATCCATACTCTAACGCGTAAAGAGACATCTCGTAGAGATGAATCTTTTTTTCGAACATATTGATCAATTTTTCAAACTAGAAAAAATAGAATCAGTACTGAAATTCATGGTAAACGGTGGAAATCTATATCAATCGACTTCTGTATCTTGAAATCCATACTCTGACACGTAAAAAGTCAGTTTTTAAAGATAAATCATATTTTCGGATATATCGATCGATTTTTTAAACTAGAAAAAATAAAATCAGTTCTGAAATTCATGTTAAACGGTGGAGATCTATATCAGCCGACTCCTGTATCTTGAAATCCATACTCTGACGCGTAAAAAGACATTTCTTAGAGATAAATCATTTTTTCAAATATATCGATCGATTTTTTGAACTAGGAAAAATAAAATCTATTCTGAAATTCATGTTAAATGGTGGAAATCTATATCAGCCGACTCCTGTATCTTGAAAGCCATACTCCGAGGCGTAAAAAGACAGTTTTCAGAGATAAATCATAATTTCGAATGTATCAATCGATTTTTCAAACTAGAAAAAATAAAATCAGTTCTAAAATTCATGTTAAAAGGTGGAAATCTATATCAGCCGACTTCTGTATCTTAAAATCCATACTCTAACGCGTAAAAAGACATCTCTTAGAGATGAATCTTTTTTTCGAACATATTGATCGATTTTTCAAACTAGAAAAAAATGAAATCAGTACTGAAATTCATGTTAAACGCTGGAAATCTATATCAGCCGACTCCTGTATCTTGAAAGCCATACTCTGACGCGTAAAAAGACAGTTTTTAGAGATAAATCATATTTTCGGATATATCGATCGATTTTTCAAACTAGAAGAAATAAAATCAGTTCTCAAATTCACGTTGAACGGTGGAAATCTATATCAGCCGACTTCTGTATCTTGAAATCCATACTCTAACGCGTAAAAAGACATCTCTTAGAGATGAATCTTTTTTTCGAACATATTGATCGATTTTTCAAACTAGAAAAAATAAAATCAGTACTGAAATTCATGGTAAACGGTGGAAATCTATATCAATCGGCTCCTGTATCTTGAAATCCATACCCTGACGCGTAAAAAGTCAGTTTTTGAAGATGAATCATATTTTCGGATATATCGATCGATTTTTCAAACTAGAAAAAATAAAATCAGTTCTGAAATTCATGTTAAACGGTGGAGATCTATATCAGCCGACTCCTGTATCTTGGAAGCCATACGGTGACGCCTAAAAAGACAGTTCTTAGAGATAATTCATTTTTTCGAATAAAACGATCGATTTTTCAAACTAGAAAAAATAAAATCAGTTCTGAAATTCTTGGTAAACGGTGGAAATCTATATCAGCCGACTCCTGTATCTTGAAATCCATACTCTGACGCGTAAAAAGACAGTTCTTAGAGATAAATTATATTTTCGGATATATCGATTCATTTTTTAAACTAGAAAAAAAAAAATCAGTTCTGAAATTCCTGTTAAACGTCGGAAATCTATATCAATCGACTCCTGTATCTTGAAGTTCATACTCTGAGGCGTAAAAAGACAGTTTTCAGAGATTAATCATAATTTCGAATGTATGAATCGATTTTTCAAACTAGAAAAAATAAAATCAGTTCTAAAATTCATGTTAAACGGTGGAAATCTATATCAGCCGACTCCTGTATCTTGAAAGCTGTACTTTGACGCATAAAACGACATTTCTTAGAGATGAATTATTTTTTCGAATATATCGATCGATTTTTCAAATTAGAAATAATAAAATCAGTTCTGAAATCCATGTTCAACGGTGGAAATCTATATCAGCCGACTCCTGTCTCTTGAAATCCATACTCTGACGCGTAAAGAGACAGTTCTTAGAGATAAATCATTTTTTCGAATAAAACGATCGATTCTTCAAACTAGAAAAAATAAAATCAGTTCTAAAATTCATGTTGAACGGTGGAAATCTATATCAGCCGACTCCTGTATGTTGAAATCCATACTCTGACGCGTAAAAAGACAGTTCTTAGAGATAACTCATTTTTTCGAATATATCGATCGATTTTTCAAACTAGAAAAAATGAAATCAGTTCTGAAATTTATGTTAAACGGTGAAAATCGATATCACTCGACTCCTGTATCTCGAAATCCATACTCTGACGCGTAAGAAGACAGTTTTTAGAGATAAATCATATTTTCGGATATATCGATCGATTTTTCGAACTAGAAAAAATGAAATCAGTTCTGCAATTCTTGTTAAACGATGGAAATCTATATCAGCCGACTCCTGTATCTTGAAAGCCATACTCTGACGCCTAAAAAGACAGTTCTCAGAGATAAATCATTTTTTCGAATAAAACGATCGATTTTTCAAACTAGAAAAAATAAAATCAGTTCTGAAATTCATGTTAAACGGTGGAAATCTATATCAGCCGACTCCTGTATCCTGAAATCCATACTCTGACGCGCAAATAGACAGTTCTTAGAGATAAATCATATTTCCGGATATATCGATCCATTTTTCAAACTAGAAAACAAAAATCTATTCTGAAATTCATGTGAAACGGTGGAAATCTATATCAGATGACTCCTGTATCTTAAATCCATACTCCGAGGCGTAAAAAGACAGATCTTAGAGATAAATCATTTTTTCGAATAAAACGATCGATTTTTCAAACTAGAAAAAATAAAATCAGTTCTGAAATTCTTGTTGAACGGTGGAAATCCATATCAGCCGACTCCTGTATCTTGAAAGCCATACTCTGACGCCTAAAAAGACAGTTCTCAGAGATAAATTATTTTTTTGAATATATCGATCGATTTTTCAAACTAGAAAAAATTAAACAAGTTCTGAAATTCATGTAAAACGGTGGAAATCTATATCAAGCGACTCCTGTATCTTGAAATTCATACTCTGACGCGTAAGGAGACAGTTGTTAGAGATAAATCATCTTTTCGAATATATCGATCGATTTTTCAAACAAGAAAGAATAAAATCCGTTCTGAAATTCATGTTAAACGGTTGGAATTTATATCGGCCGACTTCTGTATCTTAAAATCCATACTCTAACGCGTAAAAAGACATCTCTTAGAGATGAATCTTTTTTTCGAACATATTGATCGATTTTTCAAACTAGAAAAAAATGAAATCAGTACTGAAATTCATGTTAAACGCTGGAAATCTATATCAGCCGACTCCTGTATCCTGAAATCCATACTCTGACGCGCAAATAGACAGTTCTTAGAGATAAATCATATTTCCGTATATATCGATCCATTTTTCAAACTAGAAAAAATAAAATCTCTTCTGAAATTCATGTTAAACGGTGGAAATCTATATCAGATGACTTCTGTATCTTGAAATCCATACTCCGACGCGTAAAAAGACAGTTCTTAGAGATAAATCATATTTTCGGATATATCGATCAATTTTTCAAACTAGAAAAAATAAAATCAGTTCTAAAATTCATGTTAAACGGTGGAAATCTATATCAGCCGACTCCTGTATCTTGAAATCCATACTCTGACGCGTAAAAAGACAGTTCTTAGAGATAAATCATTTTTTCGAATAAAACGATCGATTTTTCAAACTAGAAAAAATAAAATCAGTTCTGAAATTCTTGTTAAACGGTGGAAATCTATATCAGCCGACTCCTGTATCTTGAAAGCCATACTCTGACGCCTAAAAAGACAGTTCTTAGATATGAATTATTTTTTTGAATATATCGATCGATTTTTCAAACTAGAAAAAATTAAACAAGTTCTGGAATTCATGTAAAACGGTGGAAATCTATATCAAGCGACTCCTGTATCTTGAAATTCATACTCTGACGCGTAAGAAGACAGTTGTTAGAGATAAATCATCTTTTCGAATATATCGATCGATTTTTCAAACTAGAAAGAATAAAATCCGTTCTGAAATTCATGTTAAACGGTTGAAATTTATATCGGCCGACTCTTGTATCTTGAAATCTATACTCTGACGCGTAAAAAGACATTCCTTAGAGATAAATCATTTTTTCAAATATATCGATCGATTTTTTAAACTAGGAAAAATAAAATCTATTCTGAAATTCATGTTAAATGGTGGAAATCTATATCAGCCGACTCCTGTATCTTGAAAGCCATACTATGAGGCGTAAAAAGACAGTTTTCAGAGATAAATCATAATTTCAAATGTATCAATCGATTTTTTAAACTAGAAAAAATAAAATCAGTTCTGAAATTCATGTTAAACGGTGGAGATTTATATCAGCCGACTCCTGTATCTTGGTAGCCATACTGTGACGCCTAAAAAGACAGTTCTTAGAGATAATTCATTTTTTCGAATAAAACGATCGATTTTTCAAACTAGAAAAAATAAAATCAGTTCTGAAATTCTTGGTAAACGGTGGAAATCTATATCAGCCGACTCCTGTATCTTGAAATCCATACTCTGACGCGTAAAAAGACAGTTCTTAGAGATAAATCATATTTTCGGATAAATTGATCGATTTTTCAAGTAGAAAAAATGAAACCAGTTCTGAAATTCATGTTAAACGCTGGAAATCTATATCAGCCGACTCCTGTATCTTGAAAGCCATACTCTGACGCGTAAAAAGACAGTTTTTAGAGGTAAATCATATTTTCGGATATATCGATCGATTTTTCAAACTAGAAGAAATAAAATCAGTTCTCAAATTCATGTTGAACGGTGGAAATCCATATCAGCCGACTCCTGTATGTTGAAATCCATACTCTGACGCGTAAAAAGACAGTTCTTAGAGATAAATCATTTTTTCGAATATATCGATCGATTTTTCAAACTAGAAAAAATGAAATCAGTTCTGAAATTCATGTTAAACGGTGAAAATCGATATCAATCGACTCCTGTATCTTGAAATCCATACTCTGACGCGTAAGAAGACAGTTTTTAGAGATGAATCATATTTTCGGATATATCGATCGATTTTTCGAACTAGGAAAAATAAAATCAGTTCTGAAATTCATGTTAAACGGTGGAAATCTATATCAGATGACTTCTGTATCTTGAAATCCATACTCTGACGCGTAAAAAGACATTTCTTAGAGATAAATCATTTTTTCAAATATATCGATCGATTTTTCAAACTAGAAAAAATAAAATCAGTTCTGAAATTCATGTAAAACGGTGGAAATCTATATCAATCGACTCCTGTATCTCGAAATCCATACTCTGACGCGTAAAAAGACAGTTTTTAGAGATAAATCATATTTTCGGATATATTGATCGATTTTTCAAACTAGAAAAAATGAAATCAGTTCTGAAATTCATGTTAAACAGTGGAAATCTATATCAGCCGACTCCTGTATCTTGAAAGCCATACTCTGACGCCTAAAAAGACATTTCTTAGAGATAAATCATTCTTTCAAATATATCGATCGATTTTTCAAACTAGAAAAAATAAAATCAGTTCTGAAATACATGTTAAACGGTGGAAATCTATATCAGCCGACTCCTGTATCCTGAAATCCATACTCTGACGCGCAAATAGACAGTTCTTAGAGATAAATCATATTTTCGGATATATCGATCCATTTTTCAAACTAGAAAAAATAAAATCATTTCTGCAATTCATGTTAAACGGTGGAAATCTATATCAGCCGACTCCTGTATCTTGAAATCCATACTCTAACGCGTAAAGAGACATTTCTTAGAGATGAATCATTTTTTCGAATATATTGATCGATTTTTCAAACTAGAAAAAATAAAATCAGTTCTGAAATTCATGTTTAACTGTGGAAATCTATATTAGCCGACTCCTGTATCTTGAAATCCATACTCTGATGCGTAAAAAGTCAGTTCTTAGAGATAAATTATATTTTCGGATATATCGATCGATTTTTTAAACTAGAAAAAATAAAATCAGTTCTGAAATTCATGTTAAACGGTGGAAATCTATATCAGCTGACTCCTGTATCTTGAAAGCCATACTCTGACGCCTAAAAAGACAGTTCTCAGAGATAAATTATTTTTTCGAATATATCGATCGATTTTTCAAACTAGAAAAAATCAAATAAGTTCTGGAATTCATGTAAAACGGTGGAAATCTCTATCAAGCGACTCCTGTATCTTGAAATTCATACTCTGACGCGTAAGAAGACAGTTGTTAAAGATAAATCATTTTTTCGAATATATCGATCGATTTTTCAAACTAGAAAAAATAAAATCAGTTCTAAGATTCATGTTAAACGGTTGAAATTTATATCGGCCGACTCCTGTATCTTGAAATCCATACTCTAAAGCATAAAAAGACATTTCTCAGAGATAAATCATTTTTTCAAATATATCGATCGATTTTTCAAACTAGAAAAAATAGAATCAGTTCTGAAATTCATGTTAAACGGTGAAAATCTATATCAGCCGACTCCTGTATCCTGAAATCCATACTCTGACGCGCAAATAGACAGTTCTTAGAGATAAATCATATTTTCGGATATATCGATCCATTTTTCAAACTAGAAAAAATAAAATCACTTCTGAAATTCATGTTAAACGGTGGAAATCTATATCAGCCGACTCCTGTATCTTGAAAGCTGTACTTTGACGCATGAAAAGACATTTCTTACCCTGGTAGAAATTTCCTGGTTGTTTCCGCGATAACAAAAAGGCCCCGACCGGGCTGAGTCTAGGCGTTCCCGATGAGGGAAGCCTAGCCAGTAGCTAGTTGGGCGCGTACCAGTACGCAAGAATACTGTAATGCTACTGTTACACTCGACAAAGGCCTAGCGCGGACCGACCGTGGCCCGCTCCCGTATTTCCTTACGTCACTCGCTCGCACTACCAGTCTAGAGCCCCGCAACGTCCAGGGCAGGTTATGTTCACATGTTCGTGAAACCGTTGACTGAAGAATATAAAGACAGCTCACCCTGGGTTAATTTGTGAGCCGACCAAGGGGGCCTGAAGTGGGCTTGGCGTTGCAAGCGGTATTTGTAATATCTACTGAAATGTACGGTTTTGCGTAGCCTACGATCTGACTCTGGCGGTAAATGTGGGTTGATAGTATAGAAATCTGATATACACGCAGTCGCACTGTTTTTTTCCCTCTTTATCGACTATGTCGACACGTGCGTATTGCACTACGGATTTATTTGGAAAATGTTTTGTTCATACGAATCGCATACATCGCATACATTGTAAGTCCCATTATTCTTGAATATTGAATTATTTTTCTGAAAACATTCTTTCGTTTCAACATGAGGTGATCCATTACGCTTCGCGTTTACTGAATAATATATATATATATATATATATATATATATATATATATATATATATATATATATATATATATATATATATATATATATATATATATATATATATATATATATATATATATATATATATATATATATATATATATATATACAGGGTTAGTCAGTTCAAACTCCGAGAATGGGAGGAGCTTGGTTGATGAATTAGGCCCTACCCCTCAGCCAATCCGGCGAATATTTGGTATTTACGTCGAAAAGTCATGTTGTTATCGACGTACGAATTCAAGTCTACGTACTGGTAAACAGTGGGAATAAGAAATAAATTCACGATATAACAAGTAATAATAGTGACCAGCTTATTCAATACTATAAACTATGATACTACTCTATGAGCAAACATGACTCTCACATGCTAAGACAAACCTCATTGTTTACATTTCGTGATGTCGACTTTCTTTGTTGTCATATCTTCATTATTGTTTCTTATTAACAGCGGTTACCTACGTGTAGACTTCGAATCTCACGAGTCAATTTGATATCAACACTCATGACTCCTCGACGTAAATACCAAATATTCGCCGGATTGGCTGAGGGGTAGGGCCTAATTCATCAACCAAGCTCCTCCCATTCTCGGAGTTTGAACTGACTAACCCTGTATATATATATATATATATATATATATATATATATATATATATATATATATATATATATATATATATATATATATATATATATATATATATATATATATATATATATATATATATATATATATATATATATATATATATATATATATATATATATATATATATATATATATATATATATATATATATATATATATATATGTTTGTCAAAAGTATAATTTGAGGACTTATTCGTATATCATTTGGCTATTCTGAGGACATCTGGCTGTTTTGAGGACGGTCCTCAAAATAAAATCCAGCTTACGTATACTTCGGGGACTGTCTTCAAAAATTACACCGTATATGATTCGTTCAATTCGAGGACACCAGTAAAATGCTGATACTTCGAGAACTGTCTTCAAAAATTACACCATGTATCATTCGATCAATTTCAGGACATCAGGAAAATGATAATATTTTAGGGACTGTCCTCAAAATCGCGAGTACATATCAATTGTCTCCTTCGGGGACAGCATTAAAATACTGTTATTCACAGGTCTGTCCTCAAAATAACACATACTGTATTCTTCACGGGCATACCTGATTTCAAAACCTCACGGATGAATCAAACGTCTGCTAAGCTTCCAGGCATAGAGTAATCAAAGTGTTAAAAAGGAACAGGAAGTGTTCTAAACACTTGTATATATTATATCAATGAATCCAAAAGTATCGTAGCTCACAAGCTAGACGCAAATGAATTACAAAGTCTATAATTGAAATAGAGCGAGTGCAATTCAAAATTACATTTACTATACTGAAATGCCCGTCTTCGATACAAAAATTACTATGAACATAATAATTTTTGAAATTTTTTGAAATATAACAGCGATGTAACTTTCTAAATATATCGAATTCACTCACACCGATTTTTTAGAAGGTGGATTAGGTCCCTGGAATTTCAAATATGAATTACGACGAATGCAAAAAAAAAAAATTTTTTGAGGTCCTGAACCTTTTCAAAGACGTTGGTCGAGTTGGCGTGGAATGCCCCATATACACTGTGTTATTTGATTAGTAAAAACTCTTACGACCGAATTTTGTATTGTAACTACTTTCCTTGTAGGAATTTGTTCCAACGTCAGCGTAAGTATTTGTACCAGAAATAAGCCTACGATGGATACCTCTTTATTGATAATTTCAATTATTGGGAAAAAACATAAAAATAAATAAAGATGAATAAACAAAAAAATAAATAAATAAATAAATAAAATCAATAAAAATGAAAAAAAAAAAACTAAGGCTCATTGGACAAAATGTCGTTAGCCCATAAGCAATCTGCTTATGGGCTAACGGCGAGCCGCGCCAAAATAATTAAACATTGATCATTTATCAACGGCTAGTTCAATTGAAGTGATCCCAAACTTGACTCGAAAAACCGAGCGATTAAAAATATTGAAACATGATTCGTCTCATTACTCAGAAAAAATTGAATAACTTTTTTGATTGAAAAACAAATAAATATTTAGTTGCACTACCAGCTTCAAACAGTTTGACACACACCTGCTCCAAATTTAAAGTGAAGATCCGAATATTTTAGAATTTAGAGCGAGTTGGAGTGAAAAAGAGAAACATTTTTCAGTTTCAAAAAATCATGTTTTTCCCATTATTTCGAAAGTGAAAAAAGTTAGAACTTTTTTGAAGAGGGAAAAAAGATGCGCAATCGAATTTTCTATGCCCTTCTACGATCCGGCGGTTCAATTGCGGTTTCAGAAAATCCCGTACCTCAAAAATCATGTCCCTCAAATATACCGTACTTCGAAGATCGTGTCCCCGAAGTATACTATACTTCAAAAGTCGTGTCTCCAAAGTATACTATATTTAAAAGTCGTGTCCTTCAAGTATACTGTACTTCGAAAATCGTGTCCCTCAAGTGTACTGTACTTGAAAAACCGCGTCCCTGAACTATAATCGTTTCATGTATACTGTATTCCAAATACTGTATCTCCGGACTACACCATGATTTCAGAACATTACAGTCCTCAAGTATAAATTCCTCATAGAATCGTATCCCTACAATCTATGTTACTGTGAGAATCATAAGTCACTGGAGTTTTAAAGGCAGAATATTAGTGCAAAATAATTGGCAGTCAGAAGTCAAGAGACATACGTATTAGGGTGTCCGTTATTTCCCAAATTGACTGTTTTCACTTGAGTATGGTCCAAATCATTAGTTTATAGCCTGAAAACAATCATGGAAAAAGATAATTTCTGTCAAAGTGTCATAACCCCTGGCTGTATGACGATACTTTTCCCATCTGATTAACATGGGATTTTCGCACTTTTTAGACCTTATTTTTTTTTTCGCTTACTATATTCATTACCTCATGAAATATTGTTGATTCTACTACTGTTCTGACCTATTTAGATGGAAAAATTTTTACATTGGTGAAAAAAAAATTTCTACAAGTTTTGAAAAGGTCAAAATTTATTTTTACCGTTTTTTTCAATAATTTTCCAATATTTTTGAATTTGTTGACTTTTCAATGCTTTTTATCTATTTGAAGGTTGAATACATGTTTTTATACGAGTTTGTTCTCATTACTGTTTCATATAAATTTTGAATTGAAAAAATTTTTCATCTCAGTTTAAAGATTATAGGTTTAAACATCAAAGTCTTGAAAGAGTTTAACTCACGTTTTTTTTTTTTTTCATTTTATAATAATTCCGTTTGCTTACAACGATTACTGTATATAATTAGTAATCATATACAATAATTATTGTAAGTAAACAGGGAATTAGTATAAAATAAGAAAAAAAAAAAAAAAAAACGTGAGTTAAACTCTTTCAAGACTTTGATGTTTGAACCTATAATCTTTAAACTGAGATGAAAAATTTTTTCAATTCAAAATTTACATGAAACAGTAATGAGAACATATAAAAACATGTATTCAACCTTCAGATAGATAAAAAGCATTGAAAAGTCAAATTCAAATTACGGTAAAAATAAATTTTGACCTCTTCAAAACTTGTGAAAATTTTTTTTTTACCGATGTAAAAATTTTTCCATCTAAATAGGTCAGAACAGTAGTATAATCAACAATATTTCATGAGGTAATGAACATAGGGAGCCAAAAAAAAATTAAAGTCTAAAAAGTGCAAAAATCCCATGTTAATCAGATGGGAAAAGTGTCGTCATAAAGCCAGGGGTCAATGACACTTCAGAAATTTTCTCTTTCCATGATTGTTTTCAGGCCTTAAACTAATGATTTGGACCATACCCAAGTGAAAAAAGGTAATTTGGGAAATAACGGACACCCTAATATGTATATCCAGTCAAGTTAAGCACCTCTTAAATTACTATTTATGATTAGGCAATTAAAGACACAAAACAATTTGATAAATAATTTGTGTATTTTTATCTTTAGGACACAAAAATAATAAATTCAGTATGATATGTAACATGAAACGTATATTTTATAGCTGCGTATTATCTCTGAAATCTTTTCAGAAAATCTTTCATTTTTGAACAATATAGGGGGAATTCCACGTCAGATCGACCTGACCAAAAGCCTGACCCTCTCAGAATCAGCTGAAACTTTGTGAAAACTTTCTGTCACTTGTCAAGAATATTTGTGATTTTTTTTTTCGGATTTTTATTCGACGACGTTGAGACGTTAGCATTCGACATAATATATGCGAAAAACGAGAATGTCCGAAGTTCAATGAAAACTAATGATTATAAAAAAAAAGTTGCATGTAAAAAAGTTTCAGTTTTGAGTGAACTTTAAGGCGAAGTGAAACGTTTCAAGGCCACGGCCGGGTCCCCTTCACTGCGGTAAGGCAGAGGTTCCCAACGTTTGGTACCTCTGCATACCGCCAGATGGCGCGACACACGTCTTCTGACCGACCTCAATAGTAGAAACTCGGTTAGACGACGTCTGCTACACCTATGTATACGTTGGCTCACTATTATATTTGTCCAAATAAATAGTGAGCCACTAGGAAACCATTCATGCACATTACTGTACATAAATACTCGCGATGATTTCGCGGCGGTGTTCATAAGCACCGAATTGCATGCAAACAATTACACTGAATGATAACCCGAACAAATCGAGAATTATTTATGTACATACATCATTTGTACCAACACTATGTTCAACAAACGTCGCTGTGCTTAGCAACAAAAGTTGCTTATCCTCGTTCTTATGCCGGGCGGTTACGGAGTGGAAATTAATTCACTATAATATTTCTAACACAAAATTAGATATGAATAATAAACACAAAGAAAATCCTTTGTCAGGATTCTCTTCGGTGTGACGAGCAACTTTACTTGTCGTCTTCGCTCTTTATAGAACGTTGAATCTAAATGAAAACTAATTCACTATGATATTTCTAACATAAAGTTAGACTTGAATAATAAACACAGAGAAAATCTTTTGTCAGGATTCTCTTCGGTGTGACGAGCAACTTTACTTGTCGTCTTCGCTCTTTATATAGAACATTGAATCTGAATGAAAAATAATTCACCATTATATTTCTAACATAAAATTAGACATGAATAGTAGATACGAAGCAGATCCTTCATCAGAATCCTCATCGCTGTGACGAGCAACTTTACTTGTCGTCCTCGCTCTTTATAGAGCGGTATGCTTCAGTAAAATAATTTACTATAATATTTCTAACACGAAATTAGACTTGAATATACAGAGAGTCCTTTGTCAGGATACTCTTTGGTGCCACGAGCAACTTTACTTGTCGTCTTCGCTCTTTATATAGAAGATTGAATCTAAATGAAAAATAATTCACCATTATATTTCTAACATAAAATTAGACATGAATAATAGATACGAAGCAGATCCTTCATCAGAATCCTCATCGCTGTGACGAGCAACTTTACTTGTCGTCCTCGCTCTTTTCAGAGCGGTATTCTTCAGTAAAAATAATTTACTATAATATTTCTAACACGAAATTAGACTTGAATATACAGAGAAAAACCTTTGTCAGGATTCTCTTTGGTGCCACGAGCAACTTTACTTGTCGTGCTTGCTCTTTTTAGAGCGGAATGCTTCAGTAAAAATTAATTCAGCATTATATTTCTAACATAAAATTAGACATGAATAATAGACAGAAGAAAATCCTTTATCAGAATCTTCATCGCTGTGACGAGCAACTTTACTTGTCGTCTTCGCTCTTTATATAGAACATTGAATCTAAATGAAAAATAATTCACCATTATATTTCTAACATAAAATTAGACATGAATAATAGATACGAAGCAGATCCTTTATCAGAATCCTCATCGCTGTGACGAGCAACTTTACTTGTCGTCCTCGCTCTTTTTAGAGCGGTATGCTTCAGTAAAAATAATTTACTATAATATTTCTAACACGAAATTAGATATGAAAAATAAATACAAAGAAAATCCTTTATCAGAATCTTCATCGCTGTGACGAGCAACTTTACTTGTCGTCCTCGCTCTTTTCAGAGCGGTATGCTCCAGTAAAAATTAATTCACTATAATATTTCTAACGTCAAATTAGATATGAATAATAGATATGAAGAAAATCCATCAGAACTTTCATTGCTGTGACGAGGCAACTGTAGTAGTCTGCCTCGCTCTGGCGTAGAGTGGTAAATTTGAATGAAAATCAAATCACTAAATTATCACTAAAAGCAGATTAAAATAATAAAAATTAATAAGTGGGAATAGTGAATGCGCTGTATCGAGTTCCAGACATCCAGTCTAGCTGACTAGCAACAAGGGTTCGAATCAGAGTTGAGAAATCAATTTATAAATATAAGGTACTTACAGGTTGAGATCTGGCGGAATCATAGAAGGAAAATATTCACTTCTGTTTTTTATTGTACGCATCAGCACGTTTTTAAACGTATTCGCAATGAATAAGTAGTACATGCTCGCGAAATTTTTTTGAGGTTAGATTGAGATCCGGCCGAATAAGATATACAATCACACGCGTAAATACTAGAAATAAATTCCGTAGAAATAACACCGAGCTCAGCTAACACATTACACACGCCCTGCTTGAAAACTTATCAATCAATTATTCTTTAATTATTATCTTGCACCACGTTTTGCACCAACAAGCTCTGACAGGTCTTCGCTAAGCGTCACGTGTTGCTATGGCACCTAGCGTCGGTTGGTGCGAACGAACACGAAGGCGGGGGAACCGCGTTTGTTGTAACATATAATCTCGTTGGTCGAGAACTATTCGACCAAAGATGAATAAGATGAATACTCTTATTTGATTTCATCCATGCTTTATAATTACAAATTTTCTAATTATTGTATTGTTATAGCAAAGTATTCTACGTTATAGGCAAAATTTTCAAGGCAGTAACGATGGTAAAATTTCGACGTAAAAAATTTATTCAACTCATCGGGGTAAATTATTTTGATATTTTGATATGAAACAAATTGATGGAAATCATCGAGAATTCAACAGCCTATTCCTACGACACAGAGAAGACTGAAATTTCTTCGCATTCATCATAAGGTTTTATCGGTACTGAAATTGGGATTCATTCGTCGCAGCAGAATAATATGCATTTTCGTTGAATATTTTTAAAACGACAATTTTTAAAAAACATCTAAAAATTATAGCCCAGTGAAAGATGAGTAATTAAGGCTTCCCGAATAATCATGTCGCGAATGACGCGCGAAAGATATCTAGTCAAACGCCATCGAATTTTAAATCGATAATACTTATTTTGACATACGTGACATCATATTTTATCAAGTTATTATGATTTTTATTTATAAAATAAATCAACACTCAGAAACATGACTAAAAAATTGGAGAACGAACATATTTCGTAAATTGTCTGTGTTCAAACGTTGCTTGCTGGAATTTTCGAAATGTACAACCAATCAACGCTTTAGAAAAATTTGCACACGCCATGCGATAAGGAATCGTCCTTAGAGTCATAGTGGGGAGAATAAGGCATAAATAGGGCCCACAGTATTGGGGAATGTACAAAAACAATTTAGTGACCGCAAAAGAAAGAGCTGCTCGAAGAGAAAAAATAAAAGAAGAAAAAAACGAAAATGTCTGAAGGCAAACGACCATCAGGTAAGTATATCTTCTAAATATGTTACACAGATCGGGAGGTGTCGTTCAATAAAATATTCACTATTACATTTCCTTAGACGAAAACAATAAATTGTTTTTTTTTTCAATGTATTTCTTATTCACATGAAGATATCCGATTCTTCTGCCAAAGTATATATATCCAGCTGTGTATATTTCGTATAGATAAAAATATTAAAATCTTTTTCCGGTGAATTTTTATACGCACGAATGCATTCGATTCTTTTACCGAGTTGTATATTCCGCTGAGTATTTCGTATAGTTGAAAATATTAAATTCTTTTTTACATGTATTTCTTATTCGCATGAAGATATTCGATTCTTTTGCCGAAGTATGTATCCCGCTGTGTATTTCGTATAGATAAAAATATTAAATTCTTTTCTACGTGTATTTCTTATTCGCATGAAGATATTCGATTCTTTTGCCGAGTTATATATTCCGCTGTGTATTTCGTAGATAAAAATAATAAATTCTATTCGCGGTGAATTTTTATACGCATGAATGCATTCGATTCTTTTACCGAGTTGTAGGTATATTCCGCTGTGTATTTCGTATAGTTGAAAATATTAAATTCTTTTTTACATGTATTTCTTATTTGCATGAACATATTCGATTCTCTTGCCGAAGTATGTATCCCGCTGTGTATTTCGTATAGTTGAAAATATTAAATTCTTTTTTACGTGTATTTCTTATTCGCATGAAGATATTCGATTCTTTTGCCGAGTTATATATTCCGCTGTGTATTTCGTAGATAAAAATAATAAATTCTATTCCCGGTGAATTTTTATACGCATGAATGCATTCGATTCTTTTACCGAGTTGTATATTCCGCTGTGTATTCCGTATAGTTGAAAATATTAAATTCTTTTTTACATGTATTTCTTATTCGCATGAAGATATTCGATTCTTTTGCCGAAGTATGTATCCCGCTGTGTATTTCGTATAGATAAAAATATTAAATTCTTTTTTACGTGTATTTCTTATTCGCATGAAGATATTCGATTCTTTTGCCGAAGTATGTATCCCGCTGTGTATTTCGTAGATAAAAATATTGAATTCTATTTTCGGTGACTTTTTATACGCATGAATACATTCCATTCTTTTACCGAGGTATATATCCCACAGTCTATTTCGCAGACGAAAATGTTGAATTTCATACAACGCATAGAATAATATCAGTTCGAGAGTATTTCAACTTCAATTTTCAAGAGAAGATAATTTTCAATTATGGATGATTGTTTCAGGCAAACGCGAACATGAAGAGGGCCCCCCACCACGACGGCACAGCGTGAGGCTGCATGGTCAGGTGTGTATTTTTCTCTCATTTTTCTCAGCTGAAGAATGTAACTTACGAATCGCGGTTCATAATTTAGGCGATTTGAAAATTGTAAATTGAGAATGCCGCTTCATTATCTATATTACACTCGTTCATCAAACCTGAGGTGCTAGTATGAAAAAAATCAATCTATTACCTAATGACGCTTCAGTCCAGTGTCCGTAACATATTCATGTAGGTTTTCATAGATCTGTCGTGGAATTATGAAAAATCTTCATACTCTAATTTTACATTACAGAATTCGGAAAAAAGACAGGAAGTAGAACGAGTATTGCGACTACCTCGACCACCACCACAACAACAACAACTGCAGCCAAATTTAGTGGGAACACGGCCACCACGGCCACCTCGACCACAACTAATACAACAACAACAACAACAACTACAACGACAACAAAATCAACAACAAGAGCCACGACAACAAGAACAACAGCAACAAAATTCACAGCAGCAACAACCACAGCAACAACAACCACAGCAACAACAACCACAGCAACAACAACCACGGCAACAACAACCACAGCAACAACAACCACAGCAACAACAACCACAGCAACAGCGACGGGAACAACCACAACAACAGCAACAACTACAGCAACAGCAACAGCAACAGAACCAACAACACCTACACCTCCAACCACAGTGGCTGCCGCAGCTGCCACAACAACATCAACAGCCGCCTCAGATTTGGGCCCAGGAGGATTCAGGACTATTACCCGAACACTATATGAGACTCCTGGACCAAATTGCTTTTTACCACAGTAGCATGCTCTGGGGTCAGCTACACGTACGGCTGACCCGAGAGCAGGCGCGTGGTGAAAAGCACCGCAATCAGAAAGACACACTACAACGAAACAGTCTGATTGCGGCGAGGCGGCGAATCGAAGTGCGGCTGCGGCGTTTTGAACAGCCACAACAGGAACAGCAACAACCACGACAGCCACAGCAACAACAGCAACAGGGACGCCGACAACGACGCCGACAACGACAACGACAACAACAACAGCAACAACCACAGCAGCAACAACAGCAAGAACAGCAAGAACATGAACAACAACCTAACAATTAATTTATAGCATTACTATTAATATTATTATTATTATTATTATTATTATTATTATTATTATTATTATTATCATTATCATTATCATTAGTATTAGTATTAGTATTATTATTATTATTATTACTATTATCATTACTATTATTATCATTATTATTAGCATTACTGTTACTATTACCATACCCTTACGCAAAAAATTTATAAATTAGGATATAGAAAAATTTATATACAAATATATAAAAAATGTGTATGCAATATATAAATCTTATATATTCAGTTTGGCTTGGTGTATACAGGGTGATTCAGTTTGACCGGGCCATTTTAGCTGGGTGGACTCCTCGCGAAATTCTAAAACTAAATTTCCTTTAGTAAAAATTCGAGGGACTAATAATTTACGAGCTACGGAAGATCTTAGTTGACCAATCACAGAGCCTACAGCTGCTCGAGTTAGTGCCGGGTCAAAAGTATAAAATAAGCAGTGCCCGTAGCGAATCGAATTTCATTAAAATGTAAATAAATTTTTGAAACATTACTAAAATTTTTCGTGCTTCGCGGTTTTCGTCCGCCAGGTCTACTGCTACGCAGTTCTCGTCGTCCAGGTCCACCGCTTTGTAGTTTTGGTCTTCCAGCTTCACCGCTACATAGTTCTCATCGTCCTGGTCGTCCGCTTCGTCATTTTCGTCCTCCAGGTCCACTGCTACGTAGTTTTCGTCGTCCAGGTCCTCCGCTTCGTGATTTTCGTCCTCCAGGTCCTCCGCTTCGTGATTTTCGTCCTCCAGGTCCTCCGCTTCCTGGTTTTCGTCCTCCAGGTCCACCGCTGCGCAGTTCTCGTCGTCCAGGTTTACTGCTTTGTAGTTTTCGTCCTCCTGGTCCACCGCTACGTATTTCTCATCGTCCCGGTCGTCCGCTTCGTGATTTTCGTCCACCAAGCGAACGAAAACCACGTAGCGGAGGACCTGGACGACGAAAACTACGTAGAGGTGGACCTGGAGAACGAAAATCACGAAGCGGACGACCGGGACGACTAAAACTACGTAGCGGTGGACTTGGAGGACGAAAACTACAAAGCAATAGACCTGGACGACGAGAACTGCGCAGCGGTGGATCTGGAGGACGAAAACCAGGAAGCGGAGGACCTGGAGGACGAAAATCACGAAGCGGAGGAGCTGAAGGACGAAAATCACGAAGCGGAGGACCTGGACGACGAAAACTACGTAGCAGTGGATCTGGAGGACGAAAATCACGAAGCGGACGACCGGGACGATGAGAACTATGTAGCGGTGGACCTGGAGGACCAAAACTACAAAGCGGTGGACCTGGACGACGACCAACTGCGTAGCAGTGGACCTGGAGGACGAAAACCACGAAGCACGAAAAATTTTAGTAATGTCTCAAAAATTTATTTTCATTTTAATGAAATTCGATTAGCTACGGGCACTGCTTATTTTATACTTTTGACCCGGCACTAACTCGAGCAGCTGTAGGCTCTGTGATTGGTCAACTAAGGTCTTCCGTAGCGCGGAAATTATTAGTCCCTCGAATTTTTGGTAAAGGAAATTTAGTCTTAGAATTTCGAGAGGAGTCGACCCAGCTAAAATGGCCCGGTCAAACTGAATCACCCTGTATATACTGAAATTTATAAATTGAATGTATAAAAAGTATATATTCATGGAGATATATATATAAAATAAATAAACCGAAATATATATGTATAATATTTATAAACAGAACCATAGATATTATAGGATATAAATATATATATACAATAATTTGTAATTTTTTTAATACGTTCAGAATAGATAAACAAAGAATAAAACTGAACTCTGAAATAAAGTTTCATCCATCCCGTCTTCACATGTTAGGTTAGCTGTCAGACGAGCGAGGTTATGCGTCAGGAATTCAGTATCGATTAATTTAATTTATTTATATCATTTTTAATTCTTTCAACAAACTGTAGAAAAATTGAAAATACGGTCGGAATAAATAAACAAGCAACATTATCATCGTAAACTGCACTCTGAAATAAAATTTCATTCATCCCGTATTCAAATGACAGGTTAGCTGTCAGACGAGCGAGGTTATGCGTGGGGGATCCAATATCGATTATTTTAATTTGTTTCTATCATTTTTAATTATTTCAAAAAACTGTAGATAAATTTAAAATACGTTCAGAATAGATAAACAAAGAATAAAACTGAACTCTGAAATAAAGTTTCATCCATCCCGTCTTCACATGTTAGGTTAGCTGTCAGACGAGCGAGGTTATGCGTCAGGGATTCAGTATCGATTAATTTAATTTATTTCTATCATTTTTAATTCTTTCAACAAACTGTAGAAAAATTGAAAATACGGTCGGAATAAATAAACAAGCAACATTATCATCGTAAACTGCACTCTGAAATAAAATTTCATTCATCCCGTATTCAAATGACAGGTTAGCTGTCAGACGAGCGAGGTTATGCGTGGGGGATCCAATATCGATTATTTTAATTTGTTTCTATCATTTTTAATTATTTCAAAAAACCGTAGATAAATTGAAAATACGTTCAGAATAGATAAACAAAGATTAAAACTGAACTCTGAAATAACGTTTCATCCATCCCGTCTTCACATGTTAGGTTAGCTGTCAGACGAGCGAGGTTATGCGTCAGGAATTCAGTATCGATTAATTTAATTTATTTCTATCATTTTTAATTCTTCAAACGAACTGTAGAAAAATTGAAAATACGGTCGGAATAAATAAACAAGCAACATTATCATCGTAAACTGCACTCTGAAATAAAATTTCATTCATCCCGTATTCAAATGACAGGTTAGCTGTCAGACGAGCGAGGTTATGCGTCAGGGATTCAGTATCGATTAATTTAATTTATTTCTATCATTTTTAATTCTTTCAACAAACTGTAGAAAAATTGAAAATACGGTCGGAATAAATAAACAAGCAACATTATCATCGTAAACTGCACTCTGAAATAAAATTTCATTCATCCCGTATTCAAATGACAGGTTAGCTGTCAGACGAGCGAGGTTATGCGTGGGGGATCCAATATCGATTATTTTAATTTGTTTCTATCATTTTTAATTATTTCAAAAAACCGTAGATAAATTGAAAATACGTTCAGAATAGATAAACAAAGAATAAAACTGAACTCTGAAATAACGTTTCATCCATCCCGTCTTCACATGTTAGGTTAGCTGTCAGACGAGCGAGGTTATGCGTCAGGAATTCAGTATCGATTAATTTAATTTATTTCTATCATTTTTAATTCTTTCAACAAACTGTAGAAAAATTGAAAATACGGTCGGAATAAATAAACAAGCAACATTATCATCGTAAACTGCACTCTGAAATAAAATTTCATTCATCCCGTATTCAAATGACAGGTTAGCTGTCAGACGATCGAGGTTATGCGTGGGGGATCCAATATCGATTATTTTAATTTAGTTCTTTCATTTTTAATTATTTAAAAAAACTGTAGAAACATCAAACATACTTCCCGAATAAATAAACGGGAATCTATATTCTCTCGTAACCTAAATTCCACACACGATTCAATGTATCCTATGTTTGTAGTTGTTGGCTGTATGCAATGCAATGGATTTTTGTCCAGCGGAGCATTTACATGTCTACGTCCAGTGACAAAAGAAACCTTCAGCACCGTCACCGCGCGGTTTCCAAGCGTACTCAATGCAATCTCGGTATCAAGGGTCCCCTAAACCAAATGTCGGTTTTTCTGTTTTGAGTAACGGAGAATCGTCAATTTTCAGCCATTTCAATATCGAATGAAACGGGATTATGCTCAAAATGTGTGGTATTTCATTGCGGAGGGCCTGATTATTCCGAAAATGCGATTACTTACGGCAAGAGTGTATAATCGTACGACTCATGTAGTGGTATCTGAATCTGTAAAATTTTTTGTAAAATTTCGGAAAAGTAAAATAATCAGGCCCTTTCTACCAAAATACTGCATAATCTCCCAAAATTTCATTGCGATTGATTAAGTAGTTTCGGAGAATTGACCATTCCCGTTTTCGAAGTGTCGACAAACGTTTCACTTCACCTTAACGGCAAAATATGAAAAAATTCATGGAGGCCGCTGAAAGTTCTTAAAAACTCAAAAAATATTAGTTTTTGAGATTTGTCAAAAACGGTTCAAATTTTTTCGCTCAAAATTTCAGAGGATATTTCTCTCTTACTGTTCGAAAACTTGTGTATATTTCATCTTGGGCCGGGATTTGGTTTCGAAGCTATGCTATACTTCTGAACTGTTTTCTGAAAAAAAAAAACTTTTTCAGCACATGAAGTGTGGAATCGAAGAAAACATAATACAAATGATGAGATTGCCGTTATTTTTTATTTTAAGATTTTGAAACTCCAAAGAACAAAAAATTTTTTTGACAATCTCGAAAAAAAAACAAAAAAAAAAATAACCGGAATCTCATCGTATGTATTATGTTTTCTTCGATTCCACATTTCATGTGCTGAAAGTTTTTTTTTTTTTCGAAAACAATTCAGAAAAATAGCATAGCTTCGAAACCAAATCCCGCCACATGATGAAATATACACAAGTTTTCGAACAGCAGGAGAGAAATATCCTCTGAAATTTTAGGCAAAAAAATTAAACCGTTTTTGAAAAATCTCAAAAACTAATATTTTTTGAGTTTTTAACAACTGTCAGCGGCCTCCATAAATTTTTGCATATTTTGGCGTTAAAGTTCACTCAAAACTGAAACTTTTTTAAAGGCAACTTTTTTTTATATAATCAATAGTTTTCTAGTTATACTCAATTGAACTTCGGACATTCTCGATTTCCTCATATATTATGTCGAATGCTAACGTCTAAACGTCGTCGAATGAAAGTCTAAAGAAAAATCACAAATATTCTCGACAAGTAACAGAAAATTTTCACAAAGTTTAAGCCAATTCTGAGAGGGTCAGGCTTTTGGTCAGGTCGATCTGAGGTGGAATTCCCCATAGGTATATTTCAAATATAGTATCAGGTATATATAAAAAGGCTAAATGTTACTCTTTGGCTTGTTTAAATGCTTAACATTCCTTTCAATTTAATAGAAGATGAGTATATATATGCAGTATGCGAGTGTGTAGAAACTTTTACGAATGTTGAAATGTTTGAATCAAACATAAAATCTGAAACTTTCTACTATATTGTAGTATGCGAATGAAAAACTTCAAGAGACATTCAACTTTTTTTTTGTAAATCTCACATTTTTAAACAATGTATATTCCAGATATAGTATTATTTGAAAGAAGTTGAATACTATTCTCTAGCTTGTTTAAATGCTCAACATTCCTTTCAATTCAATAAAAAAGTGAGTATATGCAGTATGTGGGTCGGTAGGAACTTTGACGAGTATTCTAGGCTATAAACTAAACATATTTTTAAAAACATTGAAATATGTGAATAAACTATAGTGCTGTTGTTGAAAGTCTTAAGGGGAGACGCTACTGAAACTTTGAGAAAAACGATTTTTGGTTTTCAAAATTACAAAAAAAAATCCAACCAAAAATTCTTTCGTACAAAAGTTAGCGTATGTTAGCATGTATCTTGAAATAAAAAATTAAGGTTCCACGATGAAAGTGTGTACGCAAGGAATTTCTGAGAGCGGTGCGCAGGGAATCTTCTGCGAAAGATTACTTGCGCATACACCTTTATCGCAGAACCCCAATTGTTTTGCTTTCAAGATACATGCTCAAGTACTCTGACTTTCATACGGAGGAATTTCCGATTAGATTTTAATTAGTAATTTCTAAAACGAAAAAATCGCTTTTGTCGAAGTTTCGGTATCGTCTCCCCCTAAGAAGAAGTGAATACGGAAAAATAGAAAAGTATGCGATTCTTTCATGAGTATATATATGCAGTATGTGAGTTCGTAGAAACTTTTACTAATGTTGAAATGTTTGAATCAAACATAAAATCTGAAACTTTCTACTATACAGGGTGATTCAGTTTGACCGGGCCATTTTAGCTGGGTGGACTCGTCGCGAAATTCTAAGACTAAATTACCTTTACTAAAAATTCGAGGGACTAATAATTTACGAGCTACGGAAGATCTTAGTTGACCAATCACAGAGCCTACAGCTGCTCGAGTTAGTGCCGGGTCAAAAGTATAAAATAAGCAGTGCCCGTAGCGAATAGAATTTCATTAAAATGGAAATAAATTTTCGAAACATTACTAAAATTTTTCGTGCTTCGTGGTTTTCGTCCGCCAGGTCCACTGCTACGCAGTTCTCGTCGTCCAGGTCCACCGCTTTGTAGTTTTGGTCTTCCAGCTTCACCGCTACATAGTTCTCATCGTCCCGGTCGTCCGCTTCGTCATTTTCGTCCTCCAGGTCCACTGCTACGTAGTTTTCGTCGTCCAGGTCCTCCGCTTCGTGATTTCCGTCCTCCAGGTCCTCCGCTTCGTGATTTTCGTCCTCCAGGTCCTCCGCTTCGTGATTTTCGTCCTCCAGGTCCTCCGCTTCCTGGTTTTCGTCTTCCAGGTCCACCGCTGCGCAGTTCTCGTCGTCCAGGTTTACTGCTTTGTAGTTTTCGTCCCCCTGGTCCACCGCTACGTATTTCTCATCGTCTCGGTCGTCCGCTTCGTGATTTTCGTCCACCAAGCGAACGAAAACCACGTAGCGGAGGACCTGGACGACGAAAACTACGTAGAGGTGGACCTGGAGAACGAAAATCACGAAGCGGACGACCGGGACGACTGAAACTACGTAGCGGTGGACTTGGAGGACGAAAACTACAAAGCAATAGACCTGGACGACGAGAACTGCGCAGCGGTGGATCTGGAGGACGAAAACCAGGAAGCGGAGGACCTGGAGGACGAAAATCACGAAGCGGAGGACCTGGAGGACGAAAATCACGAAGCGGAGGACCTGGACGACGAAAACTACGTAGCAGTGGATCTGGAGGACGAAAATCACGAAGCGGACGACCGGGACGATGAGAACTATGTAGCGGTGGACCTGGAGGACCAAAACTACAAAGCGGTGGACCCGGACGACGACCAACTGCGTAGCAGTGGACTTGGAGGACGAAAACCACGAAGCACGAAACATTTTAGTAATGTTTCAAAAATTTATTTTCATTTTAATGAAATTCGATTCGCTACGGGCACTGCTTATTTTATACTTTTGACCCGGCACTAACTCGAGCAGCTGTAGGCTCTGTGATTGGTCAACTAAGGTCGTCCGTAGCGCGGAAATTATTAGTCCCTCGAATTTTTGGTAAAGGAAATTTAGTCTTAGAATTTCGAGAGGAGTCGACCCAGCTAAAATGGCCCGGTCAAACTGAATCACCCTGTATTGTAGTATGCGAATGAAAAACTTCAAGAGACATGCAACTTTTTTTTTTGTCAATCTCACATTTTTGAACAATGTATATTCCAGATATAGTATTATTTGAAAGAAGTTACATACTATTCTCTAGCTTGTTTAAACGCTCAACATTCCTGTTAATTCAATAAAAAAGTGAGTATATGCAGTATGTGGGTCGGTAGGAACTTTGACAAGTATTCTAGGCTATAAACTAAACATATTTTCAAAAACATTAAAATATACTAATAAACTATAGTGCTGCTGTTGAAAGACTTAAGGGGAGACGCTACTGAAACTTTGAGGAAAACGATTTTTCGCTTTCAAAATTACAAAAAAAAATCTAACCAAAATTCTTTCGTACAAAAGTTAGCGTATGTTAGCATGTATCTTGAAATAAAAAATTAAGGTTCCGCGATGAAAGTGTGTACGCAAGGAATTTTTGAGAACGGTACGCAGGGAATCTTCTGCGAAAGATTACTTGCGCATACACTTTTATCGCAGAACCCCAATTGTTTTGCTTCCAAGATACATGCTGAAGTACTGTAACTTTCATACGGAGGAATTTTTAATTAGATTTTTATTAGTAATTTGTAAAACGAAAAAATCGCTTTTGTCGAAGTTTCGGTATCATCTCCCCTTAAGAAGAAGTGAATACGGAAAAGTAGAAAACTATGCGATTCTTTTACAAGGTTATCTTTTGGCGCTCGTTATGCAGCCAAGTCTTCACTTGTGGTACCGTGCGACCTTGAAGGCATTGGTTTTTGGAAATTACTTCTTGAATTTCCGCAACGCATGGTAACTTTCTTCCTTCTAAATATTTTGCAAAATTCTTCAATACAGCAACCTTCTCCACACCAGTCCATGAACGTTTGTTCGTAGGACCGTCAGATACTAGATATAACCAAGGAAAAAAATAGGATTATCGACTCATCATCTTGGTTGACAGAAAGTGAATTTTGTCTTCAGTGAAATATTGATGAAAACATATTTTTCCTCTTTCAAAAATTATAAAAAAAAATCCTGTTGGAAATTTCTGCTAGCCAGATTAAAATTATGGTAGTATGTGTATTAGGGTGGGTCAAAAAAATTGATTATTTTTTTTTCAGTTCTGACATAGAAAAATTGGTTGCTGGGCACCTTTAGAAAGTACTCACCAAATATGGGCTCTTAATATTGATAGGAAGATCCTCCGCATCAGAGTTTTCCATTTTTACTTCAGTCTCATATAAAAAAAACCAAATCTCATTATTTATCAATTGTTTAGCATATGTCTATACATATTTTCATAGGAACTTGAACGCTCTACGAAAAAGCTCTCTTCTACTTTTTTCATGAATCTAAACATTCAAAAGATATTCAAGGTCAAAGTTTGAAGAATTTTCAAAGATTTTTTTTTTTTTTATTAATTTTGTAACTTCCTAAAAAGTAATCATTGTCAAATGAACCAGACATATTTTTGTAGGAAATTGAACGCTCTACAAAAAAGGTCTCTTGGTATTTTTCGATAAATCTAACTATTTCCAAGTTGATTATTGGTTAATTACCATTGATAACCAATAACCGACTTGGAAATAGTTAGATTTATCGAAAAATACCAAGAGACCTTTTTTGTAGAGCGTTCAATTTCCTATAAAAATATGTCTTGCTCATTTGACAATGATTACTTTTCAGGAAGTTACAAAATTAATAAAAAAAAAAAAAAATCTTCGAAAATTCTTCAAACTTTGACCTCGATTATCTTTCGAATGGTTAGATTTATGAAAAAAGTATAAGAGACCTTTTTCGTAGAGCATTCAATTCCCTACAGAAATATGTATAGACATTTGCTGAACAATTGATACATAATGAGATTTGGTTTATTTTATATGAGACTGAGGTAAAAATGGAAAACTCTGATGCGGAGGATCTTCCTATTAATATTAAGAGCTCATATTTGGTGAGTACTTTCTAAAGGTGCCTAGCAACCAATTTTTCTGTGTCAGAACTAAAGAAAAAAATAATCAACTTTTTTGACCCACCCTAATGTGTATTGGAAAAAATGTGCAATTTTCTGCGATGAAAGTGTATGGGTAGGGAATTTTCGCAGAAGATTTTCCGCGAACCGCTTCTCAAAATTCCTTGTGCACACACTCTCATTGCAGAAGATTGACATTTCTTTCAAGAAACATACTACTACGATCTAATTTGAGCCAAAAGGAATTTTTGATTATATTTTTTTCAAGTAATTTTACAAATGAAAAAATTGTTTCAATCCAAAATTTGACTCAAGTCCCCCCTTAACAAAAGCAAGTTCATCTGACAATTGGGTTTTTGTACGGTTTCTTTCATTTCAAATTCGAATGGTTCACGGAAAAATTATTTGGGCATATTTTTTTTCAAGCAGACAAAGATTGAAGTGAATACAACACATTGAAAATTCCAACAATGTGAGTATATCACAAAAACACTGAAATGTAATTGCCTATAACATTCGCACTGAAGTTTTATAACGAGAAAGAAGAAGACCTAATTATTTCGAGTTTCTCTACTTTATACACATACAGTGCTTTTGTCTGGATGCGGGACACTCGATTTGGTTCGACACAGTAGTTGGCATCTACGCTATTGCGTTTCACTCCCACCGCTCCGTACTCACGCTGCTTGGCATCTGCTATGCATAGCGTCTGCTATGGGTGGCAATAGCGTAGACGCCAACTACTGTGTCAAACCAAATCGAGTGTCCCGCATCCAGAGAAAAGCACTGTATACGTTTTTTTTCTACGTTCATGCAAACACCCAATTCGCAACTAATTATTAATAGTTGGCAACCCAGTTGGCCAACTAATAAACATCACAAAAAAAGATAGTATATCGGATTTCATTTATGGTCCTAATTAATAAAAAAACATTCAATTGAAATAAAAAAGGCTTGCTTTTATTTTGAATTGTTTACCTCGTTGTTTCTTCTTCGTACTTTCACCTGTACCTGCAATCTTTCTCTTACTGACTGCTTTTGTTTTCAGAGATACCTTTTTGGAACAAGTAGCCTGTTCATCCTCCGGGGGCTCGATACTACTCTCGTGATGTTTTTCAGCAATTTCGTCTGCATCACTTTCAGATTCGCTTATCAGTTCTTCATCTTGAAGATCTTTCGCTGTTCCCTGCGCAAGCTCTAACAACTTGGAGATTTTAGTTATATCCCTTTCGACGATAGGCTGACGATATATGTCTTCATGAATTTTTTCGTGATGGCCCATAAAATTCGCCAGGTCACTAACCTGGGTCTCAGATAAATTAAGATTAATGCAATGCGTTGCAATATGCTTGCGTAATTTCGTCCCACGTAATGAATCTGGTACTTCAGCACCACACGCCACAGAATATCGCCTTAATAGATAACATGCACGTAGGTATTTGTGCCTATCGGAGTCAGTTGACGGCAGCCCAAAAAAGTAAGGGTTATTTTCTGGCACTTGAGCGTCACGCCGAAATTTTTGAATGGATATCATACACTTAAAAAGACGTGAGGAAACTAAAACCGGGACTCCTCTTCCACGTTTCCCACGTATCATAAATCGTATATAATTTTTGGCCAAGCGTTGGGCCTCTTTTGACAGAGAATTGTAAATACCTTTGTCCGCAAACTTATCTATGCTTTCATGAGCTTCGAAATCTTCCGTATAAAGGCGTTCCAATTCTCCTGCTCGGCGTCGGTTGAATATTTGAAGTGAGACAAGAGTGATTTCAGAAAGTCTTTGCCATGCTTTGTAACAAAATTGGACCTTGAGAATGTTCATGTATTCTTCCTGTTTAGCTTGCAAATAACACCGGTCAACACGAATTTTGAGTCTGGATTCTAGATGTCAAATTTTGATTTCTCTCACGTACCTAATGAAAGAAAAAATAGTTTTATTAGATAAAGTTTGCTTTCGTAGAAGCCAGAACGATATTTCGGATTTTAAGAAATATTACCTATTTTCTCTAACATTTATTGTAAATCACAATTAAATAAACTTCAGTTTCGCATTTAGATCACTTTTATTCAAAAATAATAATTAATAATAAACTGCAAATGTAAAAGAATTGATAAACAAAGTTCAAAAATGTACATTTTTCGTATTTCTTCTATGTTCGTATGGGCTTTCTCGTATCAAACTCCAAACGTATCACGGGTATGCAATTATCATAGGTTTAGAGATATTTATCCGGAAAAATTGATACTTCCTAAAAACGTTTGCTTTGTAGCCAGGAGAAAATTATGTCAATATTTAAGAAAATCTATGATTTCAATCATTGATCTATCGAAAAACCAAAGTATATATGTTTTTATATTCTTTTTATCACTTTCAACTATTATCATAGTTGACTATTATAATAGCTAAAAGCAATGGAAAGAATATAAAAACATATATGCTTTGGTTTTTCAATAGACCAATGATTAAAATCATAGATTTTCTTAAATATTGAAATAATGTTTGTCTGGCTACAAAAGCAAACTTTTTTTAGGAAGTATAATTTTTTTTCGTATAAATGTCTCTGAGTCTATCCCAATCACATACCCAAATCTCAGGCACAAATTTCGTGTTGACGTGCGTAATTCATTAATTCTATGAAAACTATGAAATCGGTATTATTACTGCCGACCCCACAAAAGCAAACTTTAAGAGGGATGTGGGCATTATTCCATCGTTTTGGTGCATGACGAATAGAAAAATCGTAAAATAAACCCAAAGACAAAAATAATCTTTTTTTTTGTCGAGTAGTGTAATTATCAAGTTTTTTTATGTCTTCTGCATGTGGTAGTTTTATTTTTTTCCGTCTATTATTCTGCAATTGAGTTTCGGTCACAGCTTTGTTTATAGAGGTACCATAATCTTCATCGAGTAATTTTAAGAAGTCCTCGACTTGCTTTTGTTTACTTTCTTCCTCGGATTTTATGTACATTGATCTTAATATTTGCCCGACGTGTTTCAATAAAGTTCCTAAATTGGATGCGACTGCCGGATGGGTGAATCTTCGAGAGTCTTCCTGGAATAATGCTACTTTTCTCACTGCTTTAAGGCAGCTATCATAGCACATAGGTCTATATATTGACGCAAAGTCAGTGATGTCAGGGTTAACATTTTTTATGGCGATTAGAAAGCGACCCAGCAATCTTAGACGTGCCCGTATCATCTGGTATAAATGTTGATTTGTACCATAACCTTGGCCCTGCTTGTTGGCGTATGTGATCAACAGCTTGTCATATCGGATGGTGCGGACTACATGATCTTCACGTAGGTACGAAAAAATTTTCCACAAGACATCCGGCTCTGCATTTTCATGAATACGGCCCATCACAGCTCGCCCTTTGACCATTACGATTCTATCAGCTGTGCTGTTCAGTTTCGTACAGTTACGCCAGTGATGCCGAATCACGGACTTTGCATATTGTCCTTTGCAATGAGCGCAGGGAAGGAAATCTTGTGCGGTCTTGTGCATTCTTTCATTTGGACGCCTACATACTAACAACGTTCCGTCGTTGAATCTTTTGTCGGTATTAAAAACATGATTACCATTTTTCCGCAGAATCCCTATAATTTGCAGGCGTTCACGACATCCTTTAGGTAGATTTATAAATTTTTTCACATCTTCTTGATCAGCGTGTACAAGTTCCAAGTGTCGGGCTAACTTGGTTTGCATTTTATTACAAAACAGGCAAAAATTTTTTTTTTTATGCGTTGCAGTTGAAGAATTTGAAACCTGCATGTTTGAATCATCCGGAGCTGATACTAGTTTATCAGGCTTATGAAATAACACTAGATCATCTTCTGAACCTATCAAGGCTCTATCCACATCTTGTATATCTATCGATGGGTCATCATGAGTGTAGTTGCTTTCCTCTACGGGATTGTAATTTTTATCTTTATTGCTGTCATCAATGACACTTGTATCTAAAACAAAATTAGAAAGAAAAAATCAGTTCACATATTATCCCTCGGAACAGATTTCATTAAAGTTTTTCTCCTACGGATCGAAATGTACTTCACACTCTATTCACCTTCCGTGTCGTTTATTGAGGTACTTTTTAATAGAGTTGTTTCTAAAACTGTAGAGCTCAGTGGATGGGAATTGCGAGCATCAACTGTCCCAGGTGAATCCAAATCATTTATGAGACCATTATTAGATAACTTTATGTTGCAGATTCTACTAACGTCAAATGATAGGCCGAACCTACAAATTCAAGGAAAAGAAATAGTACAGACATTTTCAGTCAGAATATCTTATGGGTGCTAAAATGTACCAAAACAATAGTTTATATTATACAAACGATATTTTGGTACACTTTGGTATCTATGGGGTATTCCATGCCAATTGGACCAACCCATGACCCTGACCCCCTCAGATTTTGAAATGAATTTTTTATATGATTCGCCGGTCTTCAAAATGGAACGTCAATTTTTTTCAGATTTTTATTATCTTTAGTTATTTTTTTTTGGAATTTCCAAACATAAAAAAAGCCACGTTTTAAATATCAGAAAAAAATCAATAAAATTATACGAAATAAGATCATTTTTTCCATATTAATTTTATAGTGGTGTTCTTGCGGGGACACCTGGGGCAGGACTAAGCCAAGGGAAAAAGTCCAAGTCAGATACTATCTTTTTTTTTCGGACGTCAATTCTCGTGCCTAAAATAGTACCGCATAGTTGAAAATGAAATTCATTTTTTCTTACGTTCGTGCAAACAAACAAAAAAAAAAGTGAAAAAAAAATTAATTTCATTTTCAACTATGAGATACTATTTTAGGCACAAAAATTGACGTGTGAAAAAAAAAGACAGTATCCGGCTTGGACTTTTTCCCTTGCTTTAATCCTGCTCCGGGTGTCCCCTCGAGAACACCACTATAAAATTAATAAGGAAAAAATGATCTTATTTCGTAGAATTTTATTGATTTTTCTCAGATTTTTTAAACGTGGCGTATTTTTTAGCTTTGGAAATTCCTAAAAAAATAACCAAAAATAATAAAAATCTGAAAAAAATTGATGTTGCATTTTGAAGACCGGCGAATCATATAAAAAATTCATTTCAAAATCTGAGGGGGTCAGAGTCATGGATTGGTCGAATCGGCATGGAATACTCCCTATACTAAAGACTTGTTGAAAATGAATCCTGGATTGGGGGTTCAAAAATTCATCTCAACATCAATTCATTTTCGTAAAATGTACCGTACGTTAGTAATGTTGATAAATAATGTCATTGTTAGATATGATTATTATCGCTCGAAACTTACGAGTCATCCGGTATTGAGTTGTTCAATGGAAGAGAAGCCTGGCCAAGTTCATCTTCTGAAAGTCAGAGAGGGTAAAATAGGAAAATAAAAACCACAATCAAGTTTGTTTGATAATTATAGGAATGCGCGATTAACTAGCCAACCGTTAGGAATTCACTCTGTATACGCAGTATTCACACCTTATTGGGCAAGAATCACGATTTTGGGTTAGGATATGGAAACAAGGTTTTAATACTATTTCGTGCATAAAGGTTGAAGTCTCTACAAAATTTCTCATTTTCGCAAAATTTTGATGAAAAAAAAACTCATGTCAAATAGTTTTTGAGACGTTCAATTTTTAGTAAGTGGCTTAAGTCGAGAACATAGTCTTTATTTTCTTCAATTCAATTCATGACATATCCGCGATATTTCCGATTTTATTTTTACTATTTTCATATAAGTAAAAAAAGAGTTCAAGTATTACGATAATTAAATTAGCGAACTACGAACTTTTGTTCACGAAATAGTATTGATGCATTTTTTTGTTCATATTCGTAATAGTTTTGGAGATATTGGGCCCTGAAATAAAGTAGCTGAAAATTTTGAAATGTACGAACAATGTGTGAAAGCTAGGTGAAGGCTCTTGTATCGATAGTCGCTGGGACGTATTAAAATTCATAAGACTCTGACTATAACGTAAAAACTGTGCACCCATTTGTAGAAATATTGTATACATACCAAAAGATAATAAGTTTTCTACATTAAACAATGTATCTGCTGGATGACGAGTTCTTATAATGTCAAATTTGCACTCTCCTATGGCTATTATTTTCGGCTTTGATGATGCAGAAATGACTTTCGAGTTGGATTCTTCAATACTTTTTGTCTCCACAGGATCTTCCTTAAGTGTATCATTTGCACCGACGGTTACAGAAATATCTTCAGGCATAAAAAAAATTCAATGTGACATTGAAAAAACGAAAAACAAAAAACAAAAAATATGTATACATATATGTGGGGCATTTCACGTCAATTCGACCAGGATCTGACCCTCACCTCTTCCAATTTAAGTCTTAGTCACAGGAGGCGTTCTGCCCAGCCCAAATACCTAACACCCCCATTTTTTACAGATTCTTACCATTTTCCCCTGACCCCCGAAATTCTTCGAATAATATTTTAAGAACGGAACTCCGACATTTTTTGGAATTCTGGAAAATATTATCAAAATTCTATAGCCAAATCTAAGAGTATCTCAACCAGAATTAGGGTGGACGGGTATAGTAGTTGTTTTTTTTCAATTTATTATTAAATTCTTTGTATAATTAATTTTGTTTCCTATAATTTTGATTTTTTCATAAAAAATCCCAGCGTATATGATCGTAATATCAACGTAATATGATGCGCTAAAATTCTAGTTAAAAAAAATCAAAATCAGAAGGAGAAAAAAATGAAAAATGAACAAAAAATATCATCAACAATGTCATAGTTTACCCGCCCATTCCGATTCTAGCTGGGAAATTCTTAGTTTTAGCTACAGAATTTTTGTAATTTTTGTCGAAATTTAAAAAAAAGTTGAAGTTCTGTTTTTGAAAATATCGTCAATTGAGAAATTTTGGGGGGTAAGAGGAGAATTAAAAAAATATGAAAAAAGGGGATGTTATTTGGGCTGGGCAGAACGCCTCCTGTCACTAATACCAGAGTTGAGAGGAGTGAGAATCAGACCCTGGTCGAATTGACGTAGAATGCCGCATGTATATCATTGTCAATTGCAGCGCACAAAAGCAACGACTGATCACCTAGAGCCGCTATGTCTTGCGTCGGTTGCGAAATGTCATCTATAGAATGTTCGGTATTTTCACTTTCTGGAACTTCCACCAAGTCATCGAAGTAAGCAGATTTTGCTTTCAAAGGCAATTTGGATTGAGAGTCATCGACGGCTTTCACTTTCATAGACTGCTGTACGCTTTTCTCAGATTCATTGTCTAATTTTAGACTTGGAAGAGGAACTAGTAACAAAAATAATTTATCAGAGCAAGATAATGAAAACGAAGTGCGAGGAAAATATGTCGAGGCCAATCCCATTGCAGAAGAAATGACAACTAACCACCTGGAGCCGCCACGTCTTGTGTTGGTTGCGAGATGTCATCTATCAAATCTCTGGTATTCACAGTTTCTAGGACTTCTACCAAGTCATCCAAGTTAGTAGGTCTTGCTTTCGAACGCCATTCGGATTGAGAGTCTTCGATAGCTTTCATTTTCATGGACTGCGGTACTCTTTTCTCGGATTCACTGTCTGATTTCAGACTTGGGAGAGGAACTAGTGACAAAAATAATTTATCAGAGCAAGATAATGAAAACGAAGTGCAAGAAAAATATGTTGAGGCCAATCCCATTGCAGAAGAAATGACAACTAACCACCTGGAGCCGCTATGTCTTGTGTTGGTTGCGAGATGTCTTCTATGAAATCTCTGGTATTTACAGTTTCTAGGACTTCATCCAAGTTGGCAGGTTTTGCTTTCGAACGCCATTCGGATTGAGAGTCTTCGATAGCTTTCATTTCCATGGACTGCGGTACTCTTCTTTCGGATTCACTGTCTGATTTCAGACTTGGAAGAGGAACTAATAACAAAAATAATTCATCAGAGTAAGATAATGAAAATGAAGCGCAAGAAAAATATGTCGACGCCAATCCCATTGCAGAAAAAATAACAACTAACCACCAAGAGCCGCTATGTCTTGCATTGGTTGCAAGATGCCATCTATGGAATCTCTAGTATTTTCAGTTTCTAGGACTTCTACTAAGTCATCCAAGTTAGCAGGTTTTGCTTTCAAACGCCATTCGGATTGAGAGTCTTCAATAGCTTTCATTTCCATAGACTGCGGTACTCTTTTCTCGGATTCACTGTCTGATTTCAGACTTGGAAGAGGAACTAGTGACAAAAATAATTTATCAGAGCAAGATAATGAAAACGAAGTGCAAGAAAAATATGTTGAGGCCAATCCCATTGCAGAAGAAATGACAACTAACCACCTGGAGCCGCTATGTCTTGTGCTGGTTGCGAGATGTCTTCTATAAAATCTCTGGTATTTACAGTTTCTAGGACTTCTACCAAGTCATCCAAGTTGGCAGGTTTTGCTTTCGAACGCCATTCGGATTGAGAGTCTTCGATAGCTTTCATTTCCACGGACTGCGATACTCTTTTCTCGGATTCACTGTCTGATTTCAGACTTGGAAGAGGAACTAGTAACAAAAATAATTCATCAGAGTAAGATAATGAAACCGAAGCGCAAGAAAAATATGTCAAGGCCAATCCCATAGCAGAAGAAATGACAACTAACCACCAAGAGCCGCTATGTCTTGTGTTGGTTGCGAGATGTCTTCTATAAAATCTCTGGTATTTACAGTTTCTAGGACTTCTACCAAGTCATCCAAGTTGGCAGGTTTTGCTTTCGAACGCCATTCGGATTGAGAGTCTTCGATAGCTTTCATTTCCATGGACTGCGGTACTCTTTTCTCGGATTCACTGTCTGATTTCAGACTCGGAAGAGGAGCTAGTAACAATAATAATTTATCAGAGCATAATAATACAAAAATGTGCAAGGACGCACTTCAGGGCCAATCCTATTGCAGAAGATATGTCAACTAACCAACAGGAGCTGCTATGTCTTGCGTCGGTTGCGAGATGTCATCCATAGAATCTTCTGTATTTTTCATTCCTGGGACTTCTGAATCATCCAGCTTGCTCAAGTCGATTTTGACAAACAGTGAAGCTGCATCTGTAAAATGAAATTCATTCTATCTTTTTCATGGCTCTGAACTCCTAGCAGTTATTTTTTGATTTATCACGCAAGTTAATACGGCTTTCCACGATAAATCAGCAAGCCGCGACGCTGGCCAATTTAAATTGTGCTGATTTTCATATATTTGGTAGTTCTCACCGCAAAAACCACCAGAATAAAGGAAATTTTTTTTTGGTTTGTTACCGTAATTTTCTTATCATATATTCAAGTTTTCTTAAAAACTACATAATTCTATATTTTAAAAAAACTCACATAAATTCGATGAGGAAATACGATAATTTTAAGACTTTAACGAGACTGCGATTCCGGCTCTTTCCATGTATCCCGGAGGGATTTAAATCACATTTAAACTCGATAATTTCAATATAAGTTGTAAATCTTATTTTAAGGCCATTTTTCTCGATTTCATAAACTAACTAAACCTAAGTGATACAATATATTTTGAAAAAATATAAAAATAATCACGTAATACACACACATAAAAAATATATACATATGTATGTATGGATTCATTGTATAATATATGTAATATGTATGATATATAGAGTTGCAATTGTAGAATACCTAATTTATTTACATTCTTCATGCTCATCCTTTAATAATCCTAAAACGAATTGGATAACGTCAGACAAACTTGAACACGTTGACTCGGCTTGATTGATAAGACCTTCTTCGTAGCGAATTGGATAACGTTGTATTTTTAGAAAAACTCGAGAAAAATTGCCGCAAAACAAGACTTATAACTGATATAGAAATAATCGAGATTAAATATTACATAAATCTTTCTGGAAAACATAAAAGGAACCGGAATACCACTAGCACTCAGTTCTCAAAATCATCGTATTTCCTCGCAGAGTTCATGTGAATTTTTTGAAAATTTAGAATTATATAGTTTTTGAGATAGCTCAAGTAATTAATAATACGATAACTGTAACAAACAAGCAAGAATTGCCTCAATTTTGGTGGTTTTTGGAGTGAGGACTAGCAAATATATGAAAATCAGCAAAATTTAAAATAGTCAGGGTCGCAGGCTTGCTGATTTGGCATGAAAACTCTTGAATATTGTTGAATACTGTAGTCTCATATAAATGCTTGAAAAATAGCAAATCACAGTCGAACCGCAATAACTCAAATACCTCAATAACTCGAAGAAAACTCGCAGTCCCGATACATCCTTATCCATTACTTCACATTTTGATAACTCGAAATAAAGATAACTCGAAGAAATATGTTAGTCCCGTGAGATACGAGTTATCAAGGTCCGACTGTATATGAAGTATAAGGGAGAAAATTTATTAGATTTCTACATACCAATGTCCGTTAACTTTTCTTCTATGTCAAAGATGTAGCAGTCCGCTATCACATCAATACCAGGCAGGATCTTTTGATGTATGAAAAGTGTATCTTCGTCTGTAAAAATACATATTATATACATATACATCTCATCTCAAATACGTAATATTTACTTATTTTTGCCAGTCTTTTTTTTTTTACTGACAAACAAAATCATAAGAAAACTATTGAAGAGAGCCTCAAATCTCATATAGCTGACAGAGCTTACCTCGCAGGAGGTGTCTTGCTTGTCGGAAAATAAACGAGCCAGAAAAACACGTGTCGGTGTATCTGAAGTTTTTGATGTGAACGTGGGATACATTACCCTCCAGGTGCTGCTGTATTTGTTCCAGCAATCCGAGATTAGCTGATAATGGCAGAAATAAAAGTCGAAATACAGCAATGTCTTGAAACGTGAAGGATTCTCATAATTGACTTGAACAGCAATACATAGAAACAATTAGGTACAGCGTGCAACTTACCGCTAAGAATTAATACACGTGCAGCGTATTTTCTCCGGTCCTTATATTTCACTGCGTAGGTTTCGTTTTTTACACTTATATCTATAAGTTTACAAATATACGTCACGCAATCCGTAAATTGAACTAAAGCCATCACGGTTTTTGGTATTAACGGCATCATTAATGAATATATCACATTCACATTATTTCAACTTTTCCTCTATTATTTATGAAGAATTATAGCAAGGGTTCACGCACGACGCGACACGCTGCTCGTTCTAATATCATTTGAAAGTGGGGGTTCCCAAAGACCCACAATATTCAACGACGTTCTTAAAGGCATGCGAAATGACACATCGCAAACGGTTTTCAGCCGCATTGATGAATAGTTAGATCTGGAGTCAGTCAACTGTCTCAGCACGTCATGCACACTTACCCTTGGACAAAATACGCGTGACGTGATAACTCCCATGTAAATGTATGGGCAAGGGCAAGGGTAAATAAGGGTGCAAGTATATATCTTCAACAAATTGAGACACGGTAAATGGCTACGAAAGCTTTATGGTTGCATAACAACGGCTTTCAGCCACATTGACAAGTAGTTAGATATGCAGTTAGTCAATGGCTGCGCAACCTCTGCGGTTGAACAGGTGGATTGTTTTTCATTTCGTACCCTGATTTAACTCAAACTTTCAGAACTGGTTGCTTCTAAGAACATGCCTCATCGGTCCTCAAGATCAAAGTTTTGCTCAAGATGACCCTACCAGCTCTGGCGCGCAATTGGAATTTAAAAAAATTAAAATTATGGATTTGTATTACATTTCTTCTTGTACTCAAGTTTGGTGGGCAAAAAAATTTCCAAAGACATATTCCGCAGTAGAAAACAACCCTAAGTTTTTCAATGAAAATATTTCTGAATTCCAAAAATATAGTTGAAGCATCAAAAAATGGGTTTTTTTGAAGAAAAAAAAAAAAAACTCGTTTTTGAGGCTGTTCCCTGAAATTTAGTTCAAATTGAATATTTCCATTTAATCCCTTGCAGTTTTTTTTACACAGAAATCAAATTTGAAAAAAGGTGGCTCTTAATTCGCTCAATGAGTCTCAAAACTTTTGTAGAACCGAGTGCGATAAACTTATTATATTAATATTGTTTTCTTCTCAAATATTAAGGAAAAAAATTTCGGAAGAGATCTTTCCCAGGAAAAAATCTACAGCTGTTTCCAAAAATCTAATGCAACGATCAAAAAATACGTTCAAATAAAAAATAAAAAAAATAATGAAAGACTCGTTTTTGAGTTCGTTCCCCAGAATTTTTTTCAAAATAGAAATTTCCATTTGATTTCTTGCAGTTTTTTTTACATAGAAATCGATTTCGAAAAGAGCTGGCTCTCAATTTACTCAAGGGGAACTTCTTTTCAAAACCTATTTTCGTGTGAAAAACCGCAAGGAATCGAATGGAAATGTATAATTTGAAAAAAAAAATTTAGGCAACGACCTCAAGAACGAGTTTTTTTTTTCAACGTAATTTTTTATGCCTTGACCAGATTTTTGGAATTTGAAAATATTTTCATTGAAAGCTGAGGATTTTCTTCTGGGGGAACTTTCTATTATACAATTTTTTTTCATAAATATATGAGACGAAAAAAAAAATAATATAAAGTTTATCGCACGAATCCATGGCTATCGCAGAAATGTTGATTATTGTAGTTAATAATTATTAAAAGATAATTATAAATAATGTCATCATAATTTCATTAATGCCTCATTCCAAGTAACATTTTGCGCAACATATACTATACATTTGTTTGTAAACTTGTTACGCCATATATACCTATATACACTTCATTTTTCCAGAGTTTGGATGACAAACATCTGTATTGGGAAAATTGTTTTTGCTTCCTCGTACGCTCATAACTTCACCGTTTTGATACTATTTGAATACCACATTTGGAATATTGTCTAATTCGTTTTCACGAAACTGCTTTGTGAACATCTAAGTACAGTCAGGCATTGATCACAATGAATATCAATCTTTATCAACATATCGTCAAAGTACCTACTGTAATTGAAATCTCCGACCCAAAATATATACTGTCATAGCAAACTCGTGTCCTTGTAGTATGTACAAGTCTGAAATTTGTGCTTTCAAAATAAATAATCTTTAGGAAACAGTCTCCTTCAAGTATACAATACTTTGAAGTTCCATGGGTAACCTCCGAATTTCAGAGGTTAATCTTCAAGCTGAGGATCAAACCTGAACATTTGGTTGTTGGAACATTGAAGGGCTTAACCCTTGAAGTTCATGGGATTTTTTCGCGAGGGACCGGTTTCTTGTCGGTATATTTTTCATACATTAGCTTGTATAAGGACAATCATTCCATTAAACGACTCATATAAGGACATAATTTCGTATATATTGTATTCTATGAGGACATGATTTTGTAAGGATCGCATACATCAAAGACGTGATCCTTCCAAGTATAGTACATTATCATGAGAGATAATTTATATATAGGGCGTTCCCTCCCAAAGCGATCTGGCCATGACCCTCACTATTTTTAATTTTTTTCTCCAACCAGGATATTGTTAGTTATAACAAGAAAGTCTACTACTCCAAGTTTCAGATTTTTTCAAAATTGGTCTTGCTTAGTTTCGAAATCGAAAATCACTGTTTGACCAAACGGATTTTGATGAGATAAGAGCCTAATCATTGTGAAAAAAAAAAAAAAATTTTTTGAGCCATGAATGCAGGCAGGCGTGGCTTTGGTTTGGGAGATACCTACAGAGAAACGAATTTTATTATTTTTTATATTATTGTTTTTTTTTCATTTTTTTCCGTACATTTATAATCTGTTCAGCCTGAGTCATTAGTAAGTGCTATTGGCTGTATAGTGGCCTGATTCTGTATATTTTTACTCCGTCCTATATCCCTTATATAACATGAACATTTAGCACTCACTGTAATCAACGTTATGATATTGTGTCGAACAATCGGATTTCTTTCAGAAACAGCGGATGACATTTGGAATTCAGGAACAACATAAAAATGTAAGACTAACTTTCATCGAGGCGAAAATATTTATCATGTGTGTAGGAAAAGTTCAGATGTATTAACAGTGATTAATCAGGTATATTCAAATTCCAAACTGTCTTAAAAAATCTAATAAATGGTAACTGCACTTTTCAGAAAAATTTTGAGGCATTTTCGCCGACCAAGAAACATTTGAGATTCAATTCTAATGATTAAAATAAGAAAAGAAAATTTTTCCACGCTTTGCTTGAATGAAAAATATTCTATAATAGTCCAGTCGAGATAGACATTCACCTGTAAATAATTAGGGGGAGCGATTTTTTTTTTCAACTTCGGGGGGGGGGGGGGGGTAAATTTCGATTTTCGGAAAAATCTCGCCATTGCGTTCGCCGCCATCTTGATTTAAAGGTGAATTTTCTTGTATTTTTGAAATAACTCGCTTATTTGCAAGTTTAGAGCGAAAATGATGAAATCCAAAGTTGTTGGAAATTTCATTTCCCATAAGTTTGGTAATCATAATTTTTACCGTAGGATCGATATTTGCAGAGTTATACTGCATCTCGTTTATTATCAAGTTTATCGAAAAATGGTAATGGGTATTCAGGTAAGGAATTTTTGTTTCCTTCAACTTTGGTTATTACCATTTTCACCCTCCGATCAATATTTTCGGACTTATACTCAAATCAGGGGTGGACATTATTACCTATTACCATTTTTTCGATAAACTTCATAATAAACGAGATGCAGTATAACTGCAAATATCGACCCTAGGGTAAAAATTATAATGACCAAACTTGTAGGAAATTAAATTTCCAAAAACTTTGGATTCCATGATTGTCGCTCTAAACTTGTAAATGAGCGAGTTATTTTGAAAAAACAAGAAAATTCAGTTTTAAATCAAGATGGCGGCGAACGCAATGGCGAGATTTTCCCGAAGATCGAGATTTACACTCCCAACCGATCCCCCGAAGTTAAAAAAAAAAAAAAAAAATCGCTCCCCCTAATTATCTCCAGGTTGAGCTATTTTTATGTCTATCTCGACTGGACTATAAGTGTATGAACACCCAGAACGAGATCGTTTGCCATCATGTGTCTTGTACCGAAATAATCCCGGAAAATTGCAGCATTTTTGGTATTTTATTCAGATCTCGCAATTTGGGCATTCTCTCACGACTTCCAACTGTTATTGCTCGTACGGGATTTTTCAGAAAAATGTGCAATTTTTTTGTTAGTTCCTACTACACCCGAAACAATTTCAGGAAAAACACATAATACGAGGGTCAGGACCTAGTCGAGATGACATGGAATGCCCTATATATGCCCATACTTTATACATTGGCTTCTACAAGGACACTTATTATATTAAACGACTTATATGAGGACATAATTACCTATCTATTGTATTCTACAAGGACATTATTTTGTAAGGAGTGCATAGATCAGGGACACGATCTTTTCAAGTACAGTATATATTCGTGTCCTCATAGTATACTTTACTTGCAAAGAATGCGTCCCTAATCTATGCGATCCTCACACAATAATGTCCTTATAGAATACAATAGATAGGTATATATGTCCTTATATGAGTCGTTCAATATAATATTTGTCCTTGTAGAAGCCAATGTATAAAAAATCCTCATCAGGAAACATTTTGTACTAAAAGTGCAATAAATCACGAACGAATGAAGATTTTAAATCCTAAATAGTCTCGTTAGCTGTACATCGCACTCCTGAATTAATTTCCATGATAAAATAGGTACCTTAGAAAATGTCCTCAAATCATACCTTGGACAAACATATATATATATATATATATATATATATATATATATATATATATATATATATATATATATATATATATATATATATATATATATATATATATATATATATATATATATATATATATATATATATATATATATATATATATATATATATATATATATATATATATATATATAAGACAAAAGATGATATGAGGAACTTTCAGGAAAATAGCCAAGGTGTTGCTCTAAAAAAAAGAGGTTATATTTACATATGGTGTATATATAAAGGTTTCTACTATTACATACTATTTTAATAACATTTACCTAAAAAAAAGAGAAACGACAATTAAAGTCTATTCTCCTCGGTTTCCTTCTCCTTTAGTTTATTATTCAGTTTCTTAATTTTGTAAGTAATGTTCACATGTGTTCTCTATCTTCATCTATCTACATGTCGTGTATCGATCCCTATCGGCATCTCGATCATAGGACGCGAACTAATATAGCGCGGCTAATTTAAATTGAGTTAAAGAAAGTGTCCTTTCTTTACATCTCCCCACCCGGAGTGAAAGTTCGCAATATCATTTATCCCAATTTCCTACATCTGTATCTTCTTTGTCTGCTTCATATATGTTCGCTGTGGCTGGTATTAGTTTAGTCACGTGAAATATACCTGTATCCGTTCTTTCTCTTCCTGTTTTTAGTTTGTAGATAGTGTCCGAAATTTTATCGGTTATTTCAAATGGCCCGATTCTCAGTTTGTCGAGTTTCTTTTTATTTAATCTATTTCCATTTTCCACATATATTAAATCTCCGATGTTGAATACATGGTTCTTCCTCTTCTTATCGAATAGATTCTTATTATAGTTATGTGATCTGATAGTATTCTCCAACGCCACTTTTCTATTCCTATACCAGGTGTCTTTATCTTCGGCCTCTCTCAATTCCTTGGGTATGATGCTTACGTCTGTGCCATCCAGTAAATACCTTGGTGCAAATCCGGTTATTGAATGTTCCGTTTCATTGTATCTTTCTATGCACTCGTGCGCCGTCGTTGTCCAAGCCTTCTTATTTACATTTTCGTTAATTTTGCATCTTATTTTATTAACGATTGTCTGGTTTAGCCTTTCGTTCAACCCGTTTGAGAAGGGTGCGTTGACTGCGGTGAATACTATTTGTATGTTGTTTTCTTCTAGGTATTCTTTAAACTCCTTTGAGTTGATAGTAGATAAGATAAGAGAGTTCTGACCCACAGCATCCCAAGATCTGATCTGCAGATCACAGCATCCCTGGACCACTGGACCGCTGGACCAAAAACTTAGAATTTTTTTTTTTTTTTTTTTTTTTTTTTTTTTTCACCTAACCTAACCTCATCTAACCTAACCTAACCTAATCTAACCTCATCTAACCTCATCTAACCTAACCTAATCTAACCTGATCTAACCTATCCTAACCCGGCCATCTGCAGATCACAGCATCCCTGGACCCGCTGGACCAAAAACTTGGATTTTTTTTTTTTTTTTTTTTTTTTTTTTAATTTTAATTTTAATATTTTTTTTTTTTTTTTTTTTTCTTTTTCTAACCTAACCTAACCCAACCATCTGCAGATCAGATCATCTCTAGACTGCTGGACCAAAAACTTAGACATTTTTTTTTTTTTTTTTTTTTTTTTTTTTTTTTTTTTTTTTTTCACTAACCTAACTCAACCGAATCAGGCTCGATTCTATGAATGCTGCAGAGAGAGAGAGAGAGAGAGAGAGAGAGAGAGAGAGAAAGGGAAGGTTGGGTGAATAATAAGATTTTCGATGATCTATTCATTGATTTATTATTCATTTTCAAATTCCGTATCCTGAGGGGGTAGTGATCGCGGTATTAACTTGCTGCGCCTGATGTGTGCACCATCATCGTTGGTTGTCGAGTGGTATACCGATTCGCCTGAGCTGCGACCGACCCAGTCGGGTACCCATTCCCTGTCGTTAGTGAAATTTCTGAACTGTAAATTTTTCACGAGGCCTATTGAACTGTGAATTTTTCTATCTTTGCAGCGGTGAATGCATATAATTATATTTGGCTTATAATATTGTCGCCAGTCTGGAAAAACTTTCCTGTCTTGACGTGTTCAAAGTGAATGCTTGAACTAATTAGCACTAATGACCTTCGACGTCGTTAGTGAAATTTTCGAACGGTAAAATTTTCAGCAAGACTTAATGAACTGTGAATATTTCTGTCTTCGCAACGGTGAATGCACATAATTATATTCAGGTCAAAATATTGTTGTTAGTGTAAGAATTCCTGTCACAACGTGTTCAAAGTGAATGCTTTGACTAATTAACATGAATAACTATAAGTAGACAAATTTGAATAAATATGTTCTCATGTATTCATTGATTTACAATCGCATATATTTTTTTTTTTTTTTTTATTCATTATTTATTTTACTCTATCATTATTATTTACATCGATGTTTATTTACTATTTACATTTGCATTTATTATTATTGTTATCATTATTATCACTATTATATTTTCAAAATTTCCCCATTGCGTAAGTATGTAGGATCTGGAAATGATGCGAAACAATAATTAGTTTTTTTTCCTCTTCAATAAATCTCTCTCTCTCTCTCTATATATATATATCGCCACAATAAAGTTACATACCACTGCACGGAAAAACCCTCATCATCATCATCATCATCATCATCATCATAATCCTGCACCTCAACATCCTCAACATCTTCCACTTCCATCTCTTCCTCATCCGAATCCACATCAGGCCTGTAAGGTATCCTCATATTTGCAAGCAGCTCATGATCATCATCATCTAGATCATCAGCTTTGTCAATGTTGTCTTCACATTGCCACGACATCAAATAATTAGTTAGTCTGTACGGGTGGTTATAATGACGATCGCCAAGCCGAGCAAACCACCAATAATATTGTCGATGGTTCATCACCAATTGCGTCGCCACATTATTAATGGTTATCATGGCGCCCTCAACATGGCCTCTTTCGGCAATCCATCGATCCAGATGTCGTTGAATTTCATCACCCAAACTATTATCAGTGCCCCATTCAAGAGGAGTCACCCAATGATATGTGACAGTCCAAGCTTCAATGGAAAACATATGTAAAAAAAAATTAGAGTATAAACTATATATATATGATGGTGATAATGATGAAAATCAAAACTTGCATGACATATAAAGAATCAGTCTACGAATTCTATTCCATGCAGTCTATTAATATATTGAAAATTATACTCACTATGTTGCATTGTATAAATCGGTATCGTTACTTTTTCAAACAGATTACTTTGACGTTCTTGTACAATTATTTGGACACTTTTCAGACTTAGAATGTTAATAATCCTGCTTAGTGACGGGTTTATATATCGCGCAAGGGTGACTGGGGGTGATTGGCATCAATGAGCACACATTACGCCCACCGCCAGCCAGCCAACGAAACTTTTTCAAATTTTTAAATTTTTGGTTTTCAGAACGGTCAGACGCACATAATTATATTTAGTCTGAAGTATTGTCGCTAGTTTTTAAAATTTCCACTTCGTTGCATTTAAAGTGAATACTTGGGGTGGTTACGCTGGCGACTGTATGTATGCATGAGCACATTGGTCAATTTCATTGAACCATGAATTTTCGATTTTGCGGTGGTGACGAGCGTGGGGTAATTATACCTAGACCGAAGTATGCCAGTTTCAAAAATTTTACTTGGAGGGTGTGAATTTGAAGTAGAGCTGGTGGGAGGTGCCATCGAGTCTTTGTGCTATGGTTTAGCCTTCTCCTCATTATTTGAATGTATATATAAGGTTGATGCTAAACAGGGAAGTGATCATTCACATAAGTTCTAACGTCAAAAGTAAACCTTAACGATCAAACAAACAACGTACGATATTTCTGAGGTCATCATGGATGCACAAGTATACACCAATCTCCTCAAGTGCATGGAATGGGCCTACAACTTGCTGGCTACGGGAACCGCTCAACAAACAGCCGATGGCATCGTCGCACACTGGTGCGATATTGGGCAGCAAAAAATTGAATTCCTGACTAATATTTTAGCACAGCCCCACCTACATGTGAGTGAAAAGCAGAAAATTCAAAACGCAATTTCACAAATACAATCATGGCGTGTAAAGTTTCAACAATATCAAACACGAGCGGTTGTTGTTGGTGCGGGTGATATCATTGTGAATAATAATAATAATAATAATAATATCGATGATCGTGTTCAATGGAGTGATTTGAATAGTGTATTTGGTGGTCGAATTCGCACAGGCGTCGTCACAAATCTCAAACATACAGATTTGGGCGGATTTTTAGTTGATGTCGGGGTTGTGGTGAATGAACATTTAAAAAATATACTACGCACCGAGGGGAATATCAAAGTAAATGTGGTATTATCGTGCAAGTTTGAGAATTCAAAAAACGATGTCGTCTGTGTGGAAATGAAGTATTTCAATACACGCAATATACCTATTCTCCCATCAACGGATCTGAATAGCTGGTTCGAGAACAATATCGCAGGTGTTCTACTTAGTAAGGTGGAAGATTTTGAGCAACGAGATTCCGGATGGAGCATGATTGAGATAATCAACGCCGTGGTCAACATCAATCGGTACGAGCCTCTTCGTGGTGGACTTTCCACTTTTGTTATGCTACCGAAGGATATCCAGCTGAAGAAAGCGGTAGTCAACGTGAGGAACGACGATGATCGTTGCTTTTTATGGTCTGTGACGGCAGCTCTACACCCCGCTGCACGCCATGCCGATAGGATGGCTAGTTACAAACCATATATTGATGAGCTGAATTGCGCAGGTATAAGTTTTCCCATGACTTTGCATGGTGTAGAGAAATTTGAAAAATTAAACAATCTCAGGATTAATGTATACGGTATTGAATCCCAAACTTTCTCACACCATGCAAAGTCTGAGAATAGTGTTATCGTTCCGCTATATCTAAGCAAAAATTTGACAAGTTCAAACGGTAATAATACAATCCACTTGCTTATTATCGAGGCTAATTCTAATAATAATAATATGGAGCATGATGGTGACTTGAGCGTTTTTAAACCAAATTTCCACTTTACTTGGATCAGGAATCTTTCACGTTTGGTTAGCAAACAGCTGTCGAATCATAACGGTGAGCAATTGTTGTGCGATAGATGTTTGTGCCACTTTGTGATGCAAAGCGCCTATGAAAATCATAGGCTAGATTGTATAAATTTGAATAAAGTCCGAATGTCGTTTCCGGAAAATAAAGATTTAGATTTTTCAAATTTTCGTAATAAAGGCACCGTGCCGTTTGTCGTGTACGCAGATCTTGAATGTATATTGAAACCGACGACGAATAATGATTCCCAAGTGCATATCCCACACAGTGTAGCATTTTTATGTACATTGTGCATACGATGACAAATTATCCGAATATAAAGACCGCCGCGGACCCGATTGCATCGAATGGTTCAACATGCAGCTCCGCGAACTATCAGCGAAAGTAGAGTCACGCATAAAAAATATAATCCCGATGGAAAATTTAAGTCAAATGCAACGCGATCGACATGTACGCGCGAAAAATTGCCATATTTGTGAGAAACCATTCGAGGCAGATGAGAAAAAATGCTATGATCACTGCCATTTCACTGGTAAATATCGCGGAGCTGCCCACAATCGTTGCAACCTTAATTTTAGCGAGAAGCATACCATTCCGGTAGTGTTTCATAATTTGTCGGGCTATGATTCGCATTTTTTGATTAAATCTCTGGCCACAACTTTTCCGGGCGATATTACACTGTTACCAATCAATAAGGAGAAGTATATTTCATTCACTAAGAGGGTTGGTGACAGTGATATGCACTTGAGGTTCATTGACTCGTTTCGCTTTATGGCAAGCGGGTTAGACAAATTAGCTTCTTATATTGACAATGCAGATAAAAAGATAACCGGCAAATATTACGAAAATTTGGAAGAATTTCAGCTGATGACTCGTAAAGGTGTTTTCCCATATGAATACATTGATTCATGGGAAAAACTTGATGGGATAAATCTGCCCAATAAGAGAGATTTTTATTCAAAACTCAATGACTCAGGTATTAGTGATATCGATTATGAACATGCAAAAAACGTTTGGGATAAATTTAACTTGCGTACATTGGGGGAGTATTCCGATTTATATTTGAAAACGGATGTGCTCTTATTGGCAGATATATTCCAAAATTTTAGAGATAGTTGCTTTAAGACATACCATTTGGATCCACTTCACTACTACACCGCACCGGGGCTTGCTTTTGATGCGATGTTAAAACATACAAAAGTGAGTCTCCAGCTTTTGGATGACCCTGAAATGATATTGTTTATTGAAAAAAGTATCAGGGGCGGTGTAGCACAGTGCTCCAATCGGTATGCAAAAGCGAATAATCGATTCATGGGTGCTGATTTCAATCCAAGTAAAGCGGAATCCTACTTAATGTATTTTGATGTAAATAATCTTTACGGTGCAGCTATGAGCGAGAATTTACCCTATGGATCATTCGGGTGGGAACACACCTCTGTTGATGTGATGTCCCTGCGCGATGATTCACCAATTGGGTATATTTTCGAGGTTGATTTGGATTATCCGACAGAGCTCCACGAGCACCATAAAGATCTACCACTCTGCCCCGAACATTTTATTCCACCAGGGAGTAAGATTGCAAAGCTGGCCACAACGCTTTTACCAAAGGAAAAGTATGTGTTGCACTATAGAAATCTGCAGCAATATTTGAATTTGGGCATGCGATTGGTAAAAGTGCATCGTGTCCTGAAATTCACACAGTCTTCATGGTTAAAACCATATATCGACTTGAATACCGACATGCGAAAGCAGTCGAAGAATGAGTTTGAGAAAAACTTCTACAAACTCATGAACAATGCGGTATTTGGCAAAACCATGGAGAATGTGCGAAAGCATAGGGATGTGAAGCTAATAACAAAGTGGGGTGGTAGGGGTGGCGCGAGAGCTCTGATCGCACGACCGAATTTTCATAGCTGCACCATATTCGATCATGATATGGTAATTATTGAATTAAATCGCGCTCAGGTCAATTTCAATAAGCCAATATATATCGGTGCAGCGATTCTTGATCTTTCAAAAATCTTTATTTATAAGTTTCACTATAACTATATTAAGAACAACTTTGCAAATAATCAGGCTAAATTATTGTACACAGACACCGATAGTCTTATTTACCAATTTAGTGTACCCAATATTTATGATATCATCAAACGTGATGTTAATGCAATGTTTGATACTTCGGACTACCCACCAGACAATGTCTACGGTATCCCGTTAATGAATAAAAAGCGTCTCGGTCTAATGAAAGATGAAAATAACGGCAAAATCATGACCGAGTTTATCGGGTTACGCGCTAAACTGTATTCATTTAAAACTATGGGTGACAGCGATAAAAAACGCGCCAAGGGTGTCAAAGGCTCTACATTGAAAACCATCACGTTTGATGATTATAAGCGGTGTCTGATTGAATACAAGAATTTGGTTAAGCCTCAATGTTTGATTAGGAGTAGGCAACATATCGTTAGCACCATCGTGCAAAATAAATTGGCATTAAGCTGGCGGGACGATAAGCGGAACTTGATACCTGGTCAAACGGATACCCTACCTTGGGGTTTTATCGATACTTTGTAAGTTTATTTTTAGGAAAACCAAAGTGTAAATATGTATATTTTTTTTTTTTTTTTTTTTTTGTTTAATGCATGGTTAGCATTCATATGATTATTTGTAAGACATGTAAATAAAACAAAATGTGATTATGATAAATATATTCTCCAAAAATTACTTCACGAAAAGAAGTAATGTAGATATGTTATTATTATAAATATTTCGATACTTTGCCTTGGAGCTTTAATAGTTTGTAAGATTAGCTGTAGGAAAAAACAGAAAAGTGTACATTTTTTTTTTTTTTTTTTTTTGGTTAGCATTCATATAATTATTATTTGTAAATGTATTTGATAGAAAAAAATATGTAAATAAAATAATGTAGATATGTTATTGTAATGATTATTGATATTATCATTGATTATCATGATGGGTTTAAACATTTATATGGAAGTTTGTAAAAATAAATGAATCAACAACAGCAACACCATAAATATATCCAATTGATAAATTTCATTTATTGATAATAAAATATATATATTTATATTTCAATTTTACATATCTGTTTTATTTATCCAACTATTATGTGAACTATCAAAACCCAGCCACTTTACATATTGCCTATCCCCGCGTTTACGCAACACTTTTTCCACAAGATAACCATCGGGATAACGAACTTTGTTGAGTTCCTCTTCGTAGAAGCCGCCCTCGATTGGCTGCTTCAGGTAGTCGGTGAGTTTGAATGTTGGTGGATTGGTATTTTTCACCTCGGTAACGGTGAATATTTCAGTCGTCCAATTCGGTGTGTAGCCTTTTTCGAAAACATTTTTATACTTGCTAATTCGAACCTTATCACCAACTTTAAATTTTCGCTTTCGTTTGCTTCTTTTAATCTGACGTGGTTTGTACACACTTCGATATATCTCTTTTTCATTGCTGGTCGTGACATTTTTCGGCTTCATTCCAATCGTGCGATGTTTAGTGTTGTTATACGATTCAACCAATTCCAATAGAATATCGATCCATTTGTGTGATCCTCGCAGAGTAAATTGCTTCCACATTTTATTTTTCAATGTTCGATTGAAACGCTCACATATCGAGGCCTTCAAGTTGCTGAATGTAGAGTACATGTTTATACCGTAATGATTCATCAGAGTTTTGAATTCATTGTTGTAGAATTCTTTGCCCTGATCTACGTGTAGATGTTTTGGTATGCGACCGCGGGTTAGCACCGATCTCATGGCAACCGTCACATCTCTACCACTTTTACTCTTGATGGGCACACCCCATGAAAACTTTGAAAATATATCGATAACTGTGAGCAGGAATTTATAGCCATTATTGACAGATGCGTAGGCTGACATATCGACAAGATCAGCTTGCCAGGTCTCATCCAACCCACGTATATCAACATAGCGTCGAGGATAATTACGACGAGCGGATCTATGAAGTTCACTTGCGATCACCTCCTTCATGTCCCCATGCTTGTAGCTGCTTTTTGATGTATTTGTTGCAACCATGGTTCAAACGTTAATTTCCTCGTATGATGCTCTCACTCAACAAAGATCCCGTCATGAATAAGTTTGTCATCTTCACGCTTGTGTGTTTTATATGCGGTTAGTCCTTTCTCCGCACTCTCGAGGTTAATTGGTTGAGGAATCGAGTATTCACGGCTAGCAGCTGCGCTCGATCTGCATTTATACCTTTCACGATGTGTGATTCGAAGGATGTGGCTTCCACCTTTGACAATCTATTATCCACATATTTCGCAAACTGCGACGTGTTAGCAGCGAAATTATAAACGTCCTCATATATCGAATCTTGCAGCTTTCTATTTTGAATGATTTTCCTCTTCTGGGCGGTGAGGTCTGCTTGAATGGTATTAATTTTCGCATCTAGAGTGAGGAGTTTAGTTTCGAGTACATTAATAGCACTGAGTTGTTTTTCAATCATTCTCTGCTCCAGAGCGGTAAGTTTTAGCTCGAGTGCATTATATTTGATTTCAAACGCTTTCATGTGAATAGCATCGGTTGGTTGTTGTGGATCCGCAATATTACACAACCGTTTGTTGTCCATATCATAATTATCGTCGGGGGTAAATTTAAATCCAATACCGGGAGGTCCGCGGACACCTCCTCCTCCTCCTTTTACCAACTGTCTACCAAAGATGTCTATGCTCATTGTTCAACGCTCAATGCTTGAATGAAAATTTTGCTGTTGATTCAGCGCTAATAAATGATTCCGGCTTCACGTAACTCTTCAATAATGGCTGATATTTCATTAGAATGGCTGGTATTACCAGCTGCTTGGGAGGCCATGAGTAGCCGAAGACGATCAACAAGTTCATTAGGATCATCCCAGTATACATAATCCAACCTCTGTCCCCCTTTTCGCGCAATCTTATAGTCGGGTAAACGTCCACCAGATTTTTTTTCCTCAGTTTTCTTCTTCTGCGTCGATGTGTGAATGTGTGGAGCTATGAAATCCTTGTACTTGGCACTTTTGACATCCTCACGTGGGCTTCTGTTGGCTTGGTAATATTTACGATCGGCATTCGTTCTCTTTAGAATTTGACCATAGTTTCTCCTATCATCCACTTTCACGATAGCAGGATTTGGTGTCTTTTTAAATAATAATTCGAGTAAACCCGGTGTGCTTTCATAGCTTTTGTCTGCCACATATATCAAATCATCGTGAAAATTGATATGCGAATCGCCAATCATCATTCCGTGCAGCAACTTTCGAACGCCATATTTCTCATCCAAGTTCCTCCGCCCAGCCGATGTGGTAAACATCTGTATCATCACTTTTGTCCTCATCATCATCATCATCATCATCATCATCAACAACACCAACATCATCATCATCCTTCATCCGATCATCATCAAATTCCATGGAAACACCTGATGGCTCTATCTTTGCCTCCTGCTTCATTTCCCGCTTTATTTCCTGCTTTATCTCCTGCTTTATCTGCTTTTTCCGCATCGTCTTCTGCTGCTGCTGCTGCTGCTGCTTTGAAGTATCAACCAATTCTTGCAATGGTGTTACTATGGGCTTGAACATTTCGCCCATAACCACCTCGCTAGTGTCTCTGTTCAACTTGATCTGCTTGTGTTTGCGCCTTATCGCATCGCTAGCCTTTGCTATTTCATTCAACACATCGTTGTGTCTGCGAATCTTGTCACTGTCCATGTTAACGCTTTGGTGTGTATAACGTGACTGTGTGAATTTAGAGAATCCTTTTTAATTTATGTCTATGAAGCAATCGAAACCTTTCCTGTATCGTCCATCGCCGATTTCACAGTCTTTGTCGATGACGATAAAGCTATATTTACCATCATTCCAACATGCTGAACACAAATCCTTAAATCGTTGATATGTCATGTCTGTGTTTACATGATCATCATATATGTGTTTCAAATTCATTTCATCTTGACGAAAAAGCACTAATAAGTTTGCATTGTCTCGCACAAGATGTTTTGGGATACGTGCATATGTTTGACAAAGATAAAAGCTATCAACATCTCTGTGTCGTCCCATGCAGAAATATGCTCGAATATTATCCTGCTTCTCGCATGCCACATCATCGAAGATCATGATTGAATTGGGACGTGCATCCTCCGGTTTCACGACTTCCTCATGCTCACCAAATGGGAAATAACCCACACCTTTCACGGGCTCCAGTAACTTTCTCAAAAACTCATATTTTGGTTGAATGAGTGATTTCGAATAGACATAGACATTTTCAAATCTCAACCCATTATCGTGGGTAATGAGTGTGAGTAGTGCATTAGTTTTTCCACAATTGGATGGCCCGCAGAAAACGGCTCTCACACTATTTGGCAGTAATTTTCCATGACGTTTCCCCTTCTTTTTCTTCCCATCAACTAATTTATCGAAATTCCCCACGGGTAGTTTCGTCGTTTGATCGCGAAATTTCATGATGCACGTTTAACACTCCAAAGCAAACTAATATATTCATCTATAAAATGCACGCTTTTATTGAATTCGAGTCAGTTGTTATTCGGCTATGGATGATCACACAAGTAGGAAGTGTGGAAGAGGTTTCATGAACAAAGTCATCAATAATCTCCCAGTTGAGTTGCATGTACCGGGGTATCAGTATTGTGGACCCGGAACAAAATTAGCAAAGAGGTTAGCTCGCGGTGATTCGGGAATCAATCCTCTAGACGCTGCCTGCAGGGAACACGACATTGCATACTCGAAGAATCGTGAGAATATCACAGCACGCAACGAGGCTGATAAAGTGCTCGCCGAAAAGGCTTGGCATCGGGTTCTAGCCAAAGACGCAGGTATAGCCGAAAAAGCTGTAGCTTGGGGAGTTGCCAACGTTATGAAGACCAAATCCAAACTTGGTATGGGGATGGTATCGAAAAGTGTTGTGAAAAAGATGAATGACAAGAAGAAGAAAAAGAAGAAGACAACAACCTTCAATTCAATCATTCGTGGGGCAAAGAAATCAATGAAGCATGGACAAAGATCTATCGAATCGGCGTTGGCTGGTGCTCGTACAGCGGTGGCGACTCATGGAAAAGTACGAGTACCGCGTGTTTTACCCATCCCCAAGAAAATTGGCGGTTTCCTACCGTTTCTTATCCCAATTTTGTCTGCCCTTAGTGCCACCGGGGCTCTGGCGGGTGGTGCTGCAGGTATAGCAAAAGTGGTTAATGAGGCTCGCACTAATAGACATCAATTACAAGAGGCTAAACGTCATAATGCAACAATGGAGTCAATAGCGTTAGGAAAGGGGCTATACCTGCAACCGCACAAGAAGGGTATGGGGTTGTATTTGAAGCCTGCAAAAAACTAATAAAGCTACCACACCGAGCTCTCACCAACATCGATTTACAGAATTATGCCAAAGCCTTGAAAATCCCACATTTTCGCGGTGTTTTCATGCGAAATGATCTGCCCCGTTCAGGCCCGAGAAAGCGCGAGTGTGCAATTATTAATCTTGATGATAAAAATGGGCAAGGTACGCATTGGGTGGCGTATAGAAAGAATAACGATGATGTTATTTACTTTGACAGTTTTGGTGATTTACAACCTCCTCAAGATCTTATGGAATATCTTGGTGTAGGTAGCGTGAAATACAATCATAGGAGATATCAGGAATATAACACAGTGATTTGTGGACACTTGTGCCTCAAATTTCTCAGCGATGCAACTATAAAATGAAGAAGATGTAAAAGTGAGGCATCAGTCATGTCTGATTCGTTCACGTTAACACTATCGGGGACATCCTCCGTGCTGGAGGCCCAATATTTTCCACCAATCGAGCTGTCGTCAACGAAAGACTATGTTCTCGGACTCGTTGAACTCTTAACATTCAATTCAATCCCCAATATCGACGAGGGGTGTAATAAACTTTACATAGTCAGACGGGGAGGCGGCGGTGACATGGATTCGGGTGTACAGGAAATTTTCACAATACCCACGGGCAGCTATGAAATTGAAGATATCGATAGATATTTGAAGAAGATACTGCCCGAGGATATCAACATTGATCTAAAAGCTAATAACAACGAGTTGCATAGTGAAATTGAGTGCGATCAGATAATAAACTTTGAACCTCATGATTCTATTGGTCGATTGCTTGGATTTAAACCGAATCATCTTGCGAGTGGTATTTCACATAAGTCTGAATTACCCGTGGCCATACTCAAAGTCAATGCCATACGAGTCGAGTGTGATATAACTATGGGTGCGTATATAAACGATCGTCGTGTGCATACGATTCATGAATTTTTTCCAACCGTCCCGCCTGGATATAAGATCGTTGAAACACCCACCAACGTCATTTACCTACCGATCGCCGTTCCATCAATACATCATATACAATTGCGAATAGTCGATCAGAATGAAGAATTGATTAATTTCCGCGGTGAGACGATAACAATACGATTACATGCTAAATCTGTAAAGTAATGGGGATTGTATTTGAAGCGAAAAATTCCGGTAGAGGCTATAAAAGTGAGATAGTATGGCCAAACGCAATCAGTCGCCGAGCACCTCTGATTCGGGTGACACGTGTGAACGCACAGTTTCTTCAGAGCCTAGGACTTCGACTTCGTGGAAATTTTGGAGGATAAAAATTCGCTGTATTTTGTGCATAATACCATGGCGAAAATAATAAAAATACAAGATCCCGTGGCGTTCGATGAGTCAATCGCGCACTGTGAGATACATGCACATCAACCATTTGCATCATCATCCTTCAGAAATAACGATGAAATTCGAATCACTGTTCAGAATCAAGACTTGTGTGTCTTACCCAGCAAAAGTTCGCTTCATATATATGGACGGCTTACAAAAGATGATAATACCAACGTAGCTGCGACCACGAACTTGGTTAACATGGCCATATGCCATCTGTTTAGCGGTTTGCGTTATGAGTTGAATGGCTATGTGATTGATCAAAATACAAATGTTGGCATCATAAGTGTTATGAAGGGATACCTATCACTAACCCCCGGACAGCAACATCTTCTGGAGAACACTGGTTGGTTGGCTAACGGTGCTAAATTAAACAATGATAACGGATACTTTGATGTTGTCATACCGTTGAATTTTCTGCTCGGATTTGCTGAAGATTATAACAGAATCGTCGCTAACGCTAAACATGAGTTGATTCTGACTCGCTCAAACACCGATCTGAACGCCATAATTCAGCCAACCGTGGAGAAAGTTAAAATTTCCCTCGAGAAAATTGAATGGTTATTGCCGTATGTTAAACTGGCTGATAATGCAAAGATCAAGCTGCTAAGTTACATCGCCACGGATCCAACCATATCTATGAGTTTCCGCTCTTGGGGAATGTACGAGTATCCATTGCTACCGCAGACAACGAGACACGTATGGGTTGTTAAGACGTCGACACAGCTGGAGAAACCAAGACACGTCATACTGGGATTCCAAACCGCTCGCAGGAATGACGCGACGAAGAACGCTAGCGAATTTGATCATTGCATGATTAGAGATGTGAAACTCTTCCTCAACTCACAGTGCTATCCCTATGGAAACCTGAATCTTGATATTGCCAACAATCAATATGCTATTCTCTATGATATGTACACAAACTTTCAATCATCATACTATGACAAGGAGCCCGAGCCATTGCTGTCAAAGAATGGATTCTTGACCAAGGCTCCCCTCGTTGTTTTAGATTGCTCGAAACAGAATGAATTGTTGAAAAACGGGCCTGTGGATATTCGTTTGGAATTCGAAACTAACGATAGCTTTCCAATAAACACTTCAGCCTATTGTATGATTATACATGATCGCGTTATTGAGTACAATCCGATTAGCGGTACAGTGAAGAAATTGGTATCATTTTAAGAATGAATAATAAGAATATGTGAAATGAGTAATATGTATGTATGTATAGTATGCATAGGGATGGATAAATAAATGTATTCAATATATATATATTTATTTTACTAGTTTTTATTTTTTGATTCCACACTTCCTCCTCCCATCACGTTTTACAACTAAATTCACATGTGTTATATCGACCACCTTGGTAAAGTATTCGGAGACGGTTTTCCTGCACGGCGTCAACCATTTGACTCAACTGCTCGGGATTTTCCTCCAGAAATTTAACGATGCGTCCAGGCAGAAATATGACAAATTCATCGGTAATCGTTATAACGACCCCCGCACCAAATTTCGTTTTCACCATCTTGATCCCCGTGACATCGTACTTCTCGCCAACCTCAAGTTCAGACATCCTTTTCATTGGGAGGTCCTCCATGCGAGCAGCATTGTTAAGCTTGGTAAAGTCCATTTCTGTTTATGCTCTCTCTTTCTAAATGAGAAAATAGTTTTACTGAATCAACACTTTTATCATCGATACAAATAATAATAATAATAATAATAATAATAATAATAATAATAATAATGTACATGATCGAAAAATATTATTGTTACCTTTTTTCTCTCTTCGAATCGATGTCTTCCAACTCCACCGAAGAACTTTGCAAAGTCAGCTTGTTAATGGTATAGATGTTGAGGGTTCGGTGCCGAGTCAAGACGTGTGTGAAGTTGGAAGAAACTCGGGGGTTTATATGCATTGGTCGCCCCACTCTCCAAATACCAACTAGTTAACCGTTGAACATTTTCGAAAGCACAACGGTATCCCGGCACACCCCCATGACAATCACCATACCAGTGAATCACTCTCGACTCACGTCGCAACATTCGAAAGTTTGGGCAGCCCAACTCTGCTAAATCAATCACCGATTTTGAGCAGTTATTGATGATTTTTTCGAGCCACTGTTTCTTCTCCAACCCTTTTACATAGATGCGACATGCATCCGCCACAATACCGTTCACAATTCCCTCCATATCTCTGTACGGTGTTTCTCCAACATTCCATGGTATTCCGTGATAATTTCTCGTTAACCAGAGATTCTGATTTCTCAACGCCCACGGTAGGATCATTTGTGAGCAGGGTGGCTTGAAGAGAATGCGTGTCAAACCTAGTTGATGTTCCTCCGATGCACGAATGCTCATTGCAGCCAGTTCTTTCACCACAAATTTATCACTGAATGTACCAAATCCTTGTACATCTACGATCAGCTCCATAGCGGAAATTTTCCTTATGTGTATAGTTTGAATGACGGTGGAACGCGCACTGATTGATTTCCATGAAATTACACGCTTTTTCACTCCCCCTTATATATTACCAATGAGGTGGAATTTCAAAACGATGCCTCAACCTTGGTGTAATTATATATACTTTCACAATGATAAGATCATAAGATTCCTAATGTGGAAAAGTATTCAAAATTTGCTAACTATAGTTATTAGGGTTAATTAGTTCAAGCATTCACTTTGAACACGTTGTGACAGGAATTCTTACACTAACGACAATATTTTGACCTGAATATAATTAGGTGCATTCACCGTTGCGAAGACAGAAATATTCACAGTTCATTAAGTCTCGCTGAAAATTTTACCGTTCGAAAATTTCACTAACGACGTCGAAGGTCATTAGTGCTAATTAGTTCAAGCATTCACTTTGAACACGTCAAGACAGGAAAGTTTTTCCAGACTGGCGACAATATTATAAGCCAAATATAATTATATGCATTCACCGCTGCAAAGATAGAAAAATTCACAGTTCAATAGGCCTCGTGAAAAATTTACAGTTCAGAAATTTCACTAACGACAGGGAATGGGTACCCGACTGGGTCGGTCACAGCTCAGGCGAATCGGTATACCACTCGACAACCAACGATGATGGTGCACACATCAGGCGCAGCAAGTTAATACCGCGATCACTACCCCCTCAGGATACGGAATTTGAAAATGAATAATAAATCAATGAATAGATCATCGAAAATCTTATTATTCGCCCAACCTTCCCTTTCTCTCTCTCTCTCTCTCTCTCTCTCTCTCTCTCTCTCTGCAGCATTCATAGAATCGAGCCTGATTCGGTTGAGTTAGGTTAATGAAAAAAAAAAAAAAAAAAAAAAAAAAAAAAAAAAAATGTCTAAGTTTTTGGTCCAGCAGTCTAGAGATGATCTGATCTGCAGATGGTTGGGTTAGGTTAGGTTAGAAAAAGAAAGAAAAAAAAAAAAAAAAAAAAAAAAAAAAATTAAAAAAAAAAAAAAAATCCAAGTTTTTGGTCCAGCGGGTCCAGGGATGCTGTGATCTGCAGATGGCTGGGTTAGAATAGGTTAGATCAGGTTAGATTAGGTTAGGTTAGATGAGGTTAGATGAGGTTAGATTAGGTTAGGTTAGGTTAGATGAGGTTAGGTTAGGTGAAAAAAAAAAAAAAAAAAAAAAAAAAAAAAAAAAAAAAAAAAAATTCTAAGTTTTTGGTCCAGCGGTCCAGTGGTCCAGGGATGCTGTGATCTGCAGATCAGATCTTGGGATGCTGTGGGTCAGAACTCTCTTATCTTATCTACTGTTGATGCCCGGATATTGGTCTGTCAGAATCGTCTCTATTTGGTCTGTGTCCAGTATCTTCTTAACTAACTTGATAAAGTCATTCGCACTTTGTGTTTTGGAAGTTGTTATGAAGGCGTACCTTGTATAGTGGTCTACCAGTAGATGCAGGTACCTTTTTGTAGATCGATTTCCTCCAAATCCCCCGATAGTGTCTATTGATACTATTTCAAATGGTCTTGTGGCTGGACCCAGGAATGACATCCGACCGAATTTTCCTTGACTCCTCGATTTATTTTCTAGGCATACTTTGCATTCTTTGCAGGTTTTTGTTATGGTTTTTATTAGGTTTTCCGCTGTGTATTTTGAGCTAATCATTCTTGTCATCTGTCTGATGCCAATGTGGCACCATTCCTCATGTATTTTTTTTATTAATTTTTTGCTGAAGTCTTCAGATAATATTATTTTTTTTTTATCCTTTCTTTTTTTGTAAAATATTTTATTTTCCTTCATTAGCTTTTTTTTGTTCTCTTGTATATTCTTATTTTGTTCTTGATCCTTTTCTATTTCGTCTATTCCGATTAAGTTGACTGTTCTCAGTAGTTCTTCTTTGTTTTCTTCCGGTTCTAAAACCGGGTTTCTACTAAGACAGTCCGCCTCCAAATTTTCTTTTCCTGGGACGTATTTTATTTCAAAGTCGTACTGTGATAGATAATACGTTAGATCCCCCAGTTCTTCGTCCGTTCGTGTTTTTACGTTCATATTTTCCAGGGGTTTGTGATCCGAGTATACCGTGAATCGTTTCCCTATAAGCCATTGTTGCCAGTACTTTATCGCCTCCTTAATCGCTAAACATTCCAAATAAATTGCTTTTTTCTTCTTTTGTGTTTCGTTTAGCTTTTTTGAGAAGTATGCTACTGGTCTATTTTTCCCATCTGTTTGTGTTTGTTTTAATATGGCTCCGATCCCTTCTATTGACGCATCCGTATTTATTACGATTGGAAGGTCTTGATCAAATATTTCCAATACTGGTTGTGTGCATAGTATTTCTTTTATTTTATCAAATGCGAGTTGACATTCCGTTGACCATGTAAATTTTTCGTTTTTTCGTAGTAATTTGTGTAGTGGGTCTAGAATTATCGTGCCATTTGGCAAGTATTCGTGATAAAAGTTTATTTTTCCCAAAAACTGCCGGATATTTTTCTGCGTCTTTGGTGTTGGGAAATTTTTTATCGAGATGAGATTGTCTTTTAGTGGTCTTACGGAGTTATTTTGGATCACATGTCCGAGGTATTTCACCGAGTCCGATGCAAAAGTACATTTCTTGAATTTCAATCTGAAACCTTCGGTTGTGATGGCTTGTAGTACTTGTTTTATGTGTTTCACGTGTTCTTCGAATGATGACGAATATATCAAAATGTCGTCGATGTAGTTTACTGCAAATTTCGTCAACCCGTGCTTCCTTAATATATTGCTTAAAATCCGTTGGAAAATTGCAGGGGATGTTTTCAGACCAAATGGCAGACAGGTCCATTGAAAGTGTCCTTCTTGGGTGACGAATGCCGTTTTTCTTCTATCTTCGATACGTAGTGGTATGGACCAGAAGGCAGAGTTTATGTCCAACGTCGTGAAGTATTTGCAATTTCTAGTTCGGATTATTAATTCGTCTATTATCGGGAATGGTTGTGCCTGTGGTATTATAATCTTATTCAGGTCTCTAAAGTCAACACAAAGTCTCGACCTTTTATTTTCATCTTTTTTAAACGCGAGCGTTACCGGCGCCGCGAAAGGGCTGTATGATTCCTCTATGAGGTTTTTCTCTAAGAGTTTCGATACTTGTTCCTCTATTTCTTTTTTATCTTCCATCGAGCATCTGTAAGGCCTTTTGCTGCAGTATTGATCAATTAGTAAGTCTATTCGTGCCTCATAATCCTTTACGGTGCCGATGTCGTATTTATCTATTGCAAATATGCTTTTATGTTCTTCTATTATTTTCTTTATTATAGCCCTTTTCCCTTCGTCTAAATGTTCTGTTTTTATGTCACATTCATCCTCTTTTACGTGTTCATTGAAGTTCACTGAATATGTTTTTTGTACTTGCTCATTGGTTATGTTATCTGTATCTCTCAATTTAATATCTTTCACTTGTTTTATTTCCAAGTTCTCATCTTGCGTTAGCTGAAATTCTTTTATCATGTCCAGGCCTATGATGAAGTCTTCGAAATTTTCGTTCTCAACGATGAATACATCTATCATCTTTTCTATATCCAGTATTTTTATTCTCATAGTAACTAAACCTTTTGTACTCTTCACACCATTGACCGATTTTAAATATATCTTATTCGCATCCTCTTTTTCTTCCATTATTTTAATCAGTTTTGAGTTTATGAGCGACATCTGTGAGCCTGAGTCGTATGTCCCATTCACTTCTAGTTTATTTTCTATTAACATTTTCAATCTGATCAATGGTGTGGTTGTTCGTTTTTTGTCTCTGTATTTAATTCTACTTCTATTACTGAATGTTGTCCTACTACTTTCGGTTTATTTCTTTCTTTATTATTTTCCTGTGTCTTGAACCAGCATGCTTCCTGTGGGTGGTATCTGCTTCCTTTGTTCAGATCTTCGCATATTTTGCATGGCTTCTTTTCTTCATTTCTCTTCTTGTAATCAGTTTTATTATCTGTCTTCTTCATAAAGGTTTTTTTATTCACTAAATTTTCGTATTTTCTAATTTCAGTGAATAGTGTTGTTGAATTTGTGCACGATTCTCTATTTATTCTATTCAATATGAATTCCGGCAGTCCTGTTGCTATTAGGGCTGTTAGTGTTACCGAATCTATGTCTTTGTTCATGTCTAACAAGAGCTTTTCTTTTTTTATCGCGTAGTCGATGAGTGATCCTTCTTTATATTTAAATGCTAGAGCATACGTTACCGTGTTCCATCCTTTGTCCGCAAAAGTCTCTAGGAATCTATTCTTCCATTCACTCCATTGTGCTTCGGTTGATAATCTCGTTAATGTTGCCGAGTGCCAATCTGCGCAAGATTTATCCAGGAATAGTCTCAATACTTCTATTTTTTGTTCATCTTCTGTGATATCAAGTCGTGTGCATTCTTTCTCGAATGTTTCCATCCATTGTTTGGCGTTCGAGTTCTTACTCGTGAACCTTTCAATCAGATACTTTTCTGCAATATTTTTCAGATTTTTCCCCTCGTCTTTCTTCTGTGATGATTCTACTAATTTTTCTAATATCTTGTTCAAGTTATCGTTTTTTCCTTCCGCTGGGTTCTGTCCTTCTACTTCCTCTAAGTATTCATCTAAGAATTGTAAATTACCTTCTTCGTCCGAATAGATTTCTTTCAGTTTATCCGTTAGTGTAATCCAAACCCTTCTTGATTGATGTCTTCTTTTGATGCTGTTCTTTATCTTAGCGAAAGTATCTGTTTTCATTAGTTCTGTGTGGTTAGCTATGTATATTTTGTCTCCTGACAAAATGTAAGTTTTCTCATCTTCTGTCCTGATTGAGGTTATGGCAAATGTGTTCGATTTTTCATCTTTTGGAGAAGCTACTATTGTAATTTCAAATTGTAGCCTGACCATTTTTGTTTATTGTTGACCACAATTGTCGTTTTATAAGACAAAAGATGATATGAGGAACTTTCAGGAAAATAGCCAAGGTGTTGCTCTAAAAAAAAGAGGTTATATTTACATATGGTGTATATATAAAGGTTTCTACTATTACATACTATTTTAATAACATTTACCTAAAAAAAAGAGAAACGACAATTAAAGTCTATTCTCCTCGGTTTCCTTCTCCTTTAGTTTATTATTCAGTTTCTTAATTTTGTAAGTAATGTTCACATGTGTTCTCTATCTTCATCTATCTACATGTCGTGTATCGATCCCTATCGGCATCTCGATCATAGGACGCGAACTAATATAGCGCGGCTAATTTAAATTGAGTTAAAGAAAGTGTCCTTTCTTTACATATATATATATATATATATAAATATATATATATATATATATATATATATATATATATATATATATATATATATATATATATATATATATATATATATATATATATATATATATATATATATATATATATATATATATATATATATATATATATATATATATATATATATATATATATATATATATATATATATATATATATATATATATATATATATATATATATATATATATATATATATATATATATATATATATATTGTGACGTGACCCTTATCTAGGCCTCGGGTCCAGACCGGATAGCTAGGCCTCGAGACCGAGTCAGTCGACAATAAATGACTAGACAAGAAAAAGAAAATACTTAAATTGAATTTTGGGCGCCAGACGAACTATCTTCGTCACTAGACACAGCAAAAAAATATGAAAACAAATTAACAAGCGAAAAGACACTGAAATAATAAGCGGCGACTAGCTGCAGTACCGCGGAGAGGGGTCGGGATCATATGAGGGAGTAGCGTACACAATAACGACTCGTGCCATATAAATGTTAACAAAATAAGAGAAATTTATTCAAACAAAAAAAAAGAAATAAACTAGATTGCACAACGTGATGCTAATAACAAAAAAATTAGTATCGCCGCAGCGATCATGCACCTCGGGGTGTCACCCCTCGGGTCTAAAACAGCGGTTTTTCGAGCTTTACAAAAATTAATCGTCGACAAGATCCAGCTTCCACGTAGGAGAGCAATAACAGGAAAAACTATCGCTTAGCTCGATACAACCATGCCTCGCAGCAACTTAAAACTAGGTAACAAATACAACAAACTGCTTCTTGGAAGCTACTCGGTGGCGGTGTAAAATAATAAAGAAAATAAGATCAACAATAACAAAGAAAACTGAATTATTACAGACTCGAGGTCTCTTCTAGACTGAGGCTAGGCCCCTGCTTTACCGACCACCGTTTTATTTAACGTATTCTACTATTAACTATCCTACTTAATCTAACTCTGCCTCGTGGGCTAGCAATTTTTAAGAATTTAATATTTACTACGCTTAAGAACTATCAAACAGCCTACTGGCTCGACAGGCTTGCGCCTGCTAGGAAGCCTGACTCTCCTCGTGGGAGGAAGAGAGAGGGCGACAGTCACCGACTCACGCTGTCTCGCTTGCACTTATGTGCGACAGTACCCGACTGACTAGAAAAGCGTTCGTACTATACTGGACGCGAAAATTTATTTATTTATTAGAAACTCGACTTAACTAGACTCTACAGGGACACAGGTAACGGCCTACCAACTCGGAGATCAGTTTAATTTGATCCACAATTATTAAGCCTCGTGGCTTTAGACAAGGCAATATGGCTGATGGCCGTTGCCGGATTCAAATTACCATAGGCGAAGTGAACTATCGCTTACCGTCTTCCAGCCAAGCGACGAACAAAACACCCTCGCGGGCGTAATTCATTCTGAATTCCCTCGGGGAAAGTCCAAGAAGAACCCACAGGCTACTCCCACTCACTCACAACTCTCTCAAAAATGCCTCGGGGCTCACTCAACAGCTCAACAACCAAACTCTCTTAATCACCAAAATCGCAAAACAAAACGCTCAGACGTGTCTTCGCTATACGCTGGCCTACGACAGAGTGTCTAGACCGCATGGCGACAGTCCTGCGCACACCCTCATTACGCATTCAAATATCGATTTTGCAATCGACCGCAGGATCGCTCACATGGCGGCGTGGTCAGACCACGCGCGAAAACTCAAAATAGGCCACGACAGAAGAATCCCTCGTTGTAGGATCACGGTTCGCAGGCTCTTGGGGGTGGCGGGAATCTCTTCCACCACCTGTATCCCTCGTAGCTGAGTGCCCTCGGCACTCCCCCATGTCCTTTGGTACAGGAGGTGACTCTTCTTCTTTGTTGGCCTTCCGGAAGCATAGGCGTAGGGGTTTGACTACACCCCTTCGATTACTCCACCAACGTTCGCCGTATTCTCCGCCATCTCTTAGGCCGTGTCTCCCACATGGTAGAGAAAAGTGTAAAAGAAACAACAAAAAATCAGTCTTAACTCAACAGTCTTAAGTCGGTCACGGTCGCCTCTCGGAGTTAACTTTAGCCTCGGGGCTTACCCTAGCTCATCCCTACAGTTTCAGGCACTCCTCATACCCTTACTTAAGGTTGTCTAAGGGAGTTCGGGTACCTTGCAACATGCAATGTTACAACTCCCCCCCCCCTTAGACGGACCACTGGGGCCGAAGCGCTAGCTAACTTGACCCATGGGCCGAACTCCGAGTGGCGGCCGCATACTGCGTGTCTTACAGCTATCGACTCTACGGAGTCGTATTGCTTAAATATAATATCACCGGTGTTCTGGTCCCTCTGAACCAACTAACTTCTCATTGGGAACTTCCCGTTAGTGTTTAAGTCATCACCCGTTGTTCTCCCCCCCTCTGCAGAAGGCAGAAGAGCTAAAACTGGGAGGAGGGTTCGACTCCTCGAACACAAGAAAAGTTAAATTCAAAAAAAAACATGTTGCAAAAAAAAATGTCTTGTAACAAAGGAAAATAATCGTTGCCAAAATAATAGATTACCAAACACAAAACTACCAACAACCCAACAAAAAAATTATAACCCGGGTCAAACGCGAAACGAAAATAAACAAAAATTCCTATGACTCCTCGTCGGAAGTCTCCCCTTCCTCGGAGTCGCTCAGATTGACCTCGGCCTGCGGCGCGACGTACGGTTTGAAATCTTTAACATGGTGTCGCCCTATCGTTCGACCGGTCTCATCTTCGAGCTCATATACGACCGGCGATACCACTTGGGTGACGGTATACGGCCCCTCGAATTTCGGAGCTAATTTCGCAGCGACAAAATTTGCGGCGGAGGAGAGGATGCGTTTACGCTTCCATACGCGATCACCTACGTTGTAGTGACCGGCTCGGTGCCGACGATTATAATAATGCGCCTGTCGAGTCCGTGCGTTCTGTAAGTGTCGCGTCGCCAGATCGCGTAGCTCTTGCAGTCGACGCATTCGCTCGGCCCACTTCTCCGGCCTCGGTTCGGGGATAGTCGCGGGACCCTCCTCTGAACGTCGGAGTTGCGCTCGCGGCCGCGGTTCTCGACCAAGGTTTAAAAACGCTGGGCTGACTTTTAGCGAACTGTGCACCGCCGAATTGTACGCGAAACGGAACTCGTGCAGATGCAAATCCCAATCTCGGTGATCGGTCTCGATATATGACGTAATCATAGTTTTTAGCACCCGATTCACCCTCTCGACCGGGTTCGCCTGCGCATGATACGGAGGTACGCGTGCGTGTACGATATTGTACTCGGCACACATATCGTCGATGGCTTTATTCGCGAATTCAGTGCCGTTATCAGTGAGGAATACCTCCGGGGTACCCCACCGCGACAGAATTAAATCCTCGAAGGCTACCATAATATTTTTCCCGTTAGCTTTTCGCAACGGATGGCACTCTACCCATTTGGTAAATAAGTCCTCGAAGACCAGCAGGTATTCGTAGCCTGCTCGGCTGCGGGGAAACGGACCCATGACATCGGCTGCTACGACAGCCCACGGTTCGTCTACAATACGTTCTCCCATTAGGCCTGCGGGAGGTGCCTGTTCGACCTTGCATTGTTGACATTGTTGGCACCTTCGGATGGCTACCACAATATCTCTAAACATGCCAGGCCAATAATATTCCTCCCTCATTCGCGCATAGGTCTTCTCGACCCCTAAATGTCCGGCTTGCGGGTCTATATGCAGTTCTTCGAACGCTCGCGTCCGGTACTCCGCGGGGAGAACCATCTTCCATGGATTCAGTTCCTCTACCACGGGATCGGTCACGGGATTCGGCCTGTAATAGTATAATCGACCTTCGAAAACCGACCACTCTCTATACTTTTTCGGGGACGCTAGCACTTCTTGAACCCTCTTGGTATACCACGGATCCTGTGCTTCGTTAATCGCGGCTACGTGTACCGGCTCGAGGTCTTCCACCTCGTCCTCATACATTCGCGATAAGGCGTCCGGGACATGATGTAGGGCTCCTTTTCGGTGTACGACTTCGAAGTCGTACTCCATGAGCTCTAATGCCCATCTCGCGAGGCGACCAGTCGGATTATGCAAATTATGCAGCCAACGCAGACTGCTGTGATCCGTAATCACTGTAAAATGATAACCCTCGAGGTACGCGCGAAACTTTTTTATTGCCCAAATGACTGCTAAGCACTCTTTCTCGGTCACCGAGTACTTTCTCTCTGCTTCGGAGAGAGTCCGACTCGCGTAGGCAATGACTCGTTCGCTGTCATCGACCGTCTGAGTCAATACCGTACCGATACCGAAGTCACTTGCGTCAGTCTGCACTACAAACGGTACGCGAAAATCTGGACACGACAAAATCGGGGCGGATGTTAACGAGGATTTTAGTTCGTCTAAAGCTTGTTGTTGTGCTTCACCCCATTCCCACCGTTTATCTTTACGTAAAAGCCGCGTTAATGGCTCCGAAGAACCCGCGAACGCTGGAATAAACCGGCGGTACCACGAGGCCATCCCTAAAAATCGTCGCAATTGCTTCAAGTTCCGGGGTGCCGGATAACTAACAATCGGTTCGATCTTGTCGGGGTCTACCTGTAATCCCTCGCTGTTCACCCTGAACCCCAAATATCTAACTTCGTCTTTACAAAACTCACACTTATCTGGGTTTAACGTGAGACCAGCCCTCGCTATTTGATCAAAGACCCGCTTTAACCAGTCTACGTGTTTCTCAAAAGTTTCTGTGACTACAATAATGTCATCTAAGTACGCGAACACGTGGGGTTCCATATCTGGCGTAATTAATTTATCTACCAGACGTTGGAACGTAGCCGGGGCTCCGGTGAGTCCATATGGCATCCGCGTAAACTGAAATAACCCTCGTCCGGGTGCTGTAAACGCCGTGACTTCGCGACTATCCGCGTGTAATGGGATCTGGTGGTACGCTTGGCTCAAATCGATTGTCGAAATATACCTCGCGGCCCGTAATTTATCCAATATCCCATTAATATACGGTATCGGATACGCGTCTTTCTTCGTCACGCCGTTGACTTTTCTAAAATCGAGACAGAAACGGTACGTGCCGTTCGGTTTCTTGACCATCACGATTGGACTCGACCACGCGCTTTGGGACGGTTCTATAACTCCCTCGGCCAGCATACGATCGACCTCCTCGTGAATAGCTGCTTGTACTACGGGTGAGACTAGGTAATACCGTTGTTTTATCGGCGGGTGTCCCTGCGTATCTAACTTATGTTCAGCTAGGTTCGTCAACCCAAGCTTCCCGGTTACTGCAGGTAACTTGCGCGTTAAAAACTCGTCTAATACCGTCTTCTCCGGCGCGGACAACTCGGCTATGCCGTAGTCCTTGAGTCGCACTCGGTGCGTCCGGAGCTGTTTCGTAGAAAGAGCATGTCGCATCCGGTCCTTCCTTGATCCTCCACGAATCACTCCACCCGTACATCTCTAACCCGAATTCGCGAACAAAATCCATGCCTAAAATACACTCCCACGAGAGGGACGGAAGAATTCGCAACGGAATATCGTGCCTGTACCCGAGTACTTCTATTGGAATCACGATTTCTCCGACTACTGTCTCCGTTCCTCCGTTTGCTAACACAACTTGACTAAACGCGGGTTGGGTAAGCGTCAATCCGTTTTCTTCGGCTAACTGCTTTCCGGTCGCGCCTAAAAAACTCCTCGAAGACCCGGTGTCTACGAGAGCACGTACTGGTGTCTTCCCCAGTTTTACCGAGATAAACCAACGGGGTTGCAATTCTAGTGTCTGCAACGGAAGACATTCTATCCGCGGTTTTTCTACGTCTACGGGGGTCGGAACTTCTACTGGGATTGTCCCGACGACCCTGGTCGAGACTCCCCCTGATCGTTTCCCGTATTGCAACGCGAACAGGTAATCGAGATTTCTCCCTTCATACCACAGTGGTAGCAAAATCGTATTTTTGGAGCTGGGCACTCCCTCCACACATGACCTCGACGGTCGCAGTTAAAGCAGACTACGCCCGGTCCTCCGTTTAACGCTGGAGGGTTTGGTGTCACCGCTGGTGCCGCTACTTGCGTACTCGCGGTATTACCCCTCGTTTGCGTCGGGCGTTCCGGTTTGTTCCGCGTAGCTGCGGGTTTCGCTTGCTCCGCAGCTTCTTGCGACGTTTTAGGTCCGGCTACCGTCTTCAATCTCGCGATTTCGGCCTGCATAGCCGCTACTTGCTCTTTAATGGCCTTCTCTAAGGCCATCCTCCCCCCCCCTTGACCTTCGCTACCCCTCGGCTCCGCTTTCGAGGTCGCTTTAGCCTTCGCTGGCTCCTTGGCTTCAGGCTCTTTAGCCTCCACCTCTTTTACTGCCGCGAGAGCTTGGGTTTTCTTTGCAGGCTTTTCCTTGGCTCTGCACGCGAGTTCCTTCATAAAGGAGTCCTCGGGGGACGGGGGTGGACGATACGTACGCGATAAACTGAGATTTCTTTCTCGCGCGGTTGCTACTCGAGCTAGCTCGCGGAAATCTTTAATTTGCGACCGATCTAATGTTTCGCGAATGTTAGGTCTTAAATTCTCGAACGCCAGGTCCAGTTGGTCCTCGAGTGCATACGGACGCGTCATCCTATGCAACAATCCTCGGATGCAGGTAAGGTACTCGGTTACTGACTCGTGTTCCCCCTGTGTACGCGTCGCGGCTTGTTGTCGGAACCGCTTGTTCACGGTTTCGTCTCCGAACCAACCCCTGAATGCCTTTTCGAAGTCCTCGTAGCTGGACCAGCTCTCGCGCTCGATCCGTAGCCACTCGGAGGCCCAACCCGTAAATATAATTGGTAGAGACTGTACGATTTCTCTACCGGTCAGAGGCGTAAATCTACGGCAGTCGTCTAACCTGCTCAAGAAATCTTCCGCGCTCTGTTCGCTACCTCCGCTGAACTTAACGTTCCACCGTCTAAGAGCCTCGATTACCTCTTTGGCTCTGTCTCGGCACGCCGGTCGTGCGAACCTAGATTCCTCGGCCCAGTCGATTGGGGGTTCTTCCCACGCTCTCGTGATCATTCTGTTACCACGCAGGGTGGGCGGGTGGGATCTCATCGGCGAGAGACTTCGGTCTCTTTGCCTGTGACTTACCGTTGGCCACGTGGCCTCGCAGGTCTGTTTTTCACCCTCTTCCCTACCTCCGTGTACTGGGCACGATGCTCGGGTACGTGTTTCTTCCCGCGGGACGTTGTATCCACTCCTTACGTCGCGGTAACTCCTTTCGACCCGGTCTGCTTCGTACGCTGGGGTATGATACCCACCTCCATCAAGCTGGCACCGCCACATGAGAAATATGAAGTTTGCTATATGGAATAATTAAGTGCTAATTAGATGCTAATTAAATGCTGTAATACCGAATTTGTCGCTCCACGATTTTTTTAAAAAACCTGTGGCGGTGCTAGCTTAGATGCGAGCTAGCAGCGCCACATCAAAAAATCTAGTAAGGGTGGATAATTTCGGAAAAGTAACCACGTGAGAATTAAATGCTAATTAGATGCTCCAAGAATATCCAAAGCCCGAATTCGATGCTCGTCGTTTTCGATTTTTCTTTTGATTTTTTCTACTGTCCGTGGGGCTGCTGAAGCTGTCACGGTGTACATCGACACTAGGGGTAGCAGATTCGAAAAAGTAACCACGCAAGAATTAAATGCTAATTAGATGCTCCAAGAATATCCAAAGCCCGAATTCGATGCTCGTCGTTTTCGATTGTTCTTTTGATTTTTTCTACTGTCCGTGGGGCTGCTGAAGCTGTCACGGTGTACATCGACACTAGGGGTAGCAAATTCGAAAAAGTAACCACGTGAGAATTAAATGCTAATTAGATGCTCCAAGAATATCCAAAGCCCGAATTCGATGCTCGTCGTTTTCGATTTTTCTTTCGATTTTTTCTACTGTCCGTGGGGCTGCTGAAGCTGTCACGGTGTACATCGACACTAGGGGTAGCAAATTCGAAAAAGTAACCACGTGAGAATTAAATGCTAATTAGATGCTCCAAGAATATCCAAAGCCCGAATTCGATGCCCGTCGTTTTCGATTTTTTTTTTCATTTTTTCTACTGTCCGTGGGGCTGCTGAAGCTGTCACGGTGTACATCGACACTAGGGGTAGCAAATTCGAAAAAGTAACCACGTGAGAATTAAATGCTAATTAGATGCTCCAAGAATATCCAAAGCCCGAATTCGATGCTCGTCGTTTTCGATTTTTCTTTTGATTTTTTCTACTGTCCGTGGGGCTGCTGAAGCTGTCACGGTGTACATCGACACTAGGGGTAGCAAATTCGAAAAAGTAACCACGTGAGAATTAAATGCTAATTAGATGCTCCAAGAATATCCAAAGCCCGAATTCGATGCTCGTCGTTTTCGATTTTTCTTTTGATTTTTTCTACTGTCCGTGGGGCTGCTGAAGCTGTCACGGTGTACATCGACACTAGGGGTAGCAAATTCGAAAAAGTAACCACGTGAGAATTAAATGCTAATTAGATGCTCCAAGAATATCCAAAGCCCGAATTCGATGCTCGTCGTTTTCGATTTTTTTTTCATTTTTTCTACTGTCCGTGGGGCTGCTGAAGCTGTCACGGTGTACATCGACACTAGGGGTAGCAAATTCGAAAAAGTAACCACGTGAGAATTAAATGCTAATTAGATGCTCCAAGAATATCCAAAGCCCGAATTCGATGCTCGTCGTTTTCGATTTTTCTTTTGATTTTTTCTACTGTCCGTGGGGCTGCTGAAGCTGTCACGGTGTACATCGACACTAGGGGTAGCAAATTCGAAAAAGTAACCACGTGAGAATTAAATGCTAATTAGATGCTCCAAGAATATCCAAAGCCCGAATTCGATGCCCGTCGTTTTCGATTTTTTTTTCATTTTTTCTACTGTCCGTGGGGCTGCTGAAGCTGTCACGGTGTACATCGACACTAGGGGTAGCAAATTCGAAAAAGTAACCACGTGAGAATTAAATGCTAATTAGATGCTCCAAGAATATCCAAAGCCCGAATTCGATGCCCGTCGTTTTCGATTTTTTTTTCATTTTTTCTACTGTCCGTGGGGCTGCTGAAGCTGTCACGGTGTACATCGACACTAGGGGTAGCAAATTCGAAAAAGTAACCACGTGAGAATTAAATGCTAATTAGATGCTCCAAGAATATCCAAAGCTCGAATTCGATGCTCGTCGTTTTCGATTTTTCTTTTGATTTTTTCTACTGTCCGTGGGGCTGCTGAAGCTGTCACGGTGTACATCGACACTAGGGGTAGCAAATTCGAAAAAGTAACCACGTGAGAATTAAATGCTAATTAGATGCTCCAAGAATATCCAAAGCCCGAATTCGATGCTCGTCGTTTTCGATTTTTCTTTTGATTTTTTCTACTGTCCGTGGGGCTGCTGAAGCTGTCACGGTGTACATCGACACTAGGGGTAGCAAATACGAAAAAGTAACTACCCAAGAATTAAATGCAAATTAGATGCTTCAGGAATAGGTAAAGTGCTGCAGTGACGCATTGGACAATCCACTAATATACTCAAATCACATACGACCTTTTCCCACTATAATGCAGCAATCTAACCTTCAGTCATTTCTCACAATTTTGTCATCCACGACTCCAAAATGAAAATGAACTTTAATCACCTGACATATGGGATATGAAGCTTATTATTCTTTCATATGTTCATTTGTACATTGGAATATCGACGTTCTATTTTCGTACATGTAATATATTCACGGATGTGAATGTTATGTCAATTGATAGTACATCTATTCAACTAATACTGCACCGTATGATTCTTAATTTGAATCAAATGTCTTGAATAAATTCGATTTCTCATTCAGATGGATTTTCTTGCTAAAGGTTTTCATTTGGTTTTTATGGCGTTTAAATATTATACGACTAATTTAGAGCACTCAAATTTTGTTTCAGTGGATACAAGGTCAGATAATAATAATAACAATAATAATAATAATAATAATAATAATAATAATAATGATAATAATAATAATAAATAATAATAATAATAATAATAATAATAATAATAATAATAATAATAATAATAATAATAGACCATTTAATAGTTGCAGTAATCAGGGAAATAGGAAGCCTGTTAAAATTATGAGCCTTTGATATTAATATTTGAAGATCGCTCATCGCTTTTTTTATTTCCATTCAAAATACATAGAAAATGTTCTGGTGGCACTTTTTGAGTTTACATCTCAAGAACTAATGTACCTAGAATGATTCTGTATAAAAATTAGCAATTCAAAATAAAGGTTTCTTACTCTACATAAATCAAAACTTGAGATTTCTTACCCAAAATAAATTAAAAAGAAAGGTTCCTGACGTTAAATAAATTAATAGTTAGGGTATCTTAACTTAAGAGGACCAGTACAGCTTGGTTTGGGAAATTTGGAGTACTCCAGAATTTATTTATTTGTCAATCAAAGTTTGTTTCACATCAAAAACAAATTTTCTTCGAAAAACTTTTTCGTAAGGTTTCAAGCACATCGTTAGTCCAATTCAATTTCACAAGGTCTTGCTGTCTTCAGACAACAATTCTACATCTTATGAATGTAGGGATCGATAAAAAAAAATTCATGGGAAAAGTTACGGTCAATTATCCAGAATTTCCAATATTTAGGCCATTTATTTGCAAATAACTTAGCCTACACGAAATTGTAAAAAAAAAACCTCGTTCACGGGATGAGGATTTCTTTTCTGAACAAAATGAGCCCTCAACGACCTTAATCGGAATAACGATGTACCCAAAACCTTACGACAAAGGTTTTCAAGGAAAATTTTTTTTTTTGATGTGAAATGAACTTTGGCTGACGAATAAATGCATTTTGGAGTACTCCGAATTTCCAAAACCAAGCTGTACTGGTTCCCTGAAATAAATTAAACATAATCTAAGATTAGAAACGCCACCAAATTTTAGGCTTTCAGGACTTGCCGTTCACGAGAAACGTGACAGCAAATTTTCTTGCCGAAAATTTATTGCCAATTTTTATCGTATCTTTTTCGGCAGCAAAGAAATATGCGTTTCTTCTGTCAAAGAATCTCATCTTTTACAATATAATTGTTTTTGTTTCTATAACTTCTTAAAATCCACCCAAAATACACATTTTTGGATTAAAAACAGCTGTTTGTCAGGGGCCGCAATACTTTAGCATTCTTCTGAATTACTCATTTGAAAGCTGAAATTTTTTGAGTAAAAAGCTCAAATGCGCAGAGGAGGATGGCAATGCGATTTCGCGTAAGTCACATACGACATAGGATTGAAAATTATAAATATAGGTTTACTTAAAAACGATAATTACATTGATTTTTCGCATTTTGCTGACCATCGCGTTGATTTCCTTGTATCTTAGCGATTCCAGCCGTACTATACCGTTTCAGCAGTTTCAACCTCGACAGTTTACTTTTCAATTAATACGTACATCTTTCTTGGGTATGACATCAATTGTTAATTGCTTTGATAACAGAGCCCTTTAGTTTCCATGCTCTTTTGATTTTTGTCACCCTTGCCTATTTTTCGTTCGAATTTTTTCAGAAACTCTTTCTGTACATTCTTACTCTCCATTTGACCGTCTTCGCTGTTTTCCGGGTCAAAACTGAGGCGGTACCAATTTTCACCTTCATACTGTGTTTCACCATATATTATATTATATTATTCAAACATATACATATTTGTTAATAAGAATGCTTTGCACGGGTCACGAGATGTTCGAAGTAAAATTCTACAGATTTGGCTTACGGAAATATTTTTGTACCCTAAATGAACTGTGCAAGCTAAAGACATTGCCAGCGCAAGTGCGCTACAATGTATCGCGCGTTCCGTACATTTTCGTTTCGAGTATCCTGCTTCGTACGGGTATTCAATTCGGCATCTTTCATCTGATTTCGCTTTTGAAAGAACTGAGATAGCTCTACTCAGTCTTTCGTTAGTCTTTGGACAACTACGGACACTTTTATATGGTACATCAGTTTGTGACTACTGTAAAGAAATGGTACAGCCAGTGGGGAAACCGTCTAAAGTTCATCGGGAAACGGTTATTAGTGTTCTTAAGAAACATAAAGACCGGATTATACGTGGTAAAAAAGTGGTTTCAAAGTTAGATCCAGTGTGGCAGGTGGTATCGCAAGATTTGAAGAACCAATTGAAGCCAGGGACTCTGTATTCCATGGTATGTAGAAACGACATTCGGCAGCAAATAGATCCTGTTCATATCAAGCTCAACACCTCGAACGTGAATAACACCATCAATTCTAACGTCTCCACCGACCAAAATAATGACTCGAGTGTTGAGCCTGGGTCCTACAAATTCACAATTTGGGCAGATCGACATGAATATGTTGAACTCATGGACAGCGCCGGATTAAAGGTTGGTGGGGCCCGTAGGCACACATATTTCACGGGGCCCTCTGTTATGTATCCTTTCATAGAGTTAATTGATATATCTACAGAAAACTGAAATATTTGGAATTTTTTTTTTCAATCAAGTTTTTATTTTCTGTATGAAAAAATAAATTATCAACAGTTTCAATAACATTTCATAAAATACATATAATGCTTACATGAGTTACAACAACCTTATATCTATGTTGTTTTTGTAGTAAATGCATGAGTTAACTTATATCTATGGTTACAACTTACAAGACAACTTTCCTGGCTTTCTCATTTGCAAAATCTTTGATGATGTCTTCGAAAGTCAAAGATCTTGTTAAATCACTCTCTATTGAAAGCAATAGAAGAGCGTTTAGTTTTTCTTCGCCTATCGATGACCTCAACCTATTTTTTATTAACGATAATTTCGAGAACGACCTTTCTGACGAGCAATTGGTGACTGGGATTGTCAAATACAAACGATGAATAATCAAAATATTCGGAAATACTTGTCCCAAGTTATTAGTGACTAAAAAATGAAAAATTTCACGTGGACTAGCAGACAAACCGCAACTTAAAAAATTGCTTTGAACGAACGAGGAAAACTGCGTCCATTCCATCAATAAATCGTCGTCCAAATCTTCTCTATAGGTTCGAGAAATTTTCGCCAAGTTTGGCTTCAAATCTTCACTGTCAATTTCGAAATTGGTTATCAATCCAAAAATTGAATTTAAAAACTCGTAAGCCGATAACCTTTTTGCTAACTCTGTAACAAGTTTATCGACTATAACAAAAAATGTTTCGATTTCGAATTTTTTGCGTCCAGACATCAGTTCCGGTTCGACAGTCTTGTCAGAAAATTTTTTAATTATTTTTCTTCTACTTGTATCTCTAAAATCTTTATCGATTTCGGCACTGAGTGCGGCGGCTTCTTTTTCAAAATCTGAAAACTCGGATCTCATGCTTGCAATAGTATCCCTGAGAGACTGTAAAAGGGTCACAGCCAAGCTCAGATCAATATCATGTTTTTGGAGTTCTGTGCTGGTGGCATTTACTCGTTCCAAAATTTTACCCCAAATCACAGTCATTAAAGCAGTTTCTTTTTTCATGATGTGTTTAAGAAGAGTTTGTGCCTCTCTGAAACTATCAATAGGTTCAGTGTCGTTATTGACGATTTCACCTAAGGCACCAATGATTGCGTCATAGTTTTTTAGCAAAGATTTGCATGACTCTGCATGACATGACCAGCGAGTAGAACTAAGCGATTTTAAAACAGATACCTGAATTGAATCACCGGCATTCAAGAATTTTTTAAAAATATCCCATTTTCTGGTCGAGCCTGAGAAAAACACGTACAGCTTTTGTAAAAAACCAAAAAAATTTGTAGCTTCTTGACAAGACTCTACTGCATGAACGCCGACTAAATTAAGAGAATGCCCAGCACAAGGGATGTAAAATGCTTTGTCGCAAGCTTTTTTGATGTGTGCTTGTAAGCCCTCGAATTTCCCTGACATATTTGAGGCATTATCATACGATTGCCCTCTGCAGTTCTTTAAATCTAGACCTGCATTACGTAAAAATTCGCTTACTGACTCGTACAAAGATATACCCGTGTGAGAAGTTATGGGCAAAAAACCTAGTAGACGTTCGTATACTTTTCCATCGTGGCAATAGCGTATTACTATGGAAAGTTGATCAATATGAGAAACATCGGGTGTGGAATCGACGATTAAGGAAAAATATTTAGCTGACTTAATCTCTTCGGTGATAATGTCACTCACCCGTTGACCCATTAACTGAATAAACTCATCGCAGATAGTTTTCGATAAATACGATACATTGCCCTTTCCTTTTTTACCGTACTTTTCGATGTGCGCTTTCAGAAACGGATCAAACTGAGCAATCAATTCTAGTAATCCTAGAAAATTACCATTCCTTGCTGAACCAATTTGCTCTTCATCTCCTCTGAATGACAATCCTCTTTCACAAAGGAACTTTATCACAGCGACCACTCGTTGAAGTACCTCCCGCCAATACCTAGTCTCACTTTCTACTTGCTTTATAATCTGTTTATTGATTCCAGTAGTTGGATTTAATCGGGCAAGTAGAGTAATCATAGTCTTACGATGTTCAATATTGTTCTCGTGATTCTGAACTCTTGCATGCATGTTTTTCCAGTCATCGAATCCGGGAGTTACGAACTGAATACGTTGATCAGGATGAAACAGCTTACAAGCAAAACAAAACAGCTTTCGAGTGGATGGTGAAAAAACTAGCCAAAAGCGTTCATTTCTTTCACCATTTTTCATAGATCGACAAAAAATATCGTTAGTCAAACGTCGCGTCTCTTCTCCAAATTGCTTTTCAGTGCTAGAATAAGTCTCGAACCGATTTTGGAAGTAGTGTATACCTTTGACTAGACATTTCTCAATAAAATCAGTATTTATAGTAGCTGGCCACTTAGCGACGTCATTATCTGTTAAAATTATTCCTTGTGATGGAATATCTGTATCTGCAATCTCAAAATTCGTCTCTGAAGGCTGCTCTTCGGGTGTCACCACATTGATAAAGTCGGTACTTGTTATGGAAATAGGCTCGAGCGACTCCGATAGTACGTGCGAATCCACTATTCTTTCTTCTGTCTTCATATCAAGAGAATGGCCCTCATTCAATAATGAAACTGCTTCTTCAACTCTACTCGTAGTAGTATCGATAGAGGCAATGGACGGAGGTTTAACAAGTCCTAAAAATAGATGATAAAATAAATACTCGATCTTTTCCCATTGACATTTCCTAGGTTCATTCTAAATAATTTGGAAAAATCTAACTATTTTGACTTACTCTGTAATTATTAGTTTTTTTTTTTTTTTAATTTACCTTCCTCTTTCGCTTTGTCTGAATGATCTTGTAAAAAATCAGATATTTTTCGAAGCTTTTTTCCATCTTCTTTCTTTTTTTCGGCAAGTTTTCTTTTAGCCGCACCACTTAGATATTTTCTTTGCAATCCTGACATTTTATCAACTAAACTCACATATTCAAACTGAAGTATTCAAAAATAATAAACAATCTTTCATACGCTTCGATAGACGAGAACAAGAAAGCAATGTTCAAGCTAATATCGGACCGTATACAAAGTATATTTTGTAACGAGTTCAGACACACTCCACAACTATCCACGATAAAACAAAAGACGGAGAATCGGCACAGTGAGATGACAATCGCGCTCCTCCAGTTGCATTAAATCGTGGAAATTTCGAACAACTTGAGTATATTTACATTGTAGTTCATTATTATTTTGTCAAGAGATTAAGTTCTTTTCAATCTCCTAAACTAATTGGAATTGTATATAAGTGGTTCTCTACCAAGTGAGGCAGGCTCAAACTCTCAAATTATTCATTTTTTTTATAATAATTTTTTTTATCAAAAAATTATTATAAGAAGGAACACGCGTCATTTTTTTCAATTTTTTTTCCAAGTACATTCTGAGCCAGTAGGTACGGGGCCCTCTTGGTTGGGGGCCCATAGGCGGTCGCCTACTCCGCCTAGTGGTTAATCCGGCGCTGCTCATGGAACCGAGAATCTATAGACGCATAGAAGCTGCCAGAGCCAAAGAATACGAACGTGAATGTACGGTTTTAGCGCCAGGTCTATGGGAAGAGTGGATCTCCGATGAGATCTACAAAACCACGCAATCGTCATGTGCCTATAATTTTCGTTATGCCAAAGTAATCAAGGATGGGACACGCGGTACAATGACTGGTATGTATACGTCGCTGTGCTCGACAAATCTTTATTATCTCTGAGAAAGTCTTTAGATATCACGTGGAGTTATTTTAGATATTTTAGAAAAAATAGTTTTATTATACCCATGATGATATTGAGCAAGATACAAATACAAAATTACGAGTGAGAGATACAGAGAAGAGACTTAGGCTGAAGATCTGAAAAAAGAAAATAAAGACATTGATACATTAAAATAATGATCCTGAAGATTATGAAGACATTTTGGAATCTTGAAATTAAGTGTACACTAGGGTGGCAATATTTTCTCGACTTTTTTTTCAAGCTCACATGAAAATTTGTTAGTTTGATCCATTTTGAGAGCCCTCTTCAAATTTTAGCTAAATTAAACATTTCGTAAAGGTCGCTCAAGAATTTTGAAAATGTCGAAATTCAACGAAATCGATTTTTTTTTTTATATTCTTCACTTGCTCACTAATTAAATCTTTTCTAGGAAGATTGTAGAGGATCATACTGAAATTTTTAGTCAAAATATCAATACTTGAAGGTCGCTCAAAACCATTGAAGATTTATTTGAATTTTATTTGTTTAATTCTTAAGTGACCTTTGAGTATTGATATTTTGACTAAAAATTTCAGTATGTTCCTCTAAAATCCACCTAGAAAAGATTGAATTAGTAAGCAAGTGAAGAAGAAAAAAGAAAAAAAAATTAAGAAAAATTTAATTTGTGAGTATTTATTTCTTGCTTCATATGTTTTTTATTTCAATGATGCTCACTATCAAAATTTAATCATTATACTACAAATTAGTAGTTGTGATAAGATCAAGTCGTAATATTGAGATTTGGAGGTCGCTCATCACCGTGAAAATTTGTTGCAATTTTTTTTGTTTCATTCTTGAACAAGCTTCAAATATCAATATTTTCACTTGAAATTTCAGTATGTTCCTCTACAATCTACCTAGGAAAGATTGAGTTAGTCAGCAAGTGAAGAATATAAATAAAAAAAAATCGATTTCGTTGAATTTCGACATTTTCAAAATTCTTGAGTGACCTCTACGAAATTTTTAATTTAGCTAAAATTTGGCGAGGGCTCTTAAAATGGATCAAACTAACAAATTTTCATGTGAGCTTGAAAAAAAAAGACGAAAAAATATTGCCACCCTAGCGTACACCAAACTTTGCGAGGGGTTAACCCATTTCTTCTGGCATTGGGATTCAGCTATCCTCACATTAATTCATTATCACATTGGTGTTTAATAGGTAGGTGTGATTGTAAAGGGACGATCACCTGTACAATCATAATGACGGATGACACTCCTGACGAGAACGTCCGTATTGACTGCACAGCCACAAAAGGCCCAGGAAACTGCGGGAAACGTTACCTACGTGCGCCCATAAGACAGCGTATTGCTGAAGAGTTGCGCACAAAATCAGCCGTCGTGTACCGTGCAGAGCAGGCTGATAAGAGGATGCGGCCAGGGGATCCAGAGCCTCCTACCCTATACAAAAAAAGCGCTCTTAATAACGCGAAATATGAATACGAAGCATCGCAGTACTTAGACCGTGATCCTTTGCGTGCGTTGCAAATGATGAAATTGGAGCTGCTGCAAAATTCCATTCACGGCATAGGGCTAGATCCATTCTACATCCATTACTGGACAAATCACCAGCTCCACGTATTTAGAGACTACGCAAAGCGGGAGCCAGCATGTATTTGTATCGATGCGACTGGTGGTGTGGTGCGGAAACTGATGAAATGTGATGGAACGAAGAGTAGCCATCCGTTTCTGTACCACGCAGTCGTGAATAATCAACATGGCCAATTTACAGTCTCTCAGATGATCAGCGAGCGGCACACGGCGGTAACTATTTCAAATTGGTTGTCAGAATGGGTTTCCCAAGCTGGAATATATCCAAAGGAGGTGATTTGCGACTCTTCAAAGGCGTTATTGCTAGCTGCGATTAGAAATTTCACAGGATACGGGACAATCGAAGATTACGCAAATGCCTGCAGCGATTCAATTATGCCACCGTGCTACGTCCGGATCGATGTAGCACATTTTATAAAGATGTATGCGAATCTACTACAAGATTCACCTAGACGCATTAGAGTTTTCTACTTGGCTGTGCTTGGGCAACTAATACAGGTACGTGACATCGGCACTGCAAAGGAAATGTTAAAATCCGTATTAACAGTAGCACGTTCCGCAACGGATGGAAATTCACCTCGTGGCCAACAAACTCAATGCGAGATTCGCAGAAATTTTCTAAAAAATTTGATCGATCCCTCCTATGAAACTCACGACGAAGACAGTGATGTGTCGACTGTCATACGTCCCGAACTGGATAGTGTCTTCGATGACAGTGAACGTTCTACCTTTTGGTGCTCTTGGGATATCGATCTGGAAGTGAAAAGCGTATCGCAAAATGAAGAAGGGGATCGCGACAATGCGCATTTTCTACCCAAATTCGCAGATCGACTTCTCAACGATTTACGCTGGTTTCCTTTGTGGTCATGCGTATGCCGTAACTTATTTAAATATGGTCGCGTACCAGCGAGCAGTGCGCCGGTAGAAAGCGAGTTTAACATAATAAAAACTCACTTGCTCCGAAATGATCCAAGGCCACTGAGGGTAGATACCTTTGTGAAGAGACATCTTGGGCATATAAGCGGGCATACAAAGATAGTCGATGCCCAAACCGTCTCCGCAAACATTGACGCTGCGGATACTGCGGACAGTATTGCGAATCTAAGTCACAGCGATGCGAACAGCCTGGCAAGAGACATTACTCAGATCAGCGAAGACTCTCTTCCTGAGTTTCCGCAAGATGTCGTCGAAGCCGAGAATGAAAATAGTGAAACACCGATCCCAACTATCGAAGCCTGCGTAGCTGTATCTCCACTTCCATCAAATCCTGAAAAAAATAAGAAAGGCTTAGTATCTTGCGAAATATGTTTTGCTCCCCTTAAATCGAACTCAGCCAATGCTGAGAAGGGAAAGTCCAAGATATGTGTAGATTGTACCAACCTGGAGAGTACCGCCAAAATTATAGCATCGAGGGAAGTCGAAGACTGGCGTGGCCTAGCACCCACCGATATCAAGGAAAAATCGCGGCAAAAATCAAAATATTTGAAAAAGAATCATACTACCTTCGACTCCATATCCAATGACGCACTCTCCAAAATACCCATCATGAAGAATGGTAACACTATGACACTGCAGGTAATACTCAATCACTCATTTGGCGTAATTTTTAACCGCACATTTACAAACGTAATTTTTGTATTCCAAATTTCAGTATTGATCCTTCTAATTAGCCTACTAAATAATTGCTGTCGATCGACCACTTTCATGTAACAAGCAATCTTATTAACGATATGTTGAACTGTTCTTTCTGACAATCAGAATGAATCTACCTTAATTTTAATGTAGTTAGCACACCCGTGAAAATCGAATCTGATGACGTTTAGATGGGCAGCCCAATGCTAAACTAGTCGGATTCAATGCCTCTGGGTGTACGTTTATTTTCTATTATGTGTAATTTGTACAGGCTTCAAGGTTTGGTAGCGGGAAATATTCCTTCACCAAGACTTGCGCGTTGGATAGCGCAACGAACGCTATACTCGTCGCTGCGTTTGACAGACCGCAAGTAAGAAAAGCTGTAGATGAACTTAAAGCAGATAATCCAATCTGTAACTTAGTAGCGGACATAATGACCAAGGGTCTACGTGCGCACTCTTACCAGCTAAGGGCACAGATTTTACTTGATCTGCATGGATCCATTCAGACGATCGGAAATTGTCACCTGGTCGACTGCGAAGTCAACGTCTGCCACGTGTTTGCCAAGGCATTTATGAACACGCCAAGCCTCTGTGAGATATCGCCGTGCTCCAGAGGATGTGAATACATTGAAAAATCGCTACGTACGATTAGCGTTAGTCGAGAAAATATGATGAGACCTCAGGAATTCGAGAACGTACTACGTAACATCCTGAATGGACGTGGTAGAGGATATTGTGCAAAATGTCGTGCACCCACGGACCACGTGATTACCGCTACAGGTAAGTCTTTATCCGAAAACGTTCATGCTCTTTTTTATATTATAATAAAATATCACTGTCCGATTTTTCTATGTTCATTTTTCTTTTTGCATTTATCTTCTCTTCTTTCTTCGAGTTGGTTCCTAATCAAGCATCTGGCCGATGTCCTCGTTGCACATCACAATCGAAGGTGCAGATTTTGGATTTCTGGACGAGGTCTAAAAAATTCAGTTGCATTTAGTTATCAAATGAATCTTTTGCAAAGTCGTTGTCAAACTGCATGCAATCGCTTGTAAAAGCTACATTTAAAAAAAAGTGACTCGATGTATTGCTTGCACTCATAACTTTATTCTCTGGTTTTTTACACCTTACACATGGAGATACTCAAATTTGACTAGCAAATTTTGGAAAATCAGAGGTCTGTCATGAATTCGATTTTGTCAGATTCATTCATGTCCGACGTGATTTCGCGATATAGGTACACATAATAACAAATTTCTAATAAGTTTAAATACTTTCAGCTATTTCGGCTACAAACACACATAGGTGTAATTAATACGGAATGAGAAAGTTTCATTTTTACTCAAATTTCACTGTACAAAATTACTGATCGATCTTTAAACATTTGAGATCGATAAACCCTGTACTCAAATTTGCTAAGCATCGCATTGAAAAATGCATCATTTGATATTATACCGGAACAGTAAAAAAAGTTTTCATATCAATTACGATTTATTATGCTTTCAATATCACACTCACTTTTATGCGTAACAATTGGCATTCGCAGGACCTTTCCTGATCATGGAAACGACTGAGGTTGGAGTTTTTATGTTGGATGAAATCCCGACGAGTGTCTGGGATCCATTAAATGATGGAAAGTTCCGCTATAGACTTATCGGGATTGTCGATTTCACACCACCGAGAGCTGCAACCCGATCAGTAGTCGATAATACCCCAGGACTAGGACACTACACGACAATTTCATTGAGGCCACCGGGTTTATATTTTCGGTTCGACGACACGAGAGCTGATTCCAAACCCAAAAGGTTACCTGGCACTTACGAAGCCAGACCTCACGTACTTGTCTGGTTCAAATTTGATGAGTGAAGACAACCTGCGAGAAAACAAAACGTAAAGTATGCCAAAGATTGTAAGTGCAAGAGAAAATTTTGGTAATCTAAAGGCAAGGGATTCAAGGAAATATTTTTAAATATAATAAGATAAAATAATTATAAATTGTTAAGTCTAGAATGTATAAAATAAAACAAAACTATTTTCAATTTATTCATTGCTGCCCACGCTGCAAATTACAGATATCGATGTAAAATCTGCTCTTCTTCTCACTGAAAGAGATGCCTGTAGCTCAATTTCAAGTACTTGCCCCATATAATCAACACAGAAAAAAAAGTGCTACTAAACAAATTAAAACTTGGCCAAAAACTAAGGAATTGATCGTCTTGGTCTTAATTTAAAAGGAAAAGATTTGAGTATTCATCAAAAATATTGGAAGTGTAAGACAAAACTTGTAGGATGAACGTTGGTGTGAAGACCCTACATTATGCATCTTTCGGGCCACCCTGTAACTCATGAAGCTTATCTTGAAGCCCACCTTTTCTTTATTGATACTTCAATCCTTCGGCGTTGTATGATTATATTGCATACGTATGCTGGTAGCTTTCCCTTTCGTTAACATTTTTGTTCTGCCCCTTGTTTTTAAAACTACACGCAGCTGTGACTATGCTTCATTTGTAGCATAATTATTACTGTGAAACATTACCGAATTCGCCCACTATGAGATGAATAAATAGCGGTCGAACAAGAAAATTGAAACAGTATAAAAAAAAATTTCACCACACCTCGACGGGAAGTATAGTATTACTGCCCTGTTCAGGCAGAAAATATCGAACTTTCCGTTACAGGTGTGGCGAAAAATAGTATACACTGTAAAAAATGTGGAGTTGAATTTAACACAGATTTAACACAGCTCACGGATTCTATAGTGGTCCACCCCGTTCTGTGTGACCTAGTAGTGTTAATTGTCCGGTGTTAAGATAGTGTAAAAAGTCATACGTCATAACTTACTCCGTTTGGTGCATCGATGTTTGACACCAGAGTGTGGTTAATTAGAACGACACCAAAATGTGGTTAATTAGAATGACACCAGAACGTGGTTAATTCGAATGACACCAAAATGTGGTCACTCCAATTTAACACCAGGACAGATTCTATAGTGGTCCAAAAATAGCATACGGTGTTAGGAAGTTGGTGTTAGAAGCGTCTGAAACATTACAATCGGGACACCGAGCTGCGATATTCTTCCACTCTATATGCGGTTGCATGTAATTTTATCAACACCAAACGGAAAGCATGGTTGTTTTCATGTGATGTTAAAGGTGACACATGGTGGTGTGGCGGAGTACTTTGGACAGAGTCATTCCCATGAAAACAGATAGCACTTATTGGTGTTGTCGTCAATTGTACACTGTTTGTTGTTACGTCAAACAGCAGTGTTGACTTTACGAAACAGCATACAGTGTTATCCTACGACCCCAATCAAATTTAGATTCCAATTATTACATGGTTATATTCAACACGTTGATGGATGCTGATACCAATATATGTGGAACACCGTAACGTGTGAAATATAACCACCTAATCATTGTAACCTAGATGTGATTGGAGTTGTAGGATACATCGAAGTTTCATAAAGTCAACACTCTGCTATCAGATGACCTGTTGAGGGTCAATCGTACTGGAATTTTGACAGAAAAACAATTTTCAATTTTTCAAATGATTAAAAAAGTTTGATAAAAAAGTACATACGATAACTTTGAAATTATGACAGTATGGATTTTGAAAAAGAATGTCAATCTTATGTGATGAAAGTGTAGACACAGAAAACCTTCCGCAGAACCTTTCCTGCCTACTTTTGCGAAGGGTCCCCTGTGCCTTATACACCTTCATCATAAAAGATTGAGAATTTTTTTCAAAATACATAGGTACTATGATAATTCAAAAGTTGTATGCAATTTTATATTGAACTTCTTTTACTCATTTCAAGAATGAAAAAATGTTTTTTGTCACAATTTCAGTAGGGTCTCCCCTTAAATATTGTACTTTAGAGAATTAGTGAAGAACAAATGATGCATAATAATGATGATATTTGGACAGCTAAGAAACAGTCTCGATATATCTCTATGTGAGCATTTTTTTCATATGGGCACTCCGCTTTGTACATAACTAATTTTTTCTTCAAAACTGTGACTTATTCGATGACTCATTCGATATGTCTATAAAATTTTAACAGAAAGGTCTACTTCTCTACTGTGATATAAAATAACATCATAAACGATATATTGCTTTTATTTCCCTGAGAAGAGTTGAATACTAAGAGAAAAAATACATTTATATATATATAAATATATATAAATACATATGCATACATAGAGCTCTAGATTAACTTGTATTAAAGAAATCGAAAACTCAAACATCTTACATCTTATCAAAACTAAAGAACATAGACTTATTAGATCAAGATATTACATTATCCAGCAGATCTTAGTCGTGCAATGTTTAACAGAACAAACACAAAAGTAGATAGTTGTAGTCGCATTAGGAATGTAAACATAAATATAAATAAAAGCACAGTATAAAACATTAAAAAATTATCCTGCACCTTTAACTGATGCGATAATTGCCTATGGTGAAATACAAAAAAGGACAAGTATATAAAATAGAATAAATTTAAATGATACGATATTTTGGAACAATGTAATAATCGATTGCACCAAAACTTTGGTGATATTCGTAGGCAGTTTGGTGTTGCAAGAACTTCAAATTAACGACATTGGAACAGATTTCAGTTGCGGGATTAATGGCAAACGAGTGGTAATGCTCATTAAAAGCTGTTGTCTTCCACGGCGTACATACAGCAAATGGGACATTCTTGTAAATTATTATTTCTACTATATTCTGGAAAATAGGCAAATCAGAATATCTATCAACATGAGAGACAATGAAAAATCCTGTTTTGTACAAAAAATGGAAATCAACTTTATCGACCACAAGTACTTGGGCAGAAAGTGGTATTTTTATATCGCTGTTTTGTAGTGAGTATTTATCAAATATATCTTGGTATTTTACAGATTTTTCCGATCCAGGAAGTATCTTTGTCTCCAATTCTTTCGTGCACACTTTCCAATGGAAATACATAAATCGCTGATGCTGGTTAGCGAGAGTTTTGGTAATATTTTTGAAGTTACAATATTTCCTAGCTAAATCTTTAAAGTAATTATGTTTGGCTTCGAATCGCATTGACCATAAAAATATTATCGGACCCATTCGCTCAATAACTGTAGCGTAATGTAGCATAAAATGATGCTTGGGAATTAGAAGTTTTTCAAATTGAGTCTGGAATAAAGCATGATGTTCTTCAATTAGTATTCGGAGCTCTGCTATCATGGCGGTTGTTATTACCGGAGAAAATACGATGTCTATACATTCTAAAAGCAGTGTTAACACACGCCATTTCTGCTTCAATAGATCATACTTAGGGTGAGACGGTTCTACCAAGTCCCCGATTATTAGTGGCAAGTATCTTACAAGACACCACGTCTGCGCAGCTCGCTGTCCTATTAGTACACCTGGCTTTTCTAAAATAATTGGACTCGGCTTATTTCTCATGTCAATAGTACCATAATTGAAAGCGCGAATTCTTTCGTTCAACTCATGTAAACTTATTAATTTCAATACATTAACAATGAAGTTGAGAAATAATTTTATCTCATACTGTGCTATACCTTCGAGAATATCATGCATTATGTCGACTGATAAGCTGTCAATTACACTAAAGTACAGCAAATCATTTAAAATACTTCTAGCTTTTATACCAAACAAATGTATCGTTTTTTCACTTAAGTCATTACAAATACGCTCATAACCATCGATGGTTCTTAACAAGTCCAATCTTTCTTTACACATGGTTCGTGTTTCCTCTTTGCTCGCTGTACACAACCGACAAAAGTAATTGGCAGAGAATGATTCTACTAAACCAAGGATACTATTACCTCCTAAATTGTCAAAACTTAGAGCAATAACAGTACCTCGTATAATACCGTTTTTAATTTGGATACCTTCAGTTTCCAATAATTTAATGTCTCTAATAATTGGTTGCAATATTTCACTAAAGCCACACGTTTTTAAGTCAGGCACGTAAAATAATGCTAATAAATGAATATTCTGTAATTTCGAGTTGAATTCTGGAGAAATGTTGCGTAGAATAAAATATATTGCCCCTAATTTGTGTGCACTCGTTTTGCTACCGAGCGGATTCGTTGTCTCAAATTCATCGTAGTATAATTGAAGCTGAAGGGTAGGCATAAGTCGGTTGAAAAAAGGGTTTTCTTTGTAATACGAGCCGTCATGAATATCTCTATACATTCCTTCGATTTCATCGCGTTCAGATATTACCATATCCAGTACATTATCATTTTGTAAAATAAATGCGAGTGTTTTCAAAATTGGTATGTACATGTACGTACATGGAATTGCTACAGTTTTATAAATATTTGCCGATTTATCAAATACTTGATCAAAGCGCGTCCCGATGCTCAACTCTATTGGTTGAACGTAGCCCCTCAAGCCAGTATAAAACTTGTTTCGTTTATAGTTAGTACTAAATGAGCTAAGTAGGTTTTTTTGTTCGTTAAGATAATTTGTGACCGACTCATCAATCTGAATGTTTTTTTCTTCCAAAATATTTAAAAGCTTATCAACAACACCATTAATCACTTCGGTAGTACTGTCAACTACTGTCTGCAGCAATGACTTTGGCATTCCCGTTGCTTCCAGTTTCAAAATATATTGAGTTGCTGATGAAAGCGAAGCATCGTCTAATACATTTTCATCGTTAGATTCTATAGTCAAGTCTGTTTCGACTGAAGTTGTGGATGATAATGATGATAAATCATCCACATCATCTACAAATACATTTTCATTGTCATTATCGAAACTGCCATTAGAGGCCACGGAGACTGAATCGGAAACATCTGCTTCAAATGGGAGAATTTCAGGTGCTATTCCTGTTACAAGTGGAGTTTCTTCTACCTCAATACTACTCTCGCTTATCTTTATTTGTTTCGTTGGTGGACTACAATTGTCAGTATTGTTAATCGATGCATGTTTGTGTAAATGTTTTCGAAGACCGCTATACGTTCTGAATGCCAGCGAACACGAATGAACACAACATTTAAGTGACAAGTCTGAGGTCGGAAACAAGGCATGATCGGTGCGAAGATGCCTCGTCACTGTGCCTACTGTTGGTAAATATTTCTGGCATAGATAGCAAATAAACTGCATTTTGAATGTGCTTGCAACACTTTACCTACGAATATTACCTATATTACACATGAATGTCTTATTCGCCTAGTCATAGATCTATATCTTAAATAAAAATCTCTTTTGTTTGGTGACGCAGATACAATAATTAGGAACTTCATCAAATGAAAGTACAGAACGAGTTAAAATTTTCTCAGGAATCAGTATTTAAGCGGTTTCAGTCGTGTTGCTCAGCCACGTGCGTACTTCACGCATCCGAGGAGTGAACTGGATTTTTGCAGGTTCCATATTATAAAAATGTACTTGCATGAATTCATAGAAGGACTTCATGTTTCCATCAAATTGAGTATCCAGTACGAAATGCGTTTTGAATAAAACATCAAACGCAGCGTCTGCGGTTATCGCATCTGTTGGAAGCAATTTGCCATCAACAGCAATGTAGTAATTTAGGATGTTATCCTTTTTCGGACCCACGGCAAGAAGACAAGGCTGGGTGGTTTTTACAGCAGCGGCTTCCAATGGTGTTCCACTCTGAAAATATTTGTCATTCAGTTGATTTTACTCATTGCTCATTACAAGTAACTAAATTTCAATAATTTAAGCCAGGCTTGTGTTCTGTTTAAATTAATTGAGTGATTAGATATAATTCAAATTAATATTTTTTAAATGTATGCCAACCAAACATGGCTTTGAAAAACCATTTGATTCACTTAATATTCCAAAGGAAATGGTGTGGTTTAATTCCTATAAACCTTTCAAATAAAATACAAATATAAACTGTTTTCAACAATTGAGAATTGCCAATACTTGAACTGAGTTTGAAAAAAGTTATAAATATATAGTTTATATACACACATGATGGAATATGATCAATCGGTCAATGGCTGCGGCTATCCCGTCACGTGCAGCTTGCTTACGGCCCTTCGCGGTAGGGGGTAGCAGTTTTAGGAGACTCATGTAGGCTCTTGTTACTTCATCCCAATCTGCAAAATTATTCGTACAAAATATTAACAATGAATACTAATTAGAAATCAAGCATTAGGCTACAATATTATTGAAACTAACCTGCTTCTGCGGTAACAACAGGTGTCTTGGAGTTTGCACTCAAACGTGTTGTTGCGATGCGTATAATTGCTGCTGGATAAAAATTCTGGAGCTTCACTTCCGGAAACATCAAGGCAAAGTCAACATTAATCTGTACAAAAAACAGTAGTTTTTCATAATCATTTCACCATCGGTAATTTTCACATGAATTAGAAACTATTATGTATCTGTACAAACCAAATATGGTGTGTCCAGAAATCGAGGAAATGATTCCAGTATTTTTCGCGGGTCATTCCTTCTTAAATGAAACGTACTTTTCATTGCCGATTCAATTTGAATCCTTTGCGTTTTTGGGCATGCATTTCGTAAAAAATCTAATTGCTTTTGTGCTTCAGAGTCGTCAACGGAGGGTACAGTACAAGTAGTACTTGTTTGACCAAGTTTGCTTTTGCTATTTATCTCTTTTCCTCTTTCTTTAATAACACCCCGCTGTTTTGTTTCTTCGTTTTTAGTGTTGTTGTTGCGTGATCCCCTGTTCATAGTACGGAGCCTCCATGACAGATAGCCACATCGGGTGTCTGGGTCATAGAATGCTTCCTATGGGATTGACCAGATAAGTTTGTATACGGTCAAAGCTTGAATATAAAATTTTGAGCTTCTGTAGAAGCCATACACTTTAAAATCAAGTACAAAACTGATTCTTACATAGCCTTCGGTAGAACCCGGGTCCTTTAGTTTGGGAAACAACTGTATGATTGCTTTTGCATAGGCAGTTTTTTGTTCCGACGATGGATGCCGTCCAAATTTTTGTATCATCAAGTTTACGACCAGATTTACTAACTTTCGCCGAGTATTAGCAGTTAGGCTTTGAGTGCTTTCGTATTCTTCAAGAATGTCATTACCTCCAGAAGATGTGCGTATTCCATCCACAATATTCTATAAAAGAATTGTCTATCAAAGATACCAACACTGAATATATCAATTGTTTTCACAGTGGAAATAGTCAAAATAAATTACCAAATCATTGAACCTTTGTCTTTTGGTAGGCGCAGAACTGTCTGATATATTGGTAATATCAGTCAGTGAGCTGATATTGGAAATCGAGACAGTGGATGCTACATCTATTTGGAGAGAAGCAACGGATTATTATTTTCAGTCACAGACTAAGCAGCGATTGAATTATATTCAAGATTAATGGAAATAAAACCTGAAAACGTTGTTTCACATGACGCAGTTATATGAAACACTATGTTATTAGGGAAACAAGAAAATAGTTCAGCGTCGATAACTGCACCGTCCTCATCTTTTATCACAATATTGTCGGAGTCTACGATGTTGCAATTTGATTTCACTGAAACACGAGTATGGTAATGTAAAATGTGTACTGTAAATGTTGGTAAATTTTTTTTTTTTTTTGGCTTTACCAAACACAATTTTCCGTTTGTACTCTCATAAACAAAACTTCTAATGCTATACTTCTAATGCTATAGTAAACTTTGTTCTAGAATATTTAACTCTACAGGACTCGGATTGTTTTTAAGTAAAAAAAATAATAAAGAAAAAAAAATTTATCATTTTTTCCAATAAAAATAATGAAAATATTAATTTTTTGATAATTGAAATATATTTTTGTATTTTTTGAACTTCATCTCAGAATTTGTTTGGAATTTTTGGACACTTAGTTTTTCAACTACGGCTTATCGAAAATTGCGCTGGGTCACGATGACCCAGTGACACAGTTTTGGAAAAAAAAAAGGTGTGACAATAACCTAGGGTTGAGAAAATCGCGAAGTTAGTCACTTTCAACACCACTTTGTAGTCGGTATTCTATGTACGAACTCCTAGCAACACCATACGATGTTGCTGGAAAAGATTGAATCCTCAGGAAGTGCTTTTCACACGTTATAGTGTTGTTTGAGATTGAGGATAGTTATTGAATAGAAATCTAACAATTGGAATCGATATTTATAATAATATACTTACTGTGAAATATCAAAAACTTACCGGCTTGTATAAAATCGATGTACTCGATTTGTTTGTTAGTAGTATACACTTTAATCCATTTGATCACCCCAGCGTACTTTATTTTTCGCAACTCAAAGCGTGCAGGCGTCGTCACTTCAGGAATTGGCGTGAAGTTCAATAATTCCTTATCGATACCTTCGATTAAAAAAAGGCTGTTGTCTAGTTGTTGGTCATTCATTTTTAATAGTTCGAATAGTTTTCAAGATCACGATCACTTACAGACTCGATGCCACGAGGCGCGTAGACGCACGGAAGAACTGATTGTGGCCCGGTGGCGTAGTAGGGTGCAAGTTACAGCCTGTATGTGCATGAATCTACACAAGTCAGACGCATCCCGCAGTGGTGACATCGTCCGGAATGAAATTCAAATTTAACGGTTTTCAAAGATCAATGCGGTGTCAGCCCGCGAAGTCAATGCATATGATCGGTGTTACTTATGGTGATACCGAATGAACTAGTAGGCACAGCGGGGTTAGTTAAGACCACCCGCCCGTGTGATATTCACACAGCATGGGGTGCCAGCATGCTACGTGTCGACTTAGAAATTTACATTGTAGGAATGACCACTCAGCCAAAAATAATTTATACATTGATTATTCAATTATTTTGATTATTTTTTGAAATATTAAAATGATATAGTCAACGGTTACGGCAAAGCGTCGTAGACCTGTGTTTAGACAACCTCCGTCCGGAAACACAGTTGGAAGGCAATTTTCAAGTTTCTTTTTCCAATACGAAATCATCCTAAGGATCTCGTATTGCCAGTGTTTTCAGATTAAATCAATTATAGCGTCCCTACCGACAATAATTACATATTCTAATTCTGTTCTGCATATTCAAACAATTTCACACATTTTACGTGAATTTTTCAGCGCATTCTTTATGACATAAATTTCTCTAAAAATCCGTGAAATTTTGTACTCATTGTCTAGAAACCTGTGAAGTTTGTTACAGAAAACTCGGAGATCTTTATCTGATCGTAATCTAGAAATTCATTTCAGGAAGTCCTGGAGAAATACCTACAAAAATTTGGTGGAAAGTCACTGTAATTTTAGTAAAAATGTTTGTTTCTCTGAATGTTTTCAACTCGCAGATAACGTCAGGCTATCATTTCAATAGAGGTAGAACATGTGACAAACTAAATTTTTTTGTGTTTGGCAGACCAATTAACACCGTCCGAGTAATGTAAAAGTGAACAAGAAAACGTTCAATTCAAAATTGCATCTAGGTATTTGATCAATAATAATAATAGCACTCGGCCGGTGTTAATTGTGCGTAGCTGCAACTTCAAAAAACATAATCACACCAGGTTTAAAATATTATGACACCAGACTGATGTCGCACCATAAGTACTTCACAACAGGAGTACTTTCTTCACGGTATCGTGTGACATGTGGCGAATCACTCAGCCTGGTGTTTAACTTGCTGAAATTTCGATGTAATATTGCTAAACTCCGACGTACGGTGTATGTGGTTAACTATCATATCGAGATGGTGCTGATCATAACACTACAGATTTTAACCACTAACACCGGACCAAATTAACACGGCTCATTTTTTACAGTGTACGCAACGCGGAGAGTAACTTAAACTATCCCAAACCGCGTATTTGCGTATTTGGAAAAAGAAAAAGGTTACTGTCACGTTTCTTGGGATTGAATTCGATCCCCTAGTGGAAAAACATCCAGCCCGAGAATTCGATTGGAAAAGATCCTACCCGCGAATTAGCTTGGAAAGCATCCTACCCGAAAATTTGCTCCAAAAAGATCCTACCCGAGAATTCGCTTGGAAAAGATCCTACCCGAGGATAAGCTTGGAAAACATCCTACCCGAAAACTTGCTCCAAAGACATCCTACCCGAGAATAACTTTCAAAAACATCCTATCTCACGTTTTTAAATTTTTGAAGGAAAATTAGGTTGGTAACAGTGTTGCGCGAATAAGTTTGAAAAGTAAAACGATCTTTATTTTCATTTCTATACAGAAATATATTAAGTCGCAACGGAAATATTCCCATAAAGAACTTATCAATAGACGCAAGTAACCTCTGGGTTTCGTGACGTTGATGTGATTTCCCAAATATGATGATACTTTCTGTAAGAGACTTGCGAAAAGACAATTTACGAAATGTTTCATGCCTAATAATAGACAAATAATCAGAATCTTTAATATTTTTAAAACAGTTCATTTTTTTCTTTCTTTATGACTGACAATAAGGAGAATAATGTAATTCTGGGGATATTTCCGTTGCGACTTAGTATATTTCTGTATAGAAAGGAAAATGAAGATCGTTTTACTTTTCAAACTTATTCGCGCAACACTGTTACCAACCTAATTTTCCTTCAAAAATTTAAAAACGTGAGATAGGATGTTTTTGAAAGTTATTCTCGGGTAGGATGTTTTTGGAGCAAGTTTTCGGGTAGGGTGTTTTCCAAGCTTATTCTCGGGTAGGATCTTTTCCAAGCGAATTCTCGGGTAGGATGTTTTTCCACTAGGGGGTCGAATTAGTTTAGGTACTTGAATAAAAATGAGAAAGTATAGTACACTTACGTTTTCTCCAGGTAGCAGGTACAAACAAAACACACTAGACGTTGGAACGGATTCACATCACTACTTAGCTCACTTGCCATGTTTTGATGACACGCCACTCTTCTACTAAGCTAGGCAGAATCGTATACACTCCATTTAACCTATGTGACTCCAATGTCACTTATCGGCTATACAATTATTGTATACCTACTTATGCCGATATCTAACTTCGGAGTTGTCCGTTAATTAGTGTAACGCAAGATTTCAAATTATATCCACATCTTCGCTGGACCCCTCGATATAGGCTATCCAGAAGATAAAATAACATTATAATATCGCACTACGCAAGCGTCACTAATTTTTGACCGGGATGGAGTAAAAGTGATTCAATTTAAATTTTATTTCTTTAATCAACATGACTGGATATTTTCTGAGTACAAGATACTCGACAGTTCCAATCACATCGTTTTCGAAATACCGTAGTTTATGATCATTCAACAAAACGGCAAAAATAGTACACTAACAATAAGTGGATTATGAACACAAGACCCCTACCCAGAGCGATTTTGAATTTCTTACAAAACTTTGAAAATTCACTCGGCACTATTTTTCTCGCGCTGTAGCAGGTCAACAACAACGCTGCGCGAACGCTACTATACGACTGCGGTCTGTTATAATTTCATTCAAACTCAGTCAAAATACGAAAGCTAGGTGAATGAGCTTATGTTGTTACCTTCATATTCCCGAAACGTAAATAGACGTACAGGACGTAAGTTGTAGGCAGATGGCAAAGACCCAGGGCCAACCGAAATAAAAGAAGAAGGAGAAGAAGGACGTAGGTTATCAGTGACAAGCTGGGATTGACGTTTAAGCCTCATTGACTTGCTCCATTTCGAGTGAGGCAAGATTTAGAATGCAATGAAAAAATCGAAAACGACGAGCATCGAATTCGGGCTTTGGATATTCTTGGAGCATCTAATTAGCATTTAATTCTAGCGTGGTTACTTTTTCGAATTTGCTACCCCTAGTGTCGATGTACACCGTGACAGCTTCAGCAGCCCCACGGACAGTAGAAAAAATGAAAAAAAAATCGAAAACGACGGGCATCGAATTCGGGCTCTGGATATTCTTGGAGCATCTAATTAGCATTTAATTCTCACGTGGTTACTTTTTCGAATTTGCTACCCCTAGTGTCGATGTACACCGTGACAGCTTCAGCAGCCCCACGGACAGTAGAAAAAATGAAAAAAAAATCGAAAACGACGGGCATCGAATTCGGGCTTTGGATATTCTTGGAGCATCTAATTAGCATTTAATTCTCACGTGGTTACTTTTTCGAATTTGCTACCCCTAGTGTCGATGTACACCGTGACAGCTTCAGCAGCCCCACGGACAGTAGAAAAAATCAAAAGAAAAATCGAAAACGACGAGCATCGAATTCGGGCTTTGGATATTCTTGGAGCATCTAATTAGCATTTAATTCTCACGTGGTTACTTTTTCGAATTTGCTACCCCTAGTGTCGATGTACACCGTGACAGCTTCAGCAGCCCCACGGACAGTAGAAAAAATCAAAAGAAAAATCGAAAACGACGAGCATCGAATTCGGGCTTTGGATATTCTTGGAGCATCTAATTAGCATTTAATTCTCACGTGGTTACTTTTTCGAATTTGCTACCCCTAGTGTCGATGTACACCGTGACAGCTTCAGCAGCCCCACGGACAGTAGAAAAAATGAAAAAAAAATCGAAAACGACGGGCATCGAATTCGGGCTTTGGATATTCTTGGAGCATCTAATTAGCATTTAATTCTCACGTGGTTACTTTTTCGAATTTGCTACCCCTAGTGTCGATGTACACCGTGACAGCTTCAGCAGCCCCACGGACAGTAGAAAAAATCAAAAGAAAAATCGAAAACGACGAGCATCGAATTCGGGCTTTGGATATTCTTGGAGCATCTAATTAGCATTTAATTCTCACGTGGTTACTTTTCCGAAATTATCCACCCTTACTAGATTTTTTGATGTGGCGCTGCTAGCTCGCATCTAAGCTAGCACCGCCACAGGTTTTTTTAAAGAAACGTGGAGCGACAAATTCGGCATTACAGCATTTAATTAGCATCTAATTAGCACTTAATTATTCCATATAGCAAACTTCATATTTCTTATGTGGCGGTGCCAGCTTGATGGAGGTATGATACCCTCTACTTGCGAGTGGTTCGCTAGGCCATTCCGACGGCCTTCGGTACCGTTCCCCTAGCTCGCGAGGCTCGGTTACCTGCTCGGCCGGTCTTCGATATTGTTCTTCGAAGACGCGAGACTCTCTAACAGTTCGCTGTAGACCCTCGACTTGGGAGTTGCGCCTATTCCCGCTACCGTACTCCTCCGTCTCGCACAGATCTATAAAAGTCCTCGGGGGAACCTCAGGGCGAACGGCACGCCTTTCGACCGGATCGTATTCTTCCCACTCGCGTGGGTTTCTAGAAATCCTCGGCGGAGGCTCTACTGTCGGAGCTCGGCGATAATCGCGACTAAACTCCTCCAATTCCCGCGGGTACGCCGTTGACCTTCGCGGCAACCTGTGTGAAGTTAGCCCCCCAAGTTTTGAAATTATTATTTTTTTTGTTTGCAATCGTTTGCACATCGTTTGCTAATGTTTGCACAGCAAAAAATTTTGTTTGCACAACTACCCATTCAATAATATTTTTCAAACTAATTTCGGGGGGGCTCACTTCACAACAACCCCCCAAGTTTGGATTTTTTCAACTTTTTTTTGTGCAATCGTTTGCACATCGTTTGCACATGTTTGCACATGAAAAAATTACGTTTGCACGAACGCCCACTTATGAATAATTTTCAGTTCAATTTTTGGCGGTAGCCCCCCAAGTTTAGATTTCTTCAACTTTTTTTTTTGCAATCGTTCGCACATCGTTTGCACATGTTTGCACAGCAAAGATTTTCGTTTGCACAACCACCTATTCAATAATATTTTTCAAATTAATTTCGGAGGGGGCTCACTTCACAGCAACCCCCCAAGTTTGGATATTTTCAACTTTTTTTTTGCAATTTGAAAATATAACTTTTAGTACAGCCAATCCGTGATATGACCGTATATTCTGGGTAGGGAATCATTTTTTTTTTTTTAGGTGGGGGAGGGGGGGTATAGGGGGGTCGTCTGTGAGCGTAAAACTCAGTTTTCGGGATTGAGGGTTTGGCATTGGGCCGCCATCTTGAAATTGAGGGTGTTACAAGTTTTTTCGATTTATCCCCGTAACCGCGAGAAAATAAATAAAATAAAGAGTTAAAACGAAAGAAAAAATAAAAAAAATTCAACAGTTATCGCTTGATCTATAGAAATGTAAACGGAAAAGGCATATAGTTTTCTCAAGGTTTGCCTATTACTTTCAAAACATGAAAATAGCATGAACAGTAGAAAAAATCATTTTTCTGAAAACCAAAAGGGCCTACATGCTTTTTTTCATCACCTCAAAAAAAAAAAATAAATAAAAAAAATTATGCCAAAAGGGCATAATTCTTCTACCATTGGTCTTTTTTTGGTTTTAGTATGCCAAGGCATATTTTAAACTTAACGCCCAGACATCGATTTACATCATTCAACGTACAAATTGATTCCTTACTTATTGATATAGTTACATACCTATGAAAGCCATAAATATGTATTACAATTTTATTCTGCGCCTTGAATTGTATTGTGATTTATTTTTGTTTACATACCTTTTTGGCATTGATTATTATTTTTCCTAAAACGAAAAGGGCGTATGTATAATTATATCCCTTCTGGCCTAGATTTTTTCAAAATTAAAATATCAATTTCAAGTTATCCTATTGCGATTGAGTAAAAATAGAAAAAATTGTAACCGTTTGTGGCATTAGAGACGCGATATTCAGTTATTCGTCAGTCGGCGAAGGTATTAATTATTTCATTGAAGTAGTCAAACGTGAGCTCGGCCGAAAGCTTACGTACTAAGTTCCTTTGCCTCGATTTTCATAATCGGTTATTTTGCTTTGGTTTTCCAAAAACTGACCCCGAAAATTCGTATCTATAAACTGCTATACTTTTTGTTGAACTTCTAAAAAATTGGGAAATCCCGTAAGTCAGTGGCTAGGCGGAAGAATTCCCTCAAGTGTGGGCCGTGCAGGTGGGGAGCCTTCGCGAAACTTGACAATCTGGGACTTCTACGACGCATGCGCGTGTTATGTATACCGTATTGGGGATCAGACCTCATTCTGCGCTGCATCTTCCTTTATGCACGTACTTCTGGCTCTAACGAAATAATAGCAATACATATTGAGTTTCCAGCAACGCGTTAGAACAAAGTTTGTAGTATGCAACATGCGTGACTTAACTGCCCAGGCCTGATATTTCTGTACGTTACGTTCATAAATATTCAATGCTGAATTTATATGCCTGAAATTCATCACTCAATAAAGATATCTTATCAGGCGCGCTTGGCGCGCATTTACCCGGTTCTTCGCTTTCATTCTTCGAGATTAAGATTCAACCAGTTAAAATAAGTTGTAAAAAAAGATCTTTTACATCAAACACTGCTTATAAAACTGTTGTTCATAACACTATTATAGTGTTCATGACGCTACTTATTGTTTTTATGTTTCCATGAAGTTGAAGACTATAGCTCTTAAAAATATTATATTCGTTTCATTGATTTTCAATTTAATTAGATATAAGTATAAGGTTTAGGCGCTGTTCGGTACGGTGTACCTCGATTCTCATATTAATAACTATAAATATTTCGATTTATTACATAAATAACCTCAATTCTATATTAATATCTGTAATAAAAGTTGATCTCGACAGTTATTATTTGTACTCCCACGTAAACTTAACGAACTTTTGAGGGTTGTGTTTTTCATTCATTCGATTTCAATTTAATACGATGTGACCAATTTTCAGTAGACATTACCCGCAGTTCACATATCATCTATAATAATTAATTATATAATCAATATTGTCCACCGTGAAATTTAACATTTTTTTTTACAGTACTCTGTTTCTTATCCTATTTAATATTAGATTACTCATAAATATAGTAAATACATACGTTACAGTAAAGCTTGCTTACATAAATTTATCATAGATATAGGTTAACATTCTTTATATTGTCTATATCGCTTAAACTATTCTTCTAAAGTATATTTAAACTGTAACGTGCCCCAGTTTTTGTTTCCATTTTGCATGAAACTAGTATACAAATAAATATAAACATTGTATCATTTAAAATTATTTTGCGAACATGCCACGACAAGCAGCTGTATCCGCGGATGCGATCGTAGACGTTTTATCTGGGTTGAGCATTTTCGATGATTCTGACAAGCTTAAACCTCGCGCACATTCTGTATGGGTAGAGGCGTGTACACTTTTATCTAACAAAATCAAACCGCATGCTCTTTATATAAGTATTTTACAAGATCGAAAAAATATGTGTACACATATCAGAGAAAAAATCGGATTACCCGTGGCCCCGACTCAAATAAACAATAGCAAAGAATCCGATTGTAACTCGAGCAATGATCGCAGTTTATTTGACGGCTCGAATCTCAAAGGTCAGCAAAAAGATTGTCCAGAGCTTTTTTTTCATATTGTTCTTGAAAATGACGTTTGGTGTCGCATTGCACCGAAAGAAGTCTTATACAAGGAGAAAAGTGCTTATAGTTGCGATCGTCGTTATCTCGTTCTGAAGCCAGGCTGGACAGACGAAATATCCAAGGCATGTTGGGATACATGCAGGTTACCTTGCGCTTACAGCTTCAAACGAGCCAAGGTATATGAGAATGAAAGCGGCTTGTACTTGACGATATACGGTAAATGTAAAGAATGCGGTGCATCTCTTTACGGTCATTGTACAAAAAAACCGGATGCTAACTCTGGCATAAAAATATTCATGAAAACAACTGACACTCGAGGAATACCACACGTAGATAAGCGTTCACTGAAAGGCCTAGAAAGAGAAGCCGTAGGAAAAGAACTGCTACAATTGAAAGCTTGTGAATGGCGTCGCAATGCTACCAAAGTAATGGATTACGGTGATCCAGAACCGTCTCAGCTTTATAGCGGTGATGTTCTCAGAAAAGCACGCCAAGAGGCCAAAGATAAAGAGCTGGGACTGCATAACGTGCGAGATCCATTGATCTCAGTGCGAAATATGAAATATGACACAGAATTTGCAGGAACAATTAGGGAAATCGCAATGGATAAGTTTTATTGTATGTATTGGTCGCTACTACAATTGGATCTATATAAAGACGCTAGAAGAAAGGGATTTGGGCCATTATCTATAGACGCAACCGGGTCGGTTGTTAGAAAAATTCCAAAATCAAACGGGGAATCATCTGGTGCAATATTTCTATATCAAGCAACACTTCCAGGTGTCTCTGCTACATGGCGTCTTTCAAATGATATCTGAAAAACATGATACCAATATTATTACTTATTGGTTACGTGAGTGGCTCCGCAGTGGCGCTGCAATCCCGCAGGAGACTGTTACTGATTTCTCGCTTGCTCTGCTGAATGGGGTTTGTCTAGCATTCAATGAGAAGAGTTTACAAGCATACACCTCCGCTTGTTATGCTAATCTGCAGGATCAGGAAACAATAACAGTACTGCAATGCTTTGTCAGAGTCGATGTAGCTCATCTGATGAAGTTAGTAAGTAGATGGAAATGTTTCCAAGGAAAGCATGCGCGAGTGAAAGATTTCTACCTACGATGTGTGGCGTTGATGACCACGTGTTCGGAAAAGATAGAGTTTGAGGATCTGCTGCTATCTGTTTTAGTAGTTGCGTTCAGTGAATGTGATGGTACTGATGATTCTGGCAAAGAAACGGACTGCCAATACCATCAGACACAGTTACTGAATAAAATAAAATCATTTAGGATTGAAATTGGCGATACCGAAGATGAGTTTATTAACGAAGCAATTTTACAGAATGACAACTATGCTGAAGAAGATATGACTGCGAATATAGATAGAGTACGGCGTGTTGCAGAACGCATTGTGAACGGAGCGGTACCATCTGAGCGAGTAAATCCATACTATTTAATTGATATAGTACAACCTTTGACGAAACTAGCACGACACTTTCCTTTATGGACTAATGTCATGATGAAAACATTCGGTTCCTCCAGATATGTAGCTACGTCTGCAAGGTCGGAAGCGTACTTCAACAATTTGAAGCATTCTATTTTGGCTGATGATGCCAGGCCTTTGCGGCTTGACAAATTTCTCACTAAGCACATGCGATCCATCCTCAGTGACTGTAAGATCCAACGAGCTGCATTTGATCGTGATCAATCGAAAGGTAAAAAACAGGCTCGATGCAATGATTCATTCCTCGAATCGAATATTTTGACGGCGTCGAAGAAAGAGCATATCGAACTCTCGGATGATTCGGTCGGTACCTCATTCCTTGGCGAAGAAGAAAATTGGAGGGGGCGTAATACTACGAATATTGTGCGTATGGGGCATGTGGGTTCGATACGAAATAAAGAGACAGATCAGAAAGAAACCGAGATTACGAACTCTCACGATGAAATTAAAACAGAGGTAAAAATTGGGGAAATCACCGTGAAAAAAAACAAGGGAATCAAACGGGAGTTGGATGAAAAATGTGACAAGAAATCTGACATACTGAAAAAACAAATAAGCTGCCAGAAAAGAGGAAGATATTTACGACCGTGTCCCGATATAAATTTAATCCATTCGCGGCCACTCAGACGCCGAAAGAACGCTATCATCCAAAATGGTGGTTTATTACCACCAATGAAAATAGGATCAACGAAAATGCAGTTCCTGTATACGTGCCCATTTGATACTATTGTTGAAATTTTATCCACCGCATATTTGGATTGTGCTACATATAAAGCGGCCATCGACGCAAATGTCAGTAACTTGATATTATTTCGAATTGTTGTTGAATATGCAACAAACGGAGTGAGTCACAATCTCTACTATGAAAGAGCCTTACTACTCTCAACGATTTTCAGTGCTGATGACGGTATTACAAAATGTTCAGAAAATATACACATCATGATCGCCAAACTGCTCTACGAGTTTCCTAGTGCCGTGGAAACTTCTTCTTGCAACACTTGTCAGGTGACCATGACCCGAAATGTCTCAGTATTGGACGTAAACGCAAAGCCAATTATGGAACATGGTATACGAATAAGCTTGCAACAAGTAATCTCCGATAGTCTTGCTGAGAGAGCAAGTTCCTGCCAAACTTGTCATAGTCGTATACGTGTAACGAGACAACCTGGGATGCACATATTTGTCGATGTTGAACACGCTTACGAGCCATTTTTAATGGACGCTTTAGGTTACTCAGACGCTGCTAAGACTGTGGCTACCGATGATATACCGGCAAATATAACCATCGGCTCAGATCGATACACACTACGTGGCATTGTGACGTACACAAAACCCAAAGAAAAAGATGAGGATGGCGACAAGATAGGTCACTATCGTGCTTTTTGTCGAAGAGTAACAGGTTCATGGGAGGAGCACGACAGTTTAAAGCGCACATTAGAAGTGCTTGAGGGCACTACGGCAAAACATATCAATCATCAATTGAGTATCATAGTATTTACTAAGCAATGATTTTCGACTGACAATTATGCGTTAGAATTATCAAAGAGATTTAGCAGACAAACACAGAAAATAATTTTGTTCGAATAACAGAAAATTTAATGAAATAAAATAAAATAAAGCGTGCGAGTCACAGCGGAGCGTTGATGTCGTGGTTCTTGACAGAGACTATATTCATAAAAATATTTGCGGATCCATTTATTCATAAACATACATAAACATTAGGGTGGTCCTTATTTTGGATATTTTCGATTTTTCTTCCGGGATCCCTCTAAATCGGTTCCAAATAAATAAAAAGAAATTCCTGCCAAATTGGAGCTCGATATTCCAATTTTAACCTGGCCCCCACGGCAATCAAAGTTTTAAATGGGAAAATCCGTGTATTTTAGACTGTCAATTGTATGAACATTTTTCCGACCTGTGAAAATTATTATAAAAATCCGAGATTAGGCACAAATATTCCTCATAGTATGAAGTATAATTGAAGTAGTATATCAAATTCTTACATCCATAATTTATGGAGTTATGACCTATATAAATATCAATTTGCTATTCATAAAAAAATAAATAAACTGAAAAAAAAAATTTGATATACTGCCACAACTATACCTTATACTGTGGGGAATATTTGTGCCAAATCTCGAGTTTTTATATTAATTTTTAGTAGGTTGGAAAAATGTTCATACAATTGACAATCTAAAATACACGTATTTTCCCATTTGAAACTTTGATTGCCGTGGGGGCCGGGTTAAAATTGAAATATCGAGCTCCAATTTGGCAGGAATTTCTTTTTATTTATTCAGAACTGATTTAGGGGGATCCCGGAAGAAAAATCGAAAATATCCAAAATAAGGACCACCCTAATAAACATACATAAACATACTACCGGATTTGCTAAATAGTTCCGTCAATCCGTGCGTCAAAAAAGGCCAACCTATGTAGGCGGCAATTTTTTTAACTTTTCATCACGTACAGTGGAGTGTCGATTATCCGAATCAATTGGAACCGGGCACCCTTCGGATGATCGAAAATTCGGATAACCGAATAGTAATATTTCGTGGGCGAAAAAAACGCTGATTTCGTTTAATATGATGAAATATATATACCTGTTCAAAAATACGATCAACATTAATATCTCAACAATACAAGTACATTTTTGGTGAATAGCAAGTAATCATTGTATCATTCAATAATATGGTACATTCATTTTTGAAAATAATTAACACTAGTATATCTTCGTGTACTAATTATATCTATTTATTTTTGAAAAAGTCAACGATTATTATTATTATTTTTTTTTTAAATTCATATCGCCATTCGGATAATTGACGTTACAAATAACTGACGTTCGGATAATCGACGCTCCACTGTAAGTGATGGGAAAGTATCTTCCTTCACTCTAACCTCAAAATCGCACATTCGTCGCATATTGTCGGCTTTCGTGAAGAAAAATATAGTCCCTAACTTGTACGTAAAGGCTTTTTTATGAAACTTGTTACAGCACTCGCCTTCGGCTAGTGTCGTAAACTTCTCGTTTCGGCAAAACAGCCTCTCCGTACCCGTTAGGAAATGTACTAGGTTTCGTGTCAAAAACGACTTTAGCCAATTCGAAAAAAATTTTTGACATTCCGACCCATTAGTAGACGTTACACATGATTTTGAACATATGTTGGTCTGTCTGTTTGTCGGTCGGTCTGTCGGTCGGTCGGTCTGTCGGTCGGTCTGTCCGAAATATAAATAAGCTAAGTGTTCTGGAAAACCGCTGGAAGGAAAAATTTAAAACGTTACAGGATTATAGTCTGTATTGTTATATCACGGATTCGCTGTACTGAAAGTTATATTTTCAAATTGCAATATCCCAAGAACAGGAAATGAATCGACATTATTATATTGTTGCGAAATGTATTTGCAATAAAATAATAAATCAATTGTGAGTTCTCGAGGGAAGTATAATAAATCAAAAACAAAATTAAGTAAATAAATAAATTGGGTTTTATCCAGAAAATATACGTCTGAGTTAGACTTAAGTCAGAACAAGACTGTTTTTACAATAATGTCGGTTGACGCAGCAACCGATAATTCTTAATTTCAATTGGTTTCTCATTCATCTTCGTGACTACTAGATAGGGAAGATTGTGTATGAAGGGTGTTTTATCACGCGTCAAAATATTATAACGAAGGTTCAATATTCATAACTCGAAGACGCTCGCACGGAAAAAAAAAAAAAAAAAAAAAAACTGATATGTCAGAGGTGCTACTGTCACCTGGAAACGCCATAGCAAATAATCATATTTTCTCTGTGTAAACGATTTGCGAACGATTGCAAAAAAAAAAGTTGAAAATATTCAAACTTGGGGGGTTGTTGTGAAGTGAGCCCCCTCCGAAATTAATTTGAAAAATATTATTGAATAGGTGGTTGTGCAAACGAAAATCTTTGCTGTGCAAACATGTGCAAACGATGTGCAAACGATTGCAAAAAAAAAAGTTGAAGAAATCTAAACTTGGGGGGCTACCGCCAAAAATTGAACTGAAAATTATTCATAAGTGGGCGTTCGTGCAAACGTAATTTTTTCATGTGCAAACATGTGCAAACGATGTGCAAACGATTGCAAAAAAAAAAGTTGAAAAAATCCAAACTTGGGGGGTTGTTGTGAAGTGAGCCCCCCCCGAAATTAATTTGAAAAATATTATTGAATGGGTAGTTGTGCAAACAAAATTTTTTGCTGTGCAAACATTAGCAAACGATGTGCAAACGATTGCAAACAAAAAAAATAATAATTTCAAAACTTGGGGGGCTAACTTCACACAGGTTTCGCGGCATGCTTTCCGGAGCACCTCCGTCTAAGATTTCGCGCAGCGCCGCGTAATCCCTATCGAAGGTTGAGGCCTCGTGAGCCCTACGCGCGAACTCTTCCGGCCCTATACTCACGGTAGGTCGTGGTGCGTATGCGGTAGGCCGTGTGCCGTACATCGTCGACATCACTGGCCCTCCGGTCGAGTACGCGATACTCGTCGTCGTAGTCGTTACCGGTCGCGAGTCGAAACTAGTCGCGAACGCTACGCGAGGCGGCGAGGGAGTTCGCGATTGCCTCGATCTTGGGCTTGGCTCCGTAGGTCGCCCCGAACCGAAAATCGTTTCGTCTTCAGGCTCCCACGGAATAGTGCGTTGACCCTGTCTTCGCCTCCACCCGAGTAGAAATGACGTCGGGCATACCCGACGCCGTATCGGGTCCCGACTATGTGTAGATGGGGTCAACCCGATCGGTTATTACCTGGTAGGTGCATCATCGGGAAGTGATCGGGGAACACCCGATCGGGTACGACCCGATGAGGGCATCATTTTGAGGTGATCAGAGTAACCCGATGAGGTACATGTCCGGAAATACATCATCGGGAAGTGATCGGGGAACACCCGATCGGGTACGACCCGATGAGGGCATCATTTTGAGGTGATCAGAGTCACCCGATGAGGTACATGTCCGGAAATACCTCATCGGGAAGTGATCGGGAGAAACCCGATCGGGTGCGACCCGATGAGGGCATCATTTTGAGGTGATAAGAGTAACCCGATGAGGTACAGATCCGGACATACATCATCGGGAAGTGATCGGGGGAAACCCGATCGGATATAGCCCCACAAGACTATCATCAGGAGATCATCAGTCCAAAGAGAATTATTGTATGTTATTTTTCATGATGAGAAATGTTTATCGGATAATAAACTTCGATGAAGACCACGCGATCATGTATTCACCCACAGGTCACCCGGGACAATCGCGAGAATTTCATACGTCGAGCTTGAATACCGGTTGTCAGGTATTCATGAGGTAATCCCGATCTATGTTGCATTAGTACAACTTCGTGTGTTTCCGGAGAATCCGGGGATCGCCGAGAACGGTCTCAATTTGTTGGTCTATATACTGTGCTCACGTGGGCAACGTGTGACATACTTGTTTCTCTCATCGAACAATTATTCATGTAAATGTTCATTATCATATTTACTAATGTAATATTGACTAAGTCGTTCATTATTCAGTGTGATCGAAGTTGATTGATGAGAAAATGGATAGAACAGCAGAAAAAATTGAACGTAAAAAGAAACTTGGACGTTTACGTAGCAAAAAGTATCGTGACAAAAAGAGGTTAAGAACCGCTCATGAAAAGCCAAGCAGCGAAGCAGCTAGAGTATCCAGATATTTCGATGATGAGTTTGATTCTCGTGATAGTTCGGGTTCTAGTGAAGATTCTCCCGTGAATCTGGAGTTGAGATGTGAGAATTTGAACATAACCCCAAATAAAGCTGGAGTAGCAAGACAATCTGATGATAAGTTTGATTCTCGTGATGGTCCAGATGCAGGTTCTAGTGAAGTTCCGTCTGTGAATGTGGAGTTGAGAAGTGGAGATGATGAGAGGAACGTCGATATTAACAGCTTTGAAGGATCTAATTTCGAGGATAATGATATCCGTGAAGCTAGCATGGATGAGGATGAGAGTGAAAAATTATCTGAAGCTGAAGAATTTAATGAAACCGAGGCTCTCCACAATTGGGCTTTGAATAGTTCGCTTCCTCACACTCGTCTAGAAGCCTTGTTGGACATTCTCAGAAAACGACTACTTCCTGAACTCCCTAAGTGTGCCAAAACATTTTTGGGGACATCCAAAATTAGCTACAATGTCCAAAAATTCAATGAGCAGTTGGGAAGTGAATTTGCTTACTTTGGCTTGGCTAAAACTCTGGAAAATTCTATCAATCCAGAATTGCATGAAGACGACTTGATTCATTTAATTATTAACGTGGATGGACTGCAGTTATTCAAGTCAAGTACTAGACAGTTCTGGCCTATCATGTGTAAAATTTATCATGATGTGGACATATATAAACCATTTCCTGTAGCAATTTATTCAGGAAATAAAAAACCTGACAATGTTCAAAAATATCTAGAAAATTTTATTGCAGAGATTAATATTCTACATGAAAATAGAATTCAGGTGGGAGATCGAGTATTTCAAGTGTGCATCAAAGCTTTTGTGTGTGATACCCCTGCGCGGGCGTTTTTGAAGTGCGTGAAGGGACATGGTGGTTATTGGGCCTGCGAAAGATGCTCAATACGTGGAATAAGGGAAGGGAGACGTATTATTTACCCTGATCTAGATTCTGAGCCTAGAACTGATGAATCATTTCGCCAAAGGAGTAATCCAGAACACCATAACGATACATCACCTCTTTTATCCCTCGAACCTCCCGTTAACATGATAACCAGTTTTTTACTGGATTTCATGCACCTATGTTGTTTGGGAGTAATGAAAAAGCTTTTGGAGTATTGGTTACATTCGCAATCAGTGAACAGACTGAGTCACAGTTCTAAAAACGTTTTATCCACTCTCCTGATACGTTTACAACGTCAAATACCTATGGAATTCCAACGTACCACTAGAACTCTTTCTGAAACTGATAGATTTAAAGCTGTAGAATTTAGGTTCTTATTGTTATACGCTGGACCAGTCATTTTCAGAAAAGTTCTGTCAGAGTCTTTATATAAACACTTTCTTCTTCTACACACTGCTTGTCGCATCTTGTGCTCGAAGGAATATTATTTGAGGTATCAACATCATGCAAAGTTATTTCTCAGGAAGTTTGTGGAAACAGCAGCAGGTCTATATGGGAAAACGTTCCTGATTGGAAATGTTCACAACCTTCTTCATTTAGCCGACGATGTGGAGTACATGAGATGTCCTCTCTCATTTGTTACCGCATTTCCATTTGAGAATGCCTTGGGAAAGATCAAGAAGCTTCTACGCAGTGGTAATCGACCTTTGAGCCAAATTTGTAGGCGTTTAGGAGAAATATTTTTGGTTGATGTTAAAAGGCCCGCTATGGCACAGAGTATACAAATATTGAGACAATTGCCACCAGATATTTCCAGTAAGATACTTATCAAGCGTCTACAGTACAAAGAAGTTACTCTAACTTCAAAACCCCCAGATAACACGGTATTGTTAGCCAATGGGACCATTATGGAGATAAATAGCATGTATATACCCCCGAACAAGGATGAAAATGACATTGAATTAAGTGGCACAATACTGCGAAAAACCAAACCATTATTCACTCTCCCTTGTGAGTCTGATAAGTTAAAGATGTGGGCTGTAAAAAGGAACAATGCAATACCAATAACTTGTAAATTGAGTGGAGTAGTGCAAAAAATGGTTACGTTGGATATTAGTGAGATTGGACGAGAAAATATTTATACTATGCCACTCCTTCACCAGTGAAACGGTGAGTTTTCTTAAATAATAATTCAGGAATGAAATGGTAAAACGTAATAAGGCAATCTCGATGTTCCTGATAATTGTGCATATACATATATCAGAAACGAGTGGTTTTAGGAGAAAATTTCTTAAGACCTCTTTTTTAGATTAGCGAATTTACTAGAATAAATGTCTCTTCAGATTTTCTCGTAGAATTCTTCCTCAATAAAATAATTGTATATTCAATAAAATATGACAAATCGAATTGTTACCTCTCACCACTTCACTGCCAAACTTTTTTTTAATCTTTACTGATTGCAATATCGAAGCACTATTTCGTTTACGCTGATTTACGAACATTTAAGTAATTTTCGAAATTCAAGGATCCAACGATTTTCACTATGTATAGTAAGGAGCATGCATCGTGGAAGAAATATAATGCCTCATCTTGCAATGTTCAGAGAAATAAATCATAATATAAATCATTTTTCTGCTCCTTGTATTTCATTGATGAGTGAAGTGAAGCAAGGGAAAATTGATACAGTGCCCCTCCTTTATATTTGAAAGTGTTATTTTCTAGAATTCGGTACCGAAATGATAGAATGTATTAAGTCAGTTTCTGAGCGCGATGGCGCTCACGTCGCTGCGTCACGCTCTCATGCAACTTCCGCCGGCTGCCGGTCTCTGTGCTGAGTTGTGAGCGTCCAACGTCGTGAGTTTTATCGCGTGTGTACAGTTTCTGGGGTCCAAATACGTTTTTCGTCGTTATCCAAAGTAAGTAATAATTAATTATTCATTTTTTCATGCAATTATCTAATTTTTTTCATCTCCAATTCGTTCACTCTGACTTTACTGGATATTACATCTTGGGACAAACATAACCCAACCTCTTAGTCTGTTGAACATTTCAAAGTCGATTATCTATGATTGTTATGGTTGTAGATATTCGTGATTAATTAAATGCTACCCCGTTGAAACAAAGAAACTGATCGTTTTATGGAGATATGCCACTCTTGTGTTTTTTTTTTTTGCACATGGTGTTTCTTCGTTCAACCGGTGAACAAACATAACCATTAAAATCATACAGCTCGTTTTTTAACGGAAAATAAGTGTTAAATCCATGCATATTTCTGTTAATTTAGATGAGTTCAATACCCGAGGACAAATATTTATTTAAACTAGTGGCATTTCCGGATGATGCAATCGATCCAGTGAGCATTGATATAGTGCCTAGTAAGTGGATCTATTGGGATGATAAGGCAGATGAACTTTTGTGCTGCTACATGCCTGGTAAATTGACAGACAAAAAGAAAAAAGACTTGCAGAAGATGGTCCAGCAATGTAAACCTGCAGATCCCAAATGGCCTAAGTACAGAGTGATGATAAAAGGCAGAGCACAAACCTACGATGATGCTGAAATAGGCATTGATCAATTGGGAAGCAAAAAATATGCTTATTCAACTGACGATGAAATAAGATGCCTAGAAAAAGCTAGGCAAGAGAAAAAATCCTATCGAAGGAAAAAAGTAACCAGTGATACCATAACAGTTGAAGAGCAATTGGAGAGTGCTCGAGTTGATCTCACTGAGAGTGTGGAGGGACAGAGTCCCGAGGATTCAGCAGGAGCTATTAAATGTAATTTTTGTTTTTCTTTGTTTGAGTGTTTTTTCTACTTAAAATTTAACTTTTATTATTATTCCAATCGAACATGTCTCTGTAATTGATGAGTATTCTATTGTCTCTGGAGAGTTTCTTTGATTTTCATTCTGGGAACTTCAATTTTTATTTTTTTCTTCAATTAAACACTGAATCTCTGTAGCATTGCATTATCTCGGACAGTTCTATCATTTATTCTGACTGAATTATTCCGAAAATAAGTTAAAAATTTCTTTTACTTCATTCTAAGCAGCTCCCAGAAAGATTTTGAGTGCAGATACCAGCGATAATACAAGTTCAGAAGGAGAGAGCCCAAGACAACAAAAAATATCCAAAACGAAGCAGAAGAATTCCCCAAGGGTAATTGATTCATCCCCAGAACTAACTGAGGCATTTCCCAGGGAGCCCCCTAGAATGGAGCAGTGGCGTAAACACGAAGAACACAGAGGATTTTCCTCTAAAACAACTCTCATATCCAACAAGCCTCCAAAAGAACACATGGGGAGGAATGGTACAGAGTGTTCTGAAAATTCCAGACATAATTCGCGACGAAGCTCATCAAAATCTAGAAATGCAGAGATTGCTCAGTCGACTCCAGATTTTGACAACTGGCTAAGTTCATACGCTGATGGGAGGTCCAGGAATGTAGTTTTTCCGCGTCCTACTTCAAGATCTTCCAGTAGGAGTAGTAATGGAAGTCAGGCGGATGAGGCTTCAAGATCTTCCGATAAGAGTAGTAATAAAAGTCAGACAAATGAGGCTCCAAGCAATCGCAAGGAGTCAGCTAGGAAGACTGATTCTCAATCATCTAAACCCAAGGAAAAAAGTCAATCTCACACCTCGACTCGTGACAAAATGGCAGAACACGAAGGATTAAGGGCTTCAGCTCATTCAAGAATCGATTCTCTATCATTACCAAATTCAATTTCAAGTAAAAAATTATCGAGACCAAGGAGACTGGACTTGGATGCAATGGAATCAAGTAATAACCTTCAAGATGTTGCACTGTCCACTGTGTGGGAAGAATTCGATGAAAATGGATCTCTGCAAAAACTTGTTGAGCAGCATCATCGCGAGATGAAAAAGCTCATATCTGATTTAAAGGGGGCTGTGGTGTCAAATGGTGTTGCAATTAAAAAACTTCGAGAAGATTTAATTGATAATTCTCCAAGGGGAATATTTGGGATCGAGGAAGAGGAGGTGGATCCAGATGGCATCCAGTTGCCCTGCACTACACTGGAAACCTTTGACTCATTTGAAGAAAAACTCAAGTCAGATGCTGCATATCGTAAAAAAATGGTAAAGTTGGATAAACTGATTGAATAGTTGCTTTCAACTATGTATTTTATTGATAATGTTGCTACATTTGCAAATAGAACAATTTATTTCGAATTTTTGCAGAAGAAGATCATATCTAAGTCTACTGATAGAGACCAAGAGATGACTCGATGCTTGGGGACCTGCATCAGAATGTTCATGACCCAGTCTGTGGGTATGCTTTTCGTGCCATTGAAGGTGACAAAAGACAAGAGAGTTTTCAAGGATACAACTCTTTGCGGGATTCTTCAAGGTATCTGAATTGGTATTGATATTCTCGGAGTCATGAAAAGGAAGAAATTTGATATTAATTGGAATTTTTTTTTTTTTTTTTTTAGATATTTTTGTTAGAGTGTTTGGAACTCAGGAGAATCCTGTCTCGACACAGAAGTTCGAGAAATCCCTCAAGGGAATATTACATAATACAAAGGACTGGCCTGGTGAAGCAAAACGAGTCAGAGTCAGAGACAAGAAGAACGATAATGCACATTTGGTTGAAAATTTGAGGATTGAGGAGCACGACAGTGATGTATAAGTCATGATATCGTCAGATGTTCGTCGTGAGATGTTTTCCATGTTCATTCAATTTTATTCATGTTATCTTTTGAGAAAGAACATATGTATTGAAAATATATAATAACGTACTGCTGATGATTGGTTGATCACGATCATCGGGACTTGAATTCTTTATACAATATCTGTTATATCAAACGTGATATATTCTTATAAAGTATCAAAACAAAATGTTTATTCGTGAATTAATATATGAAAAATGATTTCACTCCAAATTGAAGGAAAAAAAAATATTCTAAAAGTAAGATGCAAATTCTTCCATAACTTTGATTTAAAAAAATGTGATATTACTACACATTATCATAATTGATTACTTTAAGGACAAAATATTGACTCTCAGCATAGAAACATAAAGAATAAGTGTTCAGTCGATGATTAGTATAACATAAAATGTGATTTCAGTACAAAATATCATAATCAAGTACAAAATAAGAAAAAAATGTTAAGTTGTTTTCAATTATCTAGTCATATGAAAAAAATGTGATTTTACTTCTAGGTATGATAATTAGTTACCATAAGAATAAAATGTTAACTGTTTCATTTTTTCGTTCGAAATATATATCAAGTGTATTGTATATTGAGTCATTGTTCAGCATTGATTCATTGCGAATGAATAATCCATCCAATATAAATTTAAATACTGACATTGACTTTTATCAGGACCAGATAGGGACCAAAAAAGGACTCTGTATGGATTAATATACCGTCGACCGGGGTAATTATATATGGTATCGCAGGGGCAATTATGGTACAAGCAGGTTTTTTGTTTCTGTACCCGTTGTCGTGAAGTAATTTGAATTTTGCATCTGGCTAAAATGTAGTGTGAAGTGTTCCGAACAGAATGCATAAAACGTCGAGTGTTTTTATTTCGTGAGAAAACCGAAAAAAAATCGGAAGTACGCGAAAACGTCAAAACCTTAGATTTCACGTTTTCCCGTACTTACGAATTTTTTTCGGCTTTCTCACGGAATAAAAGCACTCGACGTTTTATGCATTCTGTTCGGGACACTTCACACTACATTTTGGATAGATGCAACGTTCGAATTACGTCACAACAACGGGTTCAGAAACAGAAAACATGCTTGTATCATAATTGCCCCTGCGATACCATAATTACCCCGGTCGACGGTAGAATGACTTTATGTTCCTGCAAGGCCTTGGTAAGGACCTGATCGGGTGAACGTGGAGAAAAATCTCATGCCCCAATAAAATCATGATAAGGACCTGATCGGGTGAATACAGAAAAACCCTCATCGGGTCATTATCAAACGAACCTTGTGCATTCCTGATCAGGTAACTGCGTGACGTTCCACGTAGGGACCCGATCCGATAATCTTGTGAGGACCTGATGTCTACGTCGGGCATGCCTTACAGGGGTCCAGGCTCTACCCGACGAAATTTTCTAGTCGGGCAATATCTCAGGTATCGATCCCGCAATTCTACGATCGAGCCCTCGGGGCTAACGTGTAACGAGGCTAACAGCTGGGATAGCTCGTCTCGCGTTAATTCCCATAGGGTGTCCCCGTATGGTGTGTCGTACGACGCCATGGTTCGCTGCACGATACGAAACGCGAACTAATATTTCTCAAACGTGAATAAAATAAAAAAATTAAATCGCGAAAAACTGCACTCGACAAAATAGCTACAAAAAAAAACCCGAAAACTCAAAATTTCCCCGAAGATTGTGGCTCGAACAATTCCTGTAACCCGAAAGCTATTTGAACTCGACTGTGCACGCGCAACGACAATCTGAAGGTAAATTTCTCAAACCCGAAGATTCCGAACGAAAGAGAAAGAGAAAAAAAAAATTTCTGACAAGCCTCAAGGGCTCTTCTCGCGAAACGAAAACGCGAAACCTCAAATTTATTAATCGCCAAAATAGCGACGGCACACTTGAAAACTCGAAATTTTCCCGAAATCTCAAAAAAAAATCGAACAAAAAAAAACTTTTATGAAACGCAAAAAAAAACCGAAGTTCCAAACTCGACTTCCCTCGTGACGGGAAATCGAAACGCAATTAATTCACGAACGGAACCCGAAAACAAAATTCAAATCGCAAAAAAAAACTTCAAAACTCAAAGTCTAAATTTCCCTCAAGAACTCGACGCGAAACGTGAATTTTAAACTCGAATTTTCATGCGAACGCGAAAACGCAAACCTCAAAACTCGAATTTTAACGCGAACGCGAACAGTCAAAAATCCAAACTTGAACTCGAACGCGAAAAGTCAAAAATCCAAACTTGAACTCGAACGCGAAAAGTCAAAAACGCAAACTTGAACTCGAACGCGAAAAGTCAAAAACGCAAACTTGAACTCGAACGCGAAAAGTCAAAAACGCAAAACTCGAAGTCGAACCCGAACGCGAAAATTCAAAACTCGAACTCAATACATATCAATTACACTCGGTGCATGCCGCTACCCCGACTAACATGCGTGTCACAGTCGCCGTGGGATGAGAACCGTTGTTCTGACTCGCCAAGAACTCAGAGCCTACGCCTGAGTGTCACTGCTACGGGTGGAACGCCAAATTCGAAACACCGACCGTGACTTTCTCGAGCCGACGGTTGAAGCCGATGCACACAAAGACGGGTCGACTATCGCTAGCTAGCTCTGGCTCGGTTCGGTGGCACACGATGGTGCTATACTATCGGGTGTTTACCGCTTACAAAATCATGTACAGTACGTTATACCCAACACCACAAGGCATGCACAGAGATAATCAACAATACGGAAAAACAAAATATAACAAAAAGGCAATAATTCAAGTACAAAATTTCCAGCAATCGGCTGTACAGGTTTTTCACGAGGCTTAATATTTTTCAAGGAGTCGTTCCCCGTGTCCCAGCCTGCATAGGCGATCTCAAAAAAAAATTTACGAAATCAAATCCAGGATATTATATTCTCGCAAACTTCTACTCGCTACAATGTAGGCACGAACGTACGCGTCGCTAATCCCTCTCCGGTAGTGAGAACGTACACAACCGTAGTTGCTAGGCCGTTCGCTACGACAAAGCGAAATCAGAAACTACCCGAAATAGAAAAATACGATAAAAAAAAAATATTAATCAAAATGCACTATCTTTTCTCGGGCCCCACGTTGGGCGCCATTTTGTGACGTGACCCTTATCTAGGCCTCGGGTCCAGACCGGATAGCTAGGCCTCGAGACCGAGTCAGTCGACAATAAATGACTAGACAAGAAAAAGAAAATACTTAAATTGAATTTTGGGCGCCAGACGAACTATCTTCGTCACTAGACACAGCAAAAAAATATGAAAACAAATTAACAAGCGAAAAGACACTGAAATAATAAGCGGCGACTAGCTGCAGTACCGCGGAGAGGGGTCGGGATCATATGAGGGAGTAGCGTACACAATAACGACTCGTGCCATATAAATGTTAACAAAATAAGAGAAATTTATTCAAACAAAAAAAAAGAAATAAACTAGATTGCACAACGTGATGCTAATAACAAAAAAATTAGTATCGCCGCAGCGATCATGCACCTCGGGGTGTCACCCCTCGGGTCTAAAACAGCGGTTTTTCGAGCTTTACAAAAATTAATCGTCGACAAGATCCAGCTTCCACGTAGGAGAGCAATAACAGGAAAAACTATCGCTTAGCTCGATACAACCATGCCTCGCAGCAACTTAAAACTAGGTAACAAATACAACAAACTGCTTCTTGGAAGCTACTCGGTGGCGGTGTAAAATAATAAAGAAAATAAGATCAACAATAACAAAGAAAACTGAATTATTACAGACTCGAGGTCTCTTCTAGACTGAGGCTAGGCCCCTGCTTTACCGACCACCGTTTTATTTAACGTATTCTACTATTAACTATCCTACTTAATCTAACTCTGCCTCGTGGGCTAGCAATTTTTAAGAATTTAATATTTACTACGCTTAAGAACTATCAAACAGCCTACTGGCTCGACAGGCTTGCGCCTGCTAGGAAGCCTGACTCTCCTCGTGGGAGGAAGAGAGAGGGCGACAGTCACCGACTCACGCTGTCTCGCTTGCACTTATGTGCGACAGTACCCGACTGACTAGAAAAGCGTTCGTACTATACTGGACGCGAAAATTTATTTATTTATTAGAAACTCGACTTAACTAGACTCTACAGGGACACAGGTAACGGCCTACCAACTCGGAGATCAGTTTAATTTGATCCACAATTATTAAGCCTCGTGGCTTTAGACAAGGCAATATGGCTGATGGCCGTTGCCGGATTCAAATTACCATAGGCGAAGTGAACTATCGCTTACCGTCTTCCAGCCAAGCGACGAACAAAACACCCTCGCGGGCGTAATTCATTCTGAATTCCCTCGGGGAAAGTCCAAGAAGAACCCACAGGCTACTCCCACTCACTCACAACTCTCTCAAAAATGCCTCGGGGCTCACTCAACAGCTCAACAACCAAACTCTCTTAATCACCAAAATCGCAAAACAAAACGCTCAGACGTGTCTTCGCTATACGCTGGCCTACGACAGAGTGTCTAGACCGCATGGCGACAGTCCTGCGCACACCCTCATTACGCATTCAAATATCGATTTTGCAATCGACCGCAGGATCGCTCACATGGCGGCGTGGTCAGACCACGCGCGAAAACTCAAAATAGGCCACGACAGAAGAATCCCTCGTTGTAGGATCACGGTTCGCAGGCTCTTGGGGGTGGCGGGAATCTCTTCCACCACCTGTATCCCTCGTAGCTGAGTGCCCTCGGCACTCCCCCGTGTCCTTTGGTACAGGAGGTGACTCTTCTTCTTTGTTGGCCTTCCGGAAGCATAGGCGTAGGGGTTTGACTACACCCCTTCGATTACTCCACCAACGTTCGCCGTATTCTCCGCCATCTCTTAGGCCGTGTCTCCCACATGGTAGAGAAAAGTGTAAAAGAAACAACAAAAAATCAGTCTTAACTCAACAGTCTTAAGTCGGTCACGGTCGCCTCTCGGAGTTAACTTTAGCCTCGGGGCTTACCCTAGCTCATCCCTACAGTTTCAGGCACTCCTCATACCCTTACTTAAGGTTGTCTAAGGGAGTTCGGGTACCTTGCAACATGCAATGTTACAATATATATATATATATATATATATATATATATATATATATATATATATATATATATATATATATATATATATATATATATATATATATATATATATATATATATATATATATATATATATATATATATATATATATATATATATATACATCAAATCATACAGAAGACAACAAATGTTAAAATAATAATTATCACGACAAGATTGAATCTGACTCATATATTAAACTTCCATCGAGGTATACCGAATCAAGAAAGCAAGTATATATATCTATATTTTAATGGACGTAAATGTCATGAGCACATTATATTATTATAATATTACAAGATGCAATAAACATACGATGGACATTTGAGTGCATGCCAGAACTTCTGACTATCACAAGGACACTATTGCTCTTTCGTACAGACTTTGAAATGGATTTACCATTTTTTTAGGCATTTACTTTTGTTGTAGTAATACTAGTCTACAAACAATATATAAGTAATATTGTAAAATTAGTTATGATGTGTTTAAGACTAATCGATGAATAAGATCGGAATTATGAATTAAGGATGAAGACTGATTTTGATTGATTTATTGTTTTTTGGCAACCTCGTACTTGTATCTGCTTTTTGCGAGTTTCAACCAACATTGAACTGCATCTATGATGAATTTGTCAGATGAATGCTTTCCTTTGAACTGTACTTTAGCAGCATCTTTATGGAAGAAAAAAACAGAAGTTAATTAATTTTACAATTTCGTTTATATGAACGGAACAAATATTATTTGGTCATGCATTTGAATCTCATGCCCAGGCACACGAATCTTTTACAAAGTACAGATGCTACTGATACGACTAATTATCAATTTCAGTAACAAATATCAAAGGTTGTCTGCGAGTACATAATTTGTGAAGGTGTACCCACCCATAATAACTGTCATAACTCTGGTTGCTTTGAAACTTTTTTTGTTATTTTGTCCAGCCCAATTAAATCTCATTGCCAAGTTATTGGTGAGGAGAAAACGCAGCATACCCATGACACTTGATCGTTTACATGTTCCTCCAATTGACGACAGTCTATTCTTCTGTACAAATATTAGAGAAAACAATTTCATGCTATGTAATTTTCATTTTTATTATTATACTAGCTCAACACGAGCATCTGAGACTTAGTGCACAAATTAGCAATAATATAAGGATATGTGGTAATTGAATAACTAAAAGCACGCATGATTGAACGAGCATTTGAAGTAAAGTTGAAATCATATTTATGTGTAATAATTATTTTACTTACGAAGTATGTCAAATGCAGTTCTGAATTTAACAATTCTTCGAATGCTTCAAATGAGTCTATGTCTGTCAGAGGGAAGTCAGGTAACCCATCGGGTTTGCTATTAGGTTTCAATGAAGCTTCCAATGATACTAGAATTTGCGGCAGCATTATCTGTTGCTGATCATGCTTCTCGTTCAATAGTTCGAGTGCTTTTAAGACGGTTTCTTGAAACGTTAAATTGTTCATGGGATGGGTCGATCTTTTCGTTCCGGGAGTAATCGGTATCGATAAACTCATGTTGGACGAAGAAGGAATAACCACGCTTGACTCATTCTCAGTGAATTTTTGCAGACTGTTGCGTCTAGGAGTAGTACGGCAAGCTTCTGAATTTCTATATGAGATTTGAGAAGCTCTCGGAGTAATGGGTGGACTCATGTTGGATGAAGAAGGAATAATCACACTTGACTCATTTTCAGTGAATGTTTGCAGACTGTTGCCTCTCGGAGTAGTATGACAATCTTTTGAATTTCTATATGAGACTTGACAAGATCTCGGAGTAGTGGGTAGAGATGAACCTTCTTGCCGATTACCATTCATAACTGCTAAGGTATGGCAAGATAGGGACGACTTGCTGATGTTAATATTATTGCACGGGTCAAATGGCGTACTCAGATATTCTCGGTCTTCGTCATCACTACTATTAGAGGATCCAAGAGAGCTTTCTGTTCGGACTTTGTTCGGTTTACTCTTTTTTTTTTCGGTTCCCGGTGCCTACGACTCTTATGCTTTTTTTTCCTCCGTGTTTCTACTCCGGAGTTCTTATCTTCGGATGTAGAAGTGTTGCTTCCAACTTCACAAACAGTTGACTTCAATGTGACGGCATTGATAGTTGATCCTCCATCTTCTGAAGTACCGTGATCCAAAATATGATTCAATCGTTCCATAGCAGTATGATATTCAGCTGAAAAAAATTCAGAACATACATAAATTCTATACACAAACTACATTTAATCCGGATGTCGGTTAGTTGACATTGTGATAAGCATTAGAATTTTGAAAATATAACGTGGACTCAGCTATTCTTAAGAATGCTGCATATCGTTTATTCGAAATTTCGGAATAATGATGATCACGGCTTGTTAACAAAATTAGTTCAGATGAACCAGGGTTTTTACTATCATAAAACTTGTATCTTGCGTGCATTTTCTTTGATGTATCATCCGTCAAACTCATCGATACGTGAGTTAAATATAAGTAGACATCTGAAATTTATGCTGAAAAACATGATACTTTAACTTCACTGAGGTTTCATGTTTTTTAGCGTGAATTTGAGGTGTTTGCTTATTTGACTCACGTATTGATATAGGTATACTCTTTGTAGATGCCTACCATCAGAAATCGGAAAATGTTACACGTAAACTGGTTGTTTACTGGCACAGAAAATATGTAAGTATTTATTTCTGACTGTACTATATGGCGCTTCAGCCCAATTCTCAAAAAAAAAACTTTTCAATGATTAGGAAAAAATGGTTTATAGCTTCGAAAATCTTTATGGTGTTCAGACGGTGTGATTTACATAACTGATACACTTCATGCCTAAAGAATAATCAAGGATTACTCATCCGCACTATTACTTCTCCAATGTACAATAATTATAATCGATAGCCTGATATTAGTTTGTTCGACCATTCGTGTGTCAATGAAAATACGTTGTTACAATAACTACATGACTGTTTATAGTGATTTTTAGTATGACCTTGTGTTTCCAGTAATCTATGTACTGGGCATTTTGGCCAGTTGTTTTGATAAGGCGTACATTCCTTGACAAGCTTTCTGAATGTTTGTTCATTTTTTGTTTTTGGCCAGTAACATTTTTTCTGATTATCAACCAGCCACAGCAATGAAACTATTGCACATTCCCTTTCGTGCCCGTTTAAAAATTCCAGAACAGCATACATGTTTCTTCAATGCTGTGCATGTGGATCAAAATATAGTGAACAATACATATACATTGGTGTGACTTTCGTGACCAGGAGGAATTGATGTAGGAAGGAAATTTTTCGTCGGTTCTGGTCAGTTTAGAATCTTGCTTTTTTTTATTTAAAACGACGTTTCGACCGGGCCCGGCCGGTCATCTTCAGGCTACAATATATAAACAATATAATAATATTTCATTCTTATAATATTAATTACATAGAATTAATCTTACAACAAAAAAAAATTGACTAAGTGACCATGTGGCCTCTATAGGTTATGGTGATCAAATCACCAATTACAGTAAATTAATGCACCAATTAACACTAGTTTATTATCGACTAGATAAATGAAAAAAACAAAATCATCATTTAATGAGAAAATCTATACAAAAGTGAAATTCCTACAGCTAAACTTACGTTATTTGACATTCCTTGAGACTTGAGGTGTTCACGGTTCCATGATTGAGGAGGAAGTGACTATTCAAAAGTTGGTCCAAGATGGATACGTTAGGAAGATCTCATTATACAATATGGCCGTTATGATCGATATCGATCGAAAGAGCGGTACAATTTAAATCATCAAAGAGAATAACAGGATTATCACTGATCGGTATCAAAAACCTACATGGTCTGGTAGATACACTAACTTTAACTCACATCACCCACTTCAATATAAAAAAAGTGTGGCCATAGGGTTGTTCGATAGAGGTATTCTCCTAGCCCATCCGAAGTTCAGAAAGAAAAACATTAAACTAGTACAAGACACACTAAAATTAAATGATTATCCAGATTATCTTATATCACAAATAAAAAAACAACGCATACATAAAGCCTACAACAAAATCAATTGGGATTCCCATGACAACATCAAAATTAAAGGATCCATACCTTATGTAGAAGGGTTATCGCAAGCCATAACCAGAATCCTAAAGGCAGAAAACATCTATTGTACTTACAGTATCACTAATACTACGGCAGGTCTTTTTACTAAACTAAAATCCAAAACACCCACTGAAGATATGATTAACACCATATATAAAATAGATTGTAATGACTGTGATAACAGCTACATTGGGCAATCATCTCAGCATCTTAAAAAAAGAATCAGTGGTCACAAATATGATTTAAAATCAAGGGATCCTGAAAGGTCAGCCCTAGTCTCTCATGCTCTTACTAAGGCTCACACGTTTAATTTTGATGATGTACAAGTGTTAGACTGTGAAAACAATTGGCACAAACGTCTTATTAAAGAAATGATACACATTTCTTCTAACAAAACAGTTAACAAACGCACAGATATCCAGTGCCTTAGCCACCTATACTCGGACATCATTCAAAATTTAAATGTAAGATCTATCGATCCATAATCGATACCTGATCGATACATTATGAGCGTCTGTCATCCATTTTAAAATATCACTTCCTCCCCAATCGTGGCTAAGTCAACAGCTATGTGATCGTAGGATAGTCAATCTGTAAGTTAGTCATCCTATATGTTTAAAAAAAACTGTTAACTATTAATGTTACCTAGATATGTTATATTTATTCAAAAAATTTTAATACAAAAATTTAATAATATTAGTTACCTAATATAGTTGATACTAGCCCACACAGCACAGAACATCTACAGGATGTCCTATTTAAGTCTTATACAGCCCACGTATATCCAGGACCAATCGGATATCCTACAAATATCCCATATTTGTCCAGGATCATTGAAACATCCGTAGGATATCCTACCATTTCACTCGGCCGTACACAACATCTCTGAGATATCTCGAATACATACGTTTCGTCAAAATCATCAGTAGCTAGTTAGAGTACACGCGCTACGTCGATATCATATGGTCGTATCGTGAAGTTTAAAGTTAAAACATCTTTAAAAGTTCAAAGATCTCTAGTTGTTTAGCTAAATATCATAAGAAATTGGTGTCTCACAAAAAAATATTTTCCACAAAAGTTGTTTGATTTTTCAAGTAGAACAAACTTAGGCATTTCAAAATATGGGTTTCCATAAAAAATGAAACCAAGTTGACCTTCTCCCGGCCTTGGCGTCTCCACCTAATGAAGATCTTGCTACACTATGTTCTTTCTCTCTCGTTAACCTACAAATTTCATCCGAAATATTTGTTTGTATCGTGATCAGTTTTCGAGATATTGGCTTGTAACACTTTAAAAAACTCACCTCGTATATGCCATAGCCCCTTGCGTGCGGTCAGAGTCAGACGGCCGCGGCTGAGCACCGCGGCGCGGCGCCCGCTCGAAACCTCTCTCGCAAGCAAAGTAACTTTGTTACTTGATTAGGCTGGGCTTATTTAATATAATAGTAGCTTCAGAAATGAAACTGGCTTTTAATAAGAAAGACTCCTTTCAAGTCTACTTGACGTACACTTGTATTACGAAGGGTCTATGACCAACAAAGACTAGAGCACTGTGTTTAACGCAAACCTCGTCAACCTTTTTGATCAAAATACCTTCCCCTCTTCGTTCCTACTATGTATTTGTAATCGATTGAATATAAAAACCTGACATCCGATGAACGCCATATGGATGAGCCTAGGATACAGGTAAATATTCGCATAACGTACGACCGCGGTCCGTAGGACGTTCACAATTATCCACAGGCTATCCCATAATACAATCCTACGGATATCAGAAAAGCGGACATCTGGATGTCCGCAAAACATCCCGTGTATGTCGATGGAACTTATCAGGATATTCACGGGATATCTGCCACGGACGTAAAATACATCCGTAGGACATCCCGTGGACGACTGTGTGCTGTGTGGGAGCTAACCTCACTTTCACACGTGGAGTGACAGTTAAGTTTCAAAAAAATTTTTTTTTTGTTTCAAAAATTGTTTTAAAAAATAATCGTTGTTGTTGGTTCGATTAAGAATCTTATTTGGTTTTTTTTTTCTTTTTTTTTTCTTCTGTATGTAGCCTGATGATGGCTGGCTGGGCCCAGCCGAAACGTCGAAATATAATAATCACTATGAAGTGTCTCAGTCTTTCTTCGACCCCTTCCGACGAATAATACATGTACAATTTAAACACAATTATAATACATTAGTGTATATGTGACTGAGATTTTGTATGTCCGCGCGTTTATTAACCGTATGATTTTTTGAGATGTGAATCATTTCCTTAATCAACCGTTTGTTCCAATTCTGTTCAACATCTAAGATCATTACATTATCAAAATCAAACTTGTGTCCCGTTGTCAAAGAATGCGAGCACAACGCTGATCTATCAGGATCATGTGATTTGACATCATATTTGTGACGTGCCAATCTTTTTTTAAGGTGTTGGGAGGATTGCCCAACATAGCATTTAGAGCAATCGTTACATGGAACCTTATATATTGTGTTAATCTGGTTAAGTTCAGATGTTTTGGATTTGAGTTTAGAAAAAAGATCCCAAGTACTATGAGTGATTTTGTAAGTGATATTTACTCCAACTGTGGATAACAGATGTTTGAGTTTCTGCGATAACCCCTCAACAAAAGGGATGGAGCCTACTATCCTATTGTCTATATTTGAACTAACATTAGTGTTCCAGTTAATGCTGTTATAATATTTGTCAATGCGTTGAGATCTGAGATTCTGTATCAACTTGTGAGGGTACCCATTTTTTTTAAGAGTTCTACTCACTAGCCTTAAGTTCTTTTTTCTAAACTTCTGATCCGCCAACCCTATGCATCTATCGAAAAGTCCTATTGCCACACTCTTCTTAAACTGTATAGGGTGGTGTGAGTGGAAATTTATGTATCTACCCGACCATGTGCTTTTACGATACCAATCAGTGGTAATTATGTTATCTTCTCTTATTACCAAAGTGTCTAAAAAGCTAATTCTATAATTAGACTCTAGCTCATACGTGAACTTTAACCTAGGGTGGTAATTGTTAAATTTGTCAACCAAAGGTAGTATATGATCTTTATGTACGCAGGTCAGAATATCATCCACATATCTTTTATAGAAAGTAGGTCTCGAAAGTAGTGTTGACAAAACATGTTGTTCAAGATTTTCCATTACAAGGTTCGCTATTACCGGGCTAAGCGGTGAACCCATTGCAACTCCAAAAATTTGTTTATAGAAAGTTTCATTATATAAGAAGTAAGTAGAGTCTAAACACAGTTTAACAGCATCCACAAACTCCTTTTTACCGACATTAGTGTGTTTAGTGATTTCAGGCCATTTTTTTCTGACACAAGCTAACGCCAGGTCGGTTGGAATATTGGTGTAAAGTGAGGTAACATCTAATGATAAAAGCACATGGTCCGGAGATACCTTAATTCCTCTTATTCCTCCTCTAATACCTATACACAGGAAAGAAAAATGAACACTTGTACTCCAATTCATAAATTTCATAAGATGGATAATATATTTACAACATGTACCGAAAAATTATTTTGTATACGTCAATCACATGATGAGTACTTCATGGAAATACTCCTATGTAAATAATGTTGTGACATTCTTGCGTTATAAAATTTATCAGCAGTCTTATTGAAAATGAAGTAGAGGGAAAATGGCGTGTCCGTCTTTGAAAGGAAACAGCATACATTTATTCAATATTTCATCAATGAAGAAAGTGGTAGAACGACCAAAACTTTTCGCAAAATAAATTCCCAATTCAGATGAGCGTATTGGATAACGATATAAACTATGTACATATTTGAACGAAGTACCAATGCATTTATATCTTCCGTCAATACAAAAGATTTTATTGATAACGTACACCGATCGACCAACTGCCACGACATTATCTGGACGTTTCGTTGATATTTTAAAACTGCCACGGGTAAGCGACTCACATTCAAAGTAGTCATATAAGCCAGGGTGCGGGTACCGAACTTGCTTAGGAATAAAGTGCGTTGGCAATTCTTCGAATTCAGCATCCATATTTTCTAACTCAGCAACCCTGTTACTTATTTGTTGCAGAGGTACCTCTTCGAACTTAATCTGATTAAGATAACTCTCAAAAGGAAAAGTACTGTAGGATTCCAATGGCCCGTAGTTCTCCACATCGTCACAAATGTGCAGTAAAGAGTGAATATTATAGACAACAGAAAAACGACCATATATATCAGCAGACTGAACAACAAACTGTATTATTGCTTGCCTTGCTATATTAATATGTGAAGAAATCAGGGACTTTTTTGATAAAATTGTGATCGCGGTATGGAGTAACAAAAAGTGACGATATTTAACATCATCGAGAATATCAAATGTAATTACCGGACCAGCGTAAAGTAAAAAAAAACGAAACTCGGTGGCTTTCCATCGTTTAAGATTACATAAACTACGAGGCTTTCGACCAAAGTCTGCTGTTACGTATGGCCGTATAATTTGTATGTTATAATCAATTGATGCTAAGTTTTGTCGTGAAAGCTTGCAATTTCGATCTCCCTCAACCCATTGCTTCACAAGCACTCTTTTCATCACTCCAAAGTATATCAAATGTAGCGAATCTAATATGAATTGCGATTTCAGACCTATTTCGAGTCGAAGCAAGGGAGATTTTCCCTTCATGTGACGAGAATCAATATCTTTTTTTAAATAATCGCTGTCCAGTCGTAATCTATCAACGTTTATCCGATTTACAGGGTAAAATAATTTCCGGTCTTCTGTTTTTGTCTTAATAACACAACGTTCGCAACCGTATCGACTTGTGTGACCCTTAATCATTTTCAACATGGCTCTAGCAGGTGCATCACATGCAAAATATCCTATGCGAACATAGTACGTCTGTCTGTCATATTGAAATCCACTATCTCGTAAAAATATTATTTCATCAATGAATGCATCTAGATACTGCTCAAGGGGCTGCGGCTTGCCAATACCGCAGAATGCAGCAATCATACACGGTGTTTTATTTTTGAAAGCATCGCTAGATCCTAAAATAGGCCACAGTTCCATGGTACTACTTTTAAATGAAGGTAAGCCGTCAATATTGAAGTTTAATGAAATATGTCGTGTTTGTTGTATAAGACCGCCTTTTAGTTTACGAATTAAGCAATTTTTTATGCCAAAATAACACATTTCACCGTTTTCGAGAGAAAGTGTTTCCGTTCTACGAGGAGTGCATAATAAACCTCGAGCATCGTTTGGTAGAAAAGAATAAGCCGGTTTTATTAATCGTAGTAATGCATTTACTGATGTTTGCGTTATATTGCCGTCGTACACTATTTTCCGTAAATTTCTAATAAACTCTACTTTATCAACTGAAAATGCGAATGATTCTTCACGGGTATGATTTTCATCGATAGTGGTTGAACTGGCATCGGTGCTTTCGGTGTCGTACAATGCATATGTATCATCAACAGTATTGTGTTGTTGAATTGGCATTAGTTCCGATTGTATTCCAGAATATTCGTCTTCGGATTCGATAGGTGAATACCTGCCACATGGCTCGTTAGTACAGATAGTATTGGGCGAAACATTTTCACAAGATGCAGTGAAATTACACAAGGAAACGTCCTCAATATTTCTTGGGAATCGACTACTTTCGTCGTCTGATTGATGAACTGAAGACATCATATTGTACACGTTAAGTGCTCTTTTCCTCCGTGAATGACGTTTACTAATAATTTTACGGCCTGAATACATGTTTGAATTAGAAATTGGAAATATTTTTTTGATGGAAATCTGTCGTTATCTTCATAATTGTGGAAATTCCTGTTCTGGAGGAAGAAAATAAGCGTACGGTGATACTGTTATAAATATCGTGTTCATAGATCTATATGTGTTTTTGTATGTCTCACGTTGACGAATCCGTGGGATCTAAAAATGTAATACAGTACAGAATGAGAGAGAAGAAATGAATAACGGCACTCATCTTATAATGAGAATATTCTGTAGGCCAATACGTTTGAATAACATTCTAAAAATAATACCCAGTTGACTAACAAATATCCATTCTTATTAGGTTTGTATGTGTGTTTCACAGTGCTTATTGAATTTAAGGTATCTAGTCTGCACGGTTGAAAAAGGTCACTTTTTAATAAGTAATATTCACCAATCTGATTCAATAGTTCTAAGAAAGAATAATGAAAAAATAGTATCCCGTATAAAAAGTTTAGGCCGTAGACATCCTACGTTTTTTCGACCGAGATTAATCGTTTCAATACGTGTTAATACGTATTCTAAACGTAGATAAAACTAAGGGTTAGTGGCACGGTCGGCTTTTCTTCGTTCATCTTGAATCCCCATAAAAAGCACCTCTGGTGCAAAAACCTTTCGCCTAGTTACATAAATGTGATGCCCACAAAAAATACATTCCCATGCCAAACAAACATCATACAATATTTTACACAAAAATTCCTTCCTCGTAAAAAAAAAGATCCGAAATCAGATGCTACTGCCTAGTATCTACCTACATCACGTTGACTTTTTTCGAATTGGCAATTAGGTTTTCCATAACATGGTATTGACAGCCTTCTTATCTTGCCACGTAGAACCATAAATATAACGATAGGCAATTGACGCCTGCATTGGTTCAAACAGAAATAATTGAAAAAAAAATTTTTAAATAAAATTTGGAGTACGTGGTACTAGGCGGGCCGATATTTTGTATCACTATATTAGGATTATTGACATGGTTCAATTGCCGTTTCCTCCTACTTGTCTACAAAAGGCCCGCCTAGTACCACGTACTCCAAATTTTATTTAAAAAATTTTTTTTCAATTATTTCTGTTTGAACCAATGCAGGCGTCAATTGCCTATCGTTATATTTATGGTTCTACGTGGCAAGATAAGAAGGCTGTCAATACCATGTTATGGAAAACCTAATTGCCAATTCGAAAAAAGTCAACGTGATGTAGGTAGATACTAGGCAGTAGCATCTGATTTCGGATCTTTTTTTTTACGAGGAAGGAATTTTTGTGTAAAATATTGTATGATGTTTGTTTGGCATGGGAATGTATTTTTTGTGGGCATCACATTTATGTAACTAGGCGAAAGGTTTTTGCACCAGAGGTGCTTTTTATGGGGATCTCAGAACTTTTTGTAGAATTTGATTTATTAATCATTTTTGTTCGTAATGAATTGTGTAAATTGTCGACCACTCTCGATGTGGAAGGTATACATCGAACTCCGTGCCACTTCTGCTGTGCAATAATTATTCAACCGTGTAGTTTATGAAAACACCTATAATCATATAATAATAGCTCACCCATGTATTTTGAAAAAATATATCTAACCACACTGAAAATCATCGTGGGCTGAATTATATAACATTTGAATTTATCGACATGATAAATCATAGCCTGAATTATTAGATATGATACCGTATACTGTAGTTATGAAAAATGAAGACATTGTTGGAGAATTACTAACAGCCCTTACTATAGTTATGAAAACTGCAGTATTAATTTACGATCTAATATGGGAAACTGTGGGAAATATTATCGCTTAACTCTTATTGCCTTTGCGGTAAAAGAAACTGTCGAATCTCGCGCCGGACTTTAAAAAAAAAAAATGATGCTTGACATGACTCCGCGTGGTAGAAGTGAAACTTCAATTCAATCTGGGTATATTTACAATTTTGTTTTATCATTGGCGAGGAACGCCCTATATATTGATATGTATTTCATACAGTGCATTTCATTCTAATCCAATCTGGGTATATTTACAATTTTTTGTTTGTCATTAGCAAGAAACGCGCTATATATTAACAAACGACAATTTTATACAGTGCATTTCATTCGAATTCGATCTGGGTATATTTACATTTTTTTGTTCGTCATTGACAAGGAACGCCCTATATCTTGGCAAACGACAATTTTATCCAGTGCATTTCATTCCAATTCGATCTGGGTACACTGACAATTTTTTGTTTGTCATTGGCGAGGAACGCCCTATATATTGATAAACAACAATATTATACAATGCATTTCATCACAATTCGATCTGGATATATTTACAATTTTTTCTTATCATTGGCAAGGAACGCCATATATAATATCATAAATAAGTTCTCCTGTCGCATTTTCGTTACATCCAATTTCCATTTTACGTCTACCGCGCGATATGAAGTTTCACTTCAAAAGTTTTTTAATTTTTATTTGCAATTAATTTTTGATCGTAGCTAGCGAATAGAATATCTTCAATCAACGCTAGTGCCGACCGATGCGCCATCAAACAACTGACGCCCGTACTTGGTAGGTCTCTACATAGCCTAGCGAAGGCCACTCTATACTGTTTATACGCATAGATTTAGTGCCAAGCGATCTGACTGAAAAAGGTGAACAAAAATTCGTGATGAAAACGGGTATTCTAAAACGTTAAATAATCATATCTCAGATCTCCGTCCATCGATTTCATTGTAAAAGGGCTCAAATGAAAGCTTTTCTTGGCCACAACCTGCGATAAATATTACAATTCCGTATATATAGCGAGGCGGAAGAAATTAACGATCATAAATTGCCGTATAGGCTGTTTAGCTCTCGTTCGGGTATATAGACTCGGTCGAGTCTCGCGCGGCGCATATAAAAATTTTTTTTTTTTTTTTTTTTTTATATAACTAGGCGCGAGACTCTACCGAGTCTCTTGATATAGAATCGATAGTTGTGCAACATTCTTGTAACAAATTAGGTGAAAGCGAACGCGTCAAAACATACGGGCCGCTGGGGCTGCAACTACACAACGGGGTACACGTTAGTCGATAAATGCCTCGATTTACTGAAAATGAGTCCAAAAAAAGTACATTTGTTCCAATACCATATCCGCATAGATCTCGAATCTTTATATTCTGAGGAAAAAAAGCATCGCGAGTTAAAAGTTTAGGCAGTAGACATCCTACGTTTTTACGACCGAGATTAAACGTTTCAATACGTGTTAATACGTATTCTAAACGTAGATAAAACTAAGGGTTGGTGGCACGGACGGCTTTTATTCATTTATTTTGGATATAGAATGGATAGTTGCGCAACCAGTGGAGATACTGTACACGAAATATGACGTAACTACGTAGTTTTGATTGAAAAACAAAAAAAAAATAAATAAATAAGAATTGAACAAAAAATATCAAAAAAAAAAAAACAATGATATGGTAAATTACTGTGTTGAATAATCATTTTTATGGTTGAATGACTATATGTATAGTTCAGTGATATATCTAAGTTCGCTGCATCAATCTAGAGCAATGGCGAAGGACCGATAAATTGCACGATGATAATATTTCTTAGGATAAGAAAGGCCTATGAGATGGAATTCAAGATCAAGGGGGCTAGTATTTTGGGCCAAAGGAACAAGTCTCCAAATTTTAAAGTGATAGTTTGGACCTGAGCAAACGTATATGAATAACCGTTTGCAAACCCAAGCTGTGTGCATTTAAAATTAACGATTATATATAGTTTCCCCCTAACCATCAGAATGACATAAATGTGAGATGTATGATAAACGAACTACTGACGTTTTATATGCGTTCTAGGTACTCACTATTATTTACGCTTTGCAACAACGTTTATGAAGCCACGTTTTTAGTAACATACAAGCAGTAGATGCACTTCAGTTTTATATCTATTTTATATACGTGTGTTAAAGGTATAATAGTGATCCAACTATACGATGGATAAAACTTGCGCTTATACGTAACGAAATAGCCGTACATTAACCGTTCAAAAGATGGGTAGAGTACTCAAAACGTGGTAAAGACGTGTACGATAGCCGTATATATTCTGTGTTTATATATCCCGTAGATTTCTATACGTTTATAATTTATACCTAAACCATTTTTAAACCGACTTTACGTATATTTCACGTATTATACACCATCCTGTGTTTATTGGGCTACGTGTTCATTACACTACCTCAATAGATGTAAATAATCACATATACTTACCTGAAGACTAATATACTTATTCAGATTTTTTAAATTATGCTATGAATACGACAAGGAATAGGATTTTGGTTAGAGTAGGGTACATAACATGCGTTGCAATAATAGATTGAAAGTTTAATTTTCAGTATATAACTTTTATTTTGTAAACTGTATGCACGTTTTTTTTTATAATAATGTTTACTTAACACTTTTTTTATTGCAACATTTGAGAAGTTTACATTTTTCGGAGCCACCAGCTCCCATCCACCCGCTGGAGTAACTCAGCCATCGTACCTCTGTACTCCATTAGCATCATTGTATGCGGCGGCTGGTTTGTAGCCAATTGAACCATGAAACGGACAGACTCCATCAGCTCCTCCAATTCAATAGCTGAGGATTAGCTGTCCACTCATTCGGCACACGGACGTTAAATTGTGGTAGACTGTCCATTTCTGAAAAATAATTAACAGACAGATTTACACCAATTTTCTAAGCTGCGTTAAACCACCTCTAATCTTTCATGAAAAGATTCATGTGTCATACAAGAAAAGACACAGGTACATCAACGTACATTATAATTCATGACAACTTGAAACAAAATTCTATTGATTCTATCAACTTTTTGGTATTAATCACAGTATACGTTACACTCACCTATGTTTTTTTCACTTGAAACACACAAAAAAATTTTCACTGAGGTTGATGACAGGTTGATTGATGGTTGGTGCTCGTTTGAATAGCAGAGTAAGACTGACGTGCTGGTACATGGATTAGGCTCTTCATATATACCCCTCATGTTTAGGGTTAAAATCGTAAATAAGATAGCATGAGAGCCACGTGCAGTTTCGCGAACGATCCCGGTCCTGCTCACAAGAGTCGTAGATGTAACTAAATACCGTAGCGCAAAACTTTCGAACGTTCTCACACACTTATCGATGTAACTAATACGATAGCAAATAGGCACTGGAAACTTCCATGGTAGTTGAATCATGAACCAAGTGTTGCTTCACGAATATTCTAGAATATCTCTTGAGAAAATTTTCAACGAAATGTAGGTATAATGACAAACTTATCATTTGTAAAAAGAGTTATTCGGAGGAAACAAATTCTATCGTTATCACTTTACTTGCTATAAGTCTTGGTTTTGGAAAATTGGATGAAAAAAGGTTTCTCGCGCAAACGAAATACATATAGGTATCACATTACAAGATTCTTAGAATTCATCGGTGAAGCTGACCTATAAAATGACCACCCTGCAATGTGAGCGCATCATTCAAGTTTACACTTTCATAGCATACAATTGTTATTAGTGAAAAAATGGACGCAGCTAAATGTCTTAAACTTATTAGTATTATGCAAAATGCTTATGGAATTTTGAAAAAGAAATCATCAACTACCGAAGTACAAAAATGGATAAGATTCGGGACTCAGAATATCAGACTTTTGAATAAAATCTTGCGAAAATCCGCTTCAACGGTCGGGGAAAAAACGAGAATTTTGACCACAATTGGAATCCTAAAGTCGTTAAGAGCGCGGTTTGAGCAATGTCGAAAAAGAGGGGAAGGTGTAAGGAAATTGCGGAGAAGTGACAGGGTAAAGTGGGAAGATCTGGAGTCAGCTTTCGATGGAAGAATAAGAACGGGAGTCATAGCGAATCTGCAACACAAAGATCTGGAACATTTTCTGGATGACTCAAAAAAACTAATTATCTCCAGATTGAAGAATATTCTCCGCAAACAAGGCAACTTGAAAGTCAATGTAGTCTTGTCCTGTAAATTCAATACTCTGAAAAGCGGTGAAATTATCGAAGAGATGAAGTTTTTCAATACCAAAAACGAAGCTATTCTACCAGCGACGAACATGGATGAATGGTTCGACGAAAATGTCAGGGAGAAATTATTAGTCAAGATAGAAGACTTCCAGGAAAAAGATTCAGGATGGTCTTTGTCTGAAATTATAAATCTGACTGTGAATATCAACAAATATGTACCACTGCGAGGAGGCATATCTACTTACACACCGTTACCCAAGTATATACAAGATAAGAAGGCGGTGGTGAATATTATGAACGACGATCTGTACTGTTTTCTCTGGTCAGTCACAGTAGCCCTTTTCCCGGCGGGTAGCCATGTCAGTAGAACGACTTCTTACCCACATTTTAGCTCAGTGCTGAGGTATGAAGGTTTGAATTTTCCCATGAGTCTTGATAAAATTTCAAAATTTGAAAAATTGAACGGTTTGTCGATTAACGTTTACGGTATAGACGACCACGAAATAGTACCCATTTATTTAAGTCGAGAAAAATCAGACAAGTCTACCATACATCTCCTTATGTTAGAATCTAATGTCGCGTCAAACGGATCTGATGACGCTAACAATACAATATATCATTTTGCATGGATCAAAAATTTATCTCGACTGTTAAGCTCACAAATTTCAAAGCATGATCATCGTAGCTGGTTGTGTGATGGATGTTTGAGTCATTTTCAGTCTGAAAATTGTTTAGTCAAACACAAGCTTGATTGCGCGAATTTAAATAAATGCAAAGTAATATTACCGGACGAAAAGGATAAAATCTTGAAATTCAAAAACTTTAAATATAAAGAAAATGTTCCGTTTTGTATTTACGCCGATCTCGAATGTCTCTTGCAACCGGTTGACGATACATCTGAGAATAGAAGGGTATATGAAAAACATGTCCCGTATAGTATCGCTTACTATTTACATTGTACCTTCAACGATTCAGTTTCCAAATTTAGGGTCAACCGTGGAAAGGATTGTATAGAATGGTTTGTAAGCGAGTTGGAGAGTTTGGCTCATGCTTTAGAACCTTATTTCAAGTGTGTGATCCCGATGGAATCTTTGAGTCATGAACAAAAACAAGCGTTCGATTCAGCTAAGATTTGTCATATTTGTGAAAAACCGTTCGCACCTCAAGACGTGAAACATCGCGATCATTGCCACTTCACAGGCAAGTATCGTGGTGCAGCGCATGAAGGTTGCAATTTAAATTACAAGGATTCGCACATCATTCCGGTGGTCTTTCATAACTTATCGGGCTATGACTCACACTTTTTGATTAAAACATTAGCAACAGCTTTCGAAGGACCCGTCACTCTCTTACCGGTTAACAAAGACAAATATATATCATTTACAAAAAGTGTAAACGGAACATCTATACATTTTTGGTTCATTGATTCGTTCCGGTTCATGCCGGGCAGTCTAGAAAAATTAGCGTCTTATTTAAATGACGATCAGAAATTAATTACGCGTAAGTATTGTAAGAGCGTCGAAGAATTTCAGTTATTGACGAGGAAAGGTGTATTTCCATACGAGTATGTAAACAGTTGGGAAAGCCTTGAAGAAGTACAGTTACCACCAAAAGAAAAATTTCATTCAAAATTAAACGATTCAGATATTTCGGAGGATGACTATTTGCACGCGTGTGACGTTTAGCAAACTTTTCAAATCAAAACTTTGGGTCAATATTCAGATTCGTATTTACAAACGGATGTGCTTCTTTTAGCGGATATTTTTCAAAATTTCAGGAATAATTGTTGGTCCACTTATAATTTAGATCCGTTACATTATTATACGGCGCCGGGTTTATCGTTCGACGCGATGCTCAAGTACACGGGTGTTGAGCTCGAGCTTCTTATCGACGTTGATATGTTATTGTTTATAGAACGAGGAATTTGAGGCGGAGTTGCCCAATGCTCGAACAGATACGCTAAAGCTAATAACAGATATATGGGATCGGCATTCGATCCGCGTCAGGAAGAATCGTACCTCATGTATTTTGACGTTAATAATTTATATGGTGCAGCTATGAGTCACTTCTTACCGTACAGCTCCTTCGAATGGGTGTCAAATTTCCAAGGTTTTGATGTTCTAGCAGTTTCAGATGAATCTCCTATAGGTTACATACTTGAAGTAGATTTAGAATATCCGCGAGAACTTCAGGACTCTCACAAAGACTTACCATTGTGTCCAGAGCATTACGTACCACCTCTGTCGAGATGTAAGATATCTAAATTAACAACTACCCTTTTCTCAAAAAAGCGGTATGTCGTTCACTATAAAGTTTTGAAACAGTGTTTGAGTTTGGGTATGAAGTTAGAGAAAATCCATCGGGTATTAAAATTTAAACAAGCACCGTGGCTTCAGAAATATATAGATTTGAATACTGAATTGCGAAAAAAGTCTAGCAATGATTTCGAAAAAAATTTTTATAAACTCATGAATAACGCCGTTTTCGGAAAAACAATGGAAAACGTTAAAAAACATAGAGATGTACGCTTGATTACAAAGTGGGATGGGAGACACGGAGCAAGAGCGCTTATCGCTAAGCCAAACTTTCATAGCTGTACCGCATTCGGTGAAGATATGGCAATAATTGAATTGAGCCGGACGAAAATCAAATTCAACAAGCCTATATATGCAGGATTTTCTATTATGGATCTTGCTAAAACCTACAATTACGATTAACATTATAACTATATCAAAAGTAGATTCGGAGACCGAGCAAAGCTCATGTATACTGACACTGATAGTCTTATATATCATTTTACCGTACCCGATATATACGAGCTAATGAAACGCGATTTGGATCGATTTGACACGTCCGACTATCCTCCGGAGAATGTTTATAAGATGCCGCTAGTCAACAAGAAAGTATTGGGATTGATGAAAGACGAGAATAACGGGAAGATAATGACCGAGTTTATAGGTTTAAGAGCTAAATTATATTCCTTCAAGGTTCTAGGTGAAAAAAGAGAACAGAAACGTGCCAAAGGAGTCAAGAGAGCTACACTAAAAACAATAACTTTCAATGACTACATCGAGTGTGCTATGCAGCATCAAAATCTAATAAAAAGTCAGCATCTAATTCAAAGCAAGAATCACCAGGTTCATACGGTGACGCAAAGGAAGATAGCGCTGAGCTGGAACGACGACAAGAGGATCATATTTCCTCATACTACCGACACGCTTCCGTGGGGTTATGATACATGTAAATAAACTGCGGTGTATGATATATATTAAAGATTTATTCATTCAATAAAGGCTTACAAGTCAGACTTATCTATCCAACTGGTATGTGTATTATCGGAACCTAACCACTTCACAAACAGCTTGTTACCACGTTTCTTGAGCACCTTCTCCACCAGGTAGATGTCGGAGTTCTTTACTTTGAGAAGTTCCTGTTCGTAGAAGCCACCTGCTATAGGCTGATCCTGATAGTCTTTGAGCTTGTACGTTACCGGGTTGGTATTGGCTACTTGTACAATCGTAAATATTTCGGTCGTCCAATTCGGTGTATAGCCTTTCTCAAAAACATTCTTATATTTGCTGATTCGTACTTAGCGTTCACAGATCGATGCCTTCAAGTTGCTAAAGGTTGAGTATAGCTTGATATTATACCGTATCATGAGAGAATCGAAGTTTGAATTATAAAATTCTCCGCCTCTGTCAACGTGTAAATCCTTCGGGACACGTCCCTGTGCGAGTACAGATTCCATAGCACTTGCGGTATCTTTACCCGTCTTACTCTTCATCGGCACGGTCCAGGCATACTTTGAGAATATATCGATGACGGTGAGCATGTATTTGTAGCCTTTGTTTTCTCCTGCGTACGGTACCATGTCAACGAGATCCGCTTGCCAGGTTTCGTCCAAACCACGAACATCTACACGACGACGTTGATAATTCTTTCTAGCTGACCGGTGCAGCTCCGTCACGAGCGCTAACTTTTTCTCGTTCATTTTCCAATGCTGTCAGTCTGGTGTCCAAGCTGAGAATGACCTTAGAGTTGCGAACCGACAACTCTTCTGCCGATTCGATATCACCACTCAGGTTTTGAAGAGCAGCTATCGTACGGGAGTACGAGACGGCTATCGCTGAGCGGATTTCTTCTCTCACAGCGTCGATTTCCTGTCGCATGAGTTTCATGGTAACAGCCTCATTTTGATGCACGGGATCGGCTACGTTGCACAGTCTATCGTTATCTATATCGTAATGTCCGTCAGCGGTGAATTTGAATCCAACACCGGGAGGACCCCGACCGCTGGGAGCCGTAGCCTTGTCCAACTGTCGTCCAAACACATCGACGCTCATTGTGGAAATGATGGTGGAAACGATGAGGGGTTGCTTAATAAATGATGCCAGCTTCGCGCAATTCTTCGATTATCGATACGATTTCGTTGGAGTGGCTCGAGTTACCAGCTGCTTGGGAAGCCAGGAGCAAACGAAGACGTTCCACCAGCTCATTGGGGTCGTCCCAGTGAACGTAATCCGTTCCTCTACCTTCTTCAGCGACCATAAGCTTCGGTAGCACACCTTTACCCGTGCGTGGAAGGGGCACGGTAAACGCTTGCGCGATAAATTTCTTGAACTTTAGGTTGTTCAGCTCCCGAACGGGTTGACCAGCTTTATAATATTTTCGATGTGCATTTGTACCAAATACGATTTGTCTATAATTTTGGATATCATCAGAGCGCACGTAGGTCTCATCGGGTATCTTTTTGAATAATAATTCCAATAAGCCTTTGGTCTTTGTATAAGTCATGTCACCTATATGAACAACGTCATTGCCAAAACTTATCGGTGAGTCACCGATCATTAACTTCCCGTGAGCGAGTGGGCGTACACCGTACACGTTATCTAGATCGCTTCTTTTTATATTCTCATCTCGAAACAATTCAAGATAGTCGTTAGGGGCCTCGGGTTCAGGGTGCGTCGGCTGTAAGGTCGTATCCATTTCATTTTCGTCACTTGTTGTTGAAAAGGAATCGTCTACTCCAGGTTCTTCCTCTTTAATCGGGTAAATCTCTTCTTTGCTTGGTTCATCTTTGATCGGCTCTTCTTTGATGGATTTAGCAGTCGTTTGAGAAACCTTCACCAGTTCTTTTAACGGAGTGACTACCGGTTTGAAAACATCGCTCATCTTCTGTTCAGCGATCTCTTTGCCCGACTTTATCATTCTGTGTTTACGTCGAATCGCCGCGCTGGCTTTGGCGATATGACGCAACACTTCTTTTTGATCGTGAATTTTTGTGTCCTGCATGTTGACCGAGTCGTATCCAAAACGCTACTGATTCTACGCCCCGAATTTTCTCCATTTATGCTCACGAAACAGTCAAACCCTTTCCTATATCTACCCTCATTCATCTCACTGTCCTTGTCTATTACGATGAATCCGTACTTATCGTTGTTCCAACAGGCCGAGCACAAGTCTTTGAACTGCGCGTAAGTCATGTCAGTGTTCACATGATCATCGTATACGTGTCTCAAATTCATCTCATCTTGCTTAAATAGGACTAAAAGATTGGTATTGTCACGCACTAGATGTTTGGGGATGCGAGCATAGGTCTGACAAAGATAGAAGCAGTCTACATTTTTGTGTCTCCCCATACAGAAGAAAGCTCTGATGTTATCCTGCTTCTCACAAGCCACGTCATCGAAGACAATGATCGAATTGGGTAGAGCATCGTTTGGTAAAACTACCTGTTCATGCTCGTCAAACGGAAAGTACTCGACACCCTCTGCACATTCGATTAACTGCTGCAGGAACTTGTACTTGGGTTGATTCAAAGACTTTGAGTAGATATAGATATTTTCAAATCGCAGTCCGTTAGGGTGTGTTATTAGAGTGAGCAGAGCATTAGTCTTGCCGCAGTTGGACGGTCCGCAAAATACTGCGCGAACGCTGTTTGGTAGCAAATCACCATGCCGTTTTCTAGTTTCGACATCCCGTTGCACGATTTTCTCGAAATTCATTACAGGTAGCTTGACAGGTTGTTTCTCGAACCTCATCTTGACTCTGACTGAAGCCAAACACTATAAATATCGCGTTTATAAAGATGATTCCTCATTCACGTACAGATCGTCGACATGATCGTGCACAAAAGAGTCGGTCGTAAGCGTCGTGGGAAAGGGTTGGTCAACAGGATCATCAACAGTCTCCCGGTAGAGCTGCATATACCCAGTTATCAATACTGCGGACCCGGTACCAAACTAGCGAAAAGACTGGCGCGAGGCGTTCCAGGTATCAATCCTCTCGACGCAGCTTGTAAAGAACACGATATTGCCTATTCAAAGAATCGAGAGAATCTCGAAGCCAGAAGTGCAGCAGATGAGATTTTAGCTGAAAGAGCCTGGAAACGGGTTCTTGCCCCGGACGCAAATATCGGTGAGAAAGCAGCCGCCTGGGCAGTGACAAACGCGATGAAAGCGAAAACCAAGCTTGGCATGGGAATGCGGAAGCCGGTGGTATTGAGAAAAGTTATCGATGCCGCCAAACGGTCCATGGTTCCCGGCAAAACTGCAAAAGTAGCCATCAAGTCTGCATTGAAGGGTGCGCGAGGAGCTGTCAGAAAGGCCGGTGGTAAATGTAATGTACGATCTCCGCGGATTCTACCTGTTCCAGCCAAAGTTGGTGGCTTTCTACCGTTCCTCATACCCCTTTTTGCCGGGCTCAGTGCTACGGGCGCGTTAGCTGGCGGTGCAGCAGGTATCGCAAAAGCCGTGAACGATGCAAGTTCCGCCAAGAGACAACTGGAAGAGAGTCAAGGGCACAACAAAACTATGGAAGCTATCGCTCTAGGCAAGGGGCTCCACCTGAAACCGTACAGAAAGGGCTTAGGAATTCACCTGAAAGAACAGTCAAAAAACTAAAAGTGACGCTACCACGGCGGGCGCTAACTGACGCGGACCTACTAAAGTACACGACGGCCGTTCCACATTTCCGCGGCGTCTTTATGCGCAACGATTTGCCTAAGGACGGGCCGCGAAGACGTGAATCAGCGATCGTCAATCTAGATGATAAAGATGGTCCTGGTACACATTGGGTCGCGTACCGCAAGAACGGCAACGAAGTCGTTTACTTTGACAGTTTCGGTAACCTTCGTCCACCGTCGGACCTCGTCAGATACCTTGGTGTTGGTAGCGTCAAGTATAACCATGAAAGATATCAAGACTACGATACGTTCAACTGTGGCCACTTGTGTCTCGAGTTTCTATATAAACATGCGACGTAATTCCTCGAAATCAGTTTGACTTTAGTAGTCTGCAGTAGGCATGAACGTTTCGTTTACACTGACCGTATCGGGGAACTCCTCGGTCCTCGAAACTCAATACTTTCCTCCCATTGATCTTGACCGTCTCAAGAATTACTCCCTAGGTCTGGTAGGGTTACTGACTTTTAATTCGATTCCTAACGTAGACGTTGGTCACAACAAGATTTACGCGGGTGAGGAAGTAGTAACCATACCTACCGGCAGCTATGAAATAGAGGATATCAAAATCTATGTACAGGGTGTACTACTGAATAAGGGTATCACCATCAACATTAAACCGAATAATAATACACTGCATAGCGAAATTAAATGCAGTAACCCTGTAAATTTTCTGCCAGCCGATTCTATAGGCAGCCTATTAGGTTTCACTCGACGTACTCTACAAGCCGATAAAGTTCACCAGTCTGACCTTCCCGTAACTATTCTTAAAGTAAACGCACTGCGAGTCGAGTGTAACATTACAACGGGTGCCTACGTCAATGAGCGCGAAGTACACACCATTCATGAGTTAGTAGATATAATATGGGGATTCTGGAACAGCCGCCAGAGGCGCTGCAGTCGTGAGTTACCGACAGTCGGTAACTTGCCGATTGTTGAGTGGGTAAGTTACCATCCGATTTTCTGCATTACCGATCTCAGACTGCCGATTTTCTGCAATACCGATCTCAGAATTCCGATTTTCTGCACTACCGATCTGAGAGCGGATATGTTATCTGTCGATTTTGCGTCATGCGGGGGCGCCACTGCCAATCCGCGGGCAGGTATGTTACCATCCGATTGCCGATCAGCCGATTTTCCGACCTTACCGATCCGCGAGCTGGTCTGTTATCAGCCGATTTTCTGCCAGCCATAGTTAGGCATGAACCAACGTGAATTCTATAAAAGCATTCATTTTATACATGAATATATCAGTTACCCTGGTACATAATCATCATTTGTTATAAACAATTCCTCTGTCAGCCGTGATCGTCTAGTGGTTAGGACCCTATGTTGTGGCCGTAGTAACCCAGGTTCGAATCCTGGTCACGGCAAAAGACTTTCTCGTATCGTCAAAGCGGAGGTGGATTTTTAGCATTTTGATTCTAATAATATTAATAATTGTGTAATAATAATAATAATAATGAGAATATAAATTTCATGAAAAACTTCTCAAATCATGGGGATGAAATAAGTAGATGCAAATTCTAAATCAAATTCGATATTATATGTATATATTCTGGTAAATATACAAAAATTAAACTTATTATTAAACTTAACTAATCTTAAAAACTAAAACGTAAACTAATAACCTAAAGATTATATATTGACAATAATCCTCCCGGCATCTGCCACGCAGGATGGCCCCAATCTTGCACCGGGTGATCTTCGCCCCAGCGTCCATCCTGCATCCATCTGATGCCGAAGAGGTCAAAGTCTTCGTCGCTGCCGCATTCCAGCTCTGAGGCAGCTTCGAAGAATGCCGCTTCGCGGCGAATTTGGTCAAGATTCGGCTCACCAGCCTCCCGCTCAATCCTCATGTAGTGAAGCTATAATGGAAAATGATTAAAATTATTATAACATCTAACCACAGAATCACTTTCAGATAACTCGATCACTTATCGATAAACACCAATATGGATACTCACCATCATCGCTCTGAAGTATCCGATCAAGTTTAATCTATATCCGTTTGCCATTTTTTTTTTTTTTGCTTCTTTTTTTTTTTTTTTGTAAATTTAATTTATATTTTATATTTACGGTTCTTCATCTTATAGCTCGATGTTCGCTAGAGAGCACAAGTGATGAGTAAAAACGGGTCGATTCCTCATTTTATACCTGTGGAAACTCGAAAGCTTACACCCGATGCATAGTGGTCGACCAATGAAATTTCTCACACCCACCGTGTCGTAAAAGGTTCGGCCAATAGCGTGAGGGTCTTTTCTTTTGAAGAAAGATTTTGACACCATGCTGTTAGCGTAACAGCCAATGGGTTGGATATTCGACTGAGAAAAAATGGTGGGGTAGGGGGAGGATTTCAAGAAACTGACCCACAGCGGGGGTGTATATTGAGCCAATGCTCAGTTTGCATTCCTCAACGATCTAGTGTATACGAAACTACAACATTAGAAGGGTGAAGAAGAAAAAGTCATGGACGGTAAAATGTACGCGGAACTTCTTGAGATGATGGAAAATGCTTACACCTTGCTACGCACACTGAGCTCTGGACCGATCAGCAAAGATATTATTTCCCGTTGGTGCGATATCGGTCTTCAAAATATCGGATTTTTGTGCGATATTCTCAAACGTCCACACCTGAGCGTTGCCGAAAAACAACAGATTCAGCATACAATTTCCTTGCTGCAATCATACTTGGTGAAATTTGAACGACAATGCGGGGGTATTGTTGGGGGTAATATTGGCGATGACATCCATAATCGTGTTCGATGGGATGATATGGAGAGTGCCTTCAACTGCCGTATACGCACCGGAGCTGTGACAAATCTCCAACACAAGGATTTGGCAAGATTTTTGAGCGATGCTGAGGCTGTTACGATGGAACGCTTGAAAGATACTCTACGCGATGAAGGAAGTATTAAGGTGAACGTGAGCATTTCATGTAAATTTGAGAACGTCAAAGGCGACGAGGTTAGTCTGGAGGTAAAGACCTTCAATACGCGCAACGCCACGATTCTTCCATCGACGGGGCTGGAAACCTGGTTCATCGATAACGTAACGAATCCTCTGCTGGTTAAGCTGGAGGATTTTGAGCAACGTGACTCTGGCTGGAGTATGATTGAGATAATCAACGCCGTGGTCTGTATCAACCGATACGAGCCTCTTTGCGGCGGACTCTCAACGTTCGTCGTGCTGCCTCGGGACATTCAACTGAAGAAAGCCGTGGTCAACGTGCAGAATGATGACAACCGATGCTTCTTGTGGTCCGTCACTGCCGCCCTACATCCCGTCAACATGGGTGTGAGCAGGACGCAGAGCTATAAACGATACATTTCCAACTTCAACTGTACAGGTATAAAGTTTCCCACCACCCTGCGTTGTGTGGAAAAATTTGAAAAGTTAAACAATTTGAGCATTAATGTATACGGAATCGAATCGGAAACTTTTCAGAGAAAGAAAGAGTCTGAAAATAGCGTTATCACCCCTCTTTATTTAAGTAAAAATGTAACTGAGAGCGATGCAATCCACCTGCTAATGATTGAAAGTAAGAGCGAACCGAATGATAATGATTTAAATAATTTTGAACCCCGATTTCACTTTGCTTGGATTAAGAATCTTTCGCGTTTAGTTGACAAACAATTGTCAGGCCATAAATGTGCACAATTTTTATGTGATAGATGTCTGTGCCACTTTAGCATACAAAATACCTATGAAAATCATCGGCAAGATTGTCTGCGAATGAATAAAGTCCGCATGGAGTTTCCCACGGAGAAAATCTTGGAATTTTCCAATTTTCAAAATCAGGGTACCGTGTCGTTTGTCGTATATGCTGATCTTGAATGTATGATGCAGCCGGGGGTGAAAGAAGCTCAAGAACATACCCCACATAGTGCAGCGTATTATATGCACTGCGCCTACGATGACACATTGTCGGAATTTAAGAGTCATCGCGGATCCGATTGCATTGAATGGCTGATCACGGAGCTTCGCGAATTATCCGTGAAAGTAGAGTCGCGTGTAAAGAATATAATACCGATGGAAGCGTTGAATCAAGTGCAGCGCGATCGTCACATGCGCGCGAAAAATTGTTACATATGCGAGAAGCCGTTTCTACCTGAGGAGAAAAAATGTCGCGATCATTGTCATTTTACGGGAAAATATCGCGGGGCCGCACACAATCGCTGCAATCTTAATTTTCAAGAGTCGCACACGATTCCGGTGGTTTTTCACAATTTATCGGGCTATGATTCTCATTTTATCATAAAATCTCTAGCCACAACTTTTCCAGGCGATATTACCCTACTACCTATCAATAAGGAAAAATACATATCGTTCACGAAGAAAGTGGATGGTACCATAATTAGTTTGAGATTCATAGATTCGCTCAGATTCATGGCTAGTGGTATAGAGAAGCTAGCATCGTACGTCGACGACTCGGATAAGCAAATCACGCGAAAATTTTACAAAGATCAGGATAAATTTAGCTTGATGATTCGTAAAGGCGTCTTTCCATACGAATATATTGATTCTTGGGAAAAACTCAATGAAACGAAATTACCCAGCAAACAAGATTTCTATTCAAAGTTGAGCGCCTCGGGTATTAACAATGCCGATTATGAGCATGCTAAGAATGTTTGGGCCAAGTTCGACCTGAAAACTCTGGGTGAATATTCCGATTTATACCTAAAAACAGATGTACTTTTATTAGCCGATATATTTCAAAATTTCCGTGATAGCTGTGTCAAAACGTACAACTTGGATCCATTGCATTATTATACAGCGCCGGGGCTTGCTTTCGATGCGATGCTAAAGCATACGAAAATTAATCTGCAACTTTTAGATGATCCTGAAATGATTCTATTCATTGAGAAAAGCATTCGTGGCGGTGTGGCTCAATGCTCCAATCGACAAGCTAGAGCAAACAATAGATTCATGGGCGAAGATTTCGATTCAAGCAAAGCGGAATCATATTTAATGTATTTCGACGTGAATAATCTTTACGGCGCGGCTATGAGTGAGAATTTACCGAGCGGCTCATTCGAGTGGGAACTTGATAATAACACCGATGTAATGTCCCATCCTGATGACTCACCGATCGGCTACATTCTCGAGGTGGACTTGGATTATCCAACCATGTTACATAAGCAACATGCAGATTGACCCCTCTGCCCCGAACATTTCATACCACCGGGTAGCAAAATTAGAAAACTAGCAATGACGCTTCTACCCAAAAGAAAATATGTTCTACACTATCGAAATTTGAAACAATGCGTAAAATTGGGTTTAAAGGTGGTGAAAGTGCACAGAATTCTCAGGTTCGCACAATCACCGTGGTTGAAGCCATATATCGATCTCAATACAAATATGCGGAAGCAGTCGAAAAACGAGTTTGAGAAAAATTTCTACAAGCTTATGAATAACGCGGTATTCGGCAAGACTATGGAGAATGTGCGTAATCATAGGACTGTAAAACTAATCACAAAATGGGGCGGTAGGGGTGGTGCGCGCGCTCTCATTGCAAGACCAACTTTTCATAGCTGTACCGTATTCGATCGAGACATGGTGATTATTGAGCTAAATCGCACCAAGGTATATTTCAACAAGCCTATATACATTGGTGCTGCAATTCTCGATCTTTCGAAAATATTTTTGTACAACTTTCACTATGATTATGTAAAGAAGAATTTTTCAAGTGGTGAAGCAAAATTAATGTATACCGATACAGATAGCCTGATATATCACTTTACCGTACCAAACATCTACGAAATCATCAAACGTGATGTTGCGACAATGTTCGATACATCAGACTACCCACTAGACAATGTCTACGGTATTCCCCAGATGAATAAAAAACGTCTTGGTCTGATGAAGGATGAGAATAATGGGAAAATTATGACTGAATTTATCGGTCTGCGGGCGAAATTATATACATTCAGAACTCGCGGGAATACCGATAAAAAGCGTGCAAAGGGTGTAAAAGGGTCGACCTTGAAATCTATCACGTTCGATGATTACAAACGATGCCTTATTGATCATAAGAATTTAGTTGAGAAACAGTGCATGATAAAAAGTAGTCGGCATATAGTTAGCACTATTGTACAGAATAAGTTAGCCTTAAGCTGGGGTGATGACAAAAGACAGCTGATACCTGGTGAAACCGACACTCTACCCTGGGGTTTCCAGGATGATGCAATCTTGTAAAAAATTCTGATTGTTTTAAGGTTTTCTGTAAAAGAAAAAAAAAGAAAAAAAATAAATAAATAAAATAATCCTCAATTTACTTTACATGCAAATGTGAGAAAATTTTACCAAATGTGAGAAAACTTTTTCCAAATGTGAGAAAACTTTTTCCAAATGTGAGAAAACTTTTCTCAAATGTGAGAAAACTTTTTCCACACGTTTGAGAATTTTTTTCTCTGAAGATTTTGTAAAACTATCGGTAGGATTGGGTGAATGAAAAAAACAATGCTTGATACATAATAAATTCTTTTATTAAAAAATGATTACATGTTTGATTTATTTATCCAACTATTGTGTATATTGTCCATTCCCAACCATTTGACATATAGCTCATCACCACGTTTCCGCAGGACCTTCTCCACAAGATAACCATCAGGATATTTCACCTTACCGAGTTCCTCCTCATAGAAACCCCCGGAGATGGGATTGTTCAGGTAGTCGGTAAGTTTGTATGTCGGTGGGTTCGTATTCATCACCTCAGTCACGGTGAATATTTCCGTTGTCCAATTTGGTGTATAGCCCTTTTCGAAAACATGCTTATATATACTAATTCGAACTTTATCGCCTACTTTAAACTTTCGCTTTCGTTGACTTCTCTTGATCTGTCGAGGTTTATACACATCTCGATATAGTTGCTTTTCATTGGCCACAGTGACGTCGTTCGGCCTCATTCGTATTGTTCGATGCTTGGTGTCGTTGTAGGATTTAATTGTATCGGATAAAATATCAATCCACTTATGATTCCCGCGGCGAGTGAACTGCACCCACATCTTATTTTTCAACGTCCGATTGAAGCGTTCGCATATCGATGCCTTCAGGTTGATGAATGTCGAGTACATGTTAATACCATACTGATTCATGAGAGCTTTGAATTTGCTGTTATAAAACTCAGTACCCCGGTCCACATGTAGATGCTTCGGAATACGTCCTTGAGTCAACACGAATTTCATTGCGGTCGTCACATCATCGGCATTCTTAGTCTTGAGGGGCACACCCCACGCAAACTTGGAAAATATATCGATAATTGTGAGTAAAAATTTATGTCCATTGTTGAATCGTGAGTATGCAGACATATCGACAAGATCAGCTTGCCAAGTCTCATCCAAGCCGCGTATATCAACATAACGCCTGGAGTATCTGCGTCTAGCGGGTCTATGGAGCTCGTCGGCTATCGTCTGCTCCATGTTTGATTAAGGGAATTCCACGGATATAGTCGTGTTGGCTAAGCGTTTGAACGTTTTTTGCGATCACCGTCAATCGATTCTCCAGAGCTTCGTTTCCCTCCTTCAGAGCCTCAATCTTTACTTTCGTTAGAGACCAAAGATGCTGACCTGTTTCATCAAAATTGCAGCTATGTTCTTGATCTAGGCGTGCAACAAGTCTAGATTCCAGAGCATCGAGTGCCAATTTCATGGATTGCTCAAATTCGGTTTTGATCGCATTCTCAAGAGCATTAAACGAGTTGCGCGTAATAGTCTCAAGACTTTTCAGAGACGCAGCGTCGTTTGGCTGCTGCGGATCTGCGATATTACACAATCGTTTGTTGCCGATGTCATACTGTTTATCTGTGGTAGTCTTGAATCCGACACCAGGAGGACCCCGAATACCCACACTTTTAATTTTTCCGTCAGTCAACTGACGACCGAATATATCTATGCTCATTGCAGAATAATTCAGTCTGATTTAAAGCGAATTCCTCGGAGCATCCCGTTGTGGCTGAATCTTTCAAGAACACTTTCCACCCCAGCCAATCGCATATCTAGATCTTCATTATCTTCCGTAAGAGCATCAATTTTTTTCGTCGCAAGAGACCAAATATGTTGACCCTCCTCGAAATGGTTGGTATGTTCTTGATCTATGCGCGCATTGAGTTTGGATTCGAAAGCATGAACTGCTTGCAACGTAGATTGTGCAAATGCCTTTATCATAGCATACGCAAAAACCGCTAATGACTGCTGTGTAATATCCGTAACACGTTTTAGAGAAATGACATCGTTCGCATCCTGAGGATCTGCGATATTACACAATCGTTTGTTTTCTATATCGTACTGATCATCGGTGGTAGTTTTGTATCCTATACCTGGCGGTCCCCGACTACCCAAGCGTTTGAATTTTTTTTTGCTCGCCAGCTGCCGCCCGAATATGTCTATGCTCATTGCTCAACGGTCACTGGGTGAATGGTGGTTTGAAGATGATTTGTTGCTAATAAATAATCCTTGCCTCGCGCAGTTCTTCAATAATGGAGGATATTTCGTTGGTATGACTGGTATTACCCGCGGCTTGAGATGCCGTTAATAACCGAAGACGATCAACAAGTTCATTAGGATCATTCCAGTATACATAATCCATTCTTCGTCCTTGTGCAATCTTATGAGTGGGTAAACCTTTACCGAATCTTTCCTCGTCCTTTTTCGTCGGTGGGCTCATGTATGGAGCAATGTAATCTCTATATTTGGCGCTTTTTTCCCTATCTTCGTGGGGGCTTCTTTCGGGGTTGTAATATTTTCGGTATGCATTCGTTTTTTTCACAATTTTGATATAATTTTGTCTGTCACTTTTATTCACAATCGCGGGATCGGGTGACTTTTTGAATAACAATTCAAGCAATCCCGGTGTGTTCTCATAGCTTTTATCGCCTACATATATCAGATCATCGCTAAATTCGATATCCGGCTTGCCAATCTTCATTCCGCGCACCAACTTTCGAACACCATATTTCTCATCCAAGTTCTTACGCTGTTTGGTGGAGGCAAACATGTTTAAATAATGCGCTGTCTTGACCCCTTTTTTCGGATTCGGCGTGCTTGTAGAGGCGGGTGGAACTTCATCATCATCTTCCTGGTTGATATCATTTGATGCATCCATAGCGGTAGCTGATGCACCATTATTGTCTTCAATAGCTGTGTTAGCTACAAGGGTATCCTCATTCGCACTTTGATACGCATCATAATCATCATTGTCAACATCATAATCATAATTCTCAGTTTTCACAAAATCTTCAGTTTTCTCAGGCTTCATCGAACCCTGCTCCATCTTTACTTCTTGTTTTATTAATCGCTGCTGCTGCTTCGATGAATTCACCAATTCATGCAGTGGTGTTACCAAAGGTTCAAACATTTCGCTAATAGCCTGCTCACTGGTGTCTTTCTCCATTTTGATCATTTTGTGTTTACGTCGAATAATATCGCTAGCTCTCGCTAATTCCTGCAGCACATCATTCTTCTTACGTATCTTGGCGCTCTCCATGTTGCTAGCTTGATCGATGCTGTGTGACTGTATGTCATTTATTGATGATTTAGACTTATAAAGCAGTCAAAACCTCTCCTATATCGTCCCTCATTGATCTCGCTGTCTTTGTCGATGGTTACAAAACTGTATCTGCCGTCATTCCAACAAGCCAAGCACAAATCTTTAAATTGTTGATAGGTCATGTCCGTATTCACATGATCAGCGTAGATGTGTTTCAAATTCATTTCATCTTGACGGAAAAGGACCAACAAGTTTGCATTATCACGAACCAGATGTTTTGGAATCCGAGCATACGTTTGACATAGATAAAAACTATCGACATCTCTGTGTCGACCCATACAGAAATAGGCTCTGATATTATCTTGCTTCTCGCATGCTACGTCATCGAAAATCATAATCGAGTTGGGTTGTGCATCTTTCGGCTCTACAACCTCCTTGTGTTCATCGAATGGAAAATAGCCCATCCCCTCGACCGGTTCCAGTAACCTCTTCAAGAACTCATATTTGGGTTGATTGAGGGATTTCGAATAGACGTACACATTTCCAAATCGTAGACCATTAGCATGGGTAAGCAGCGTGAGAAGAGCATTAGTTTTACCGCAATTAGAAGGACCACAGAAAACAGCCCTCACACTATTTGGTAGTAGAGGCCCATGTCGGTTTCCATTCTTCTTCTTTCGCCGCTCGACCAATTTATCGAAATTGACGATGGGTAGTTTTGTTGTTTGATTGTGGAATTTCATGATGCTTGGTAAACATCACACTGGGAACTGATATATTCGTGTATAAAATACATGCTTTTATAGAATTCACGTTAGTTCATGCTTAACTATGGTTGGATACACACGTAGGCAAAGGAGTGGTTGTGGATTAATAAATAAAATCATAAACAATCTTCCGGTTGAATTACATGTTCCTGGTTATCAATACTGTGGGCCTGGTACAAAATTAACGCAGAGGTTAACTCGTGGTGATCGAGGTGTTAATCCTCTAGATGCCGCATGCAAGGAACACGATATTGCATACTCAAAGAATCATAGTAATATTGCGGAGCGTAATAAGGCCGACAAAGTGCTGGCCGAGAGAGCGTGGAATCGTGTTTTGGCTAAAGACTCAAGTGTAACCGAAAAAGCTATCGCCTGGGCAATCACCAACACAATGAAAGCAAAATCTAAACTGGGTATGGGTATGCGGAGGAGCAACCCGCAAATATCCGTCAAGACCAAGAAAAAAACATTGAAATCTATTATTCGGGCTGCGAAGAAATCTATGAGGCCGGGTCCTAGAGCCATTCTGTCGGCGTTAGAAGGTGCACGTATGGCATTGTCCAAAGGGAAAGTCAACGTGCCTCGTATTTTACCCGTCCCTAATAAAATCGGCGGTTTCCTGCCATTCCTTATCCCCATTTTCGCGGCTCTCAGCGCTACAGGTGCCTTAGCGGGTGGTGCAGCAGGTATAGCAAAAGCCGTGGATGAGGTTAGTGCTAACAAGCATCAATTAACAGAGGCTAAACGCCACAATGCATCCATGGAGGCAATTGCGTTGGGAAAGGGATTATACCTGAAACCCTATAGAAAAGGTATGGGACTGTATTTGAAACAGGCAAAAAACTAATAAAGCTGCCACACCGAGCTCTCACCGATATCGACTTGCTCAACTATGCCAGAGCTATGAAAATTCCACATTTTCGAGGAGTTTTTATGCGGAATGATTTACCCAATTCGGGACCTAGGACGCGCGAATCTGCAATTATCAATCTTGATGATAAAAACGGTCCGGGGACGCATTGGGTTGCATATGTCAAAAACGGCAACGATGCGGTGTATTTCGATAGTTTTGGTGATTTACAACCACCTGGAGATCTTATGAAATATCTCGGTGTTGGCAGCGTAAAATACAACCATAAGAGATATCAAGAATATAACACAGTAATTTGCGGTCACTTGTGCCTCAAGTTTCTCAGTGGACAGCTATAAAACAGGTGCATATCGAAGATATGATATTAGTCATGGCTCAATCGTTCACGTTGACACTCTCCGGAGAATCATCTATATTGGGGACTCAATATTTTCCGCCTATCGAGTTATCAGCAACAAAGGAATATGTTCTCGGGCTCATAGAGCTCTTGACATTCAACTCAATTCCTAATATTGATGAAGGATGTAATAAGTTTCACATATCACATCCGCAGAGATCCGTGAATGGTATTCAAACACCCGACACAATAATTACAATACTCACAGGTAGCTATGAAATCGACGATATTGCAAGTTATTTGAAAAAGTCACTACCCAAGGATATTACAGTCAATCTAAAAGCTAACAATAATGAGCTGCATAGTGAAATCGTGTGTAATCATGCGGTAAACTTTGAATCAGAAAATTCCATAGGCCGACTGCTTGGATTCAAATCAAATATTCTCCCGGGCGGTATTGCCCATAAGTCTGAGTTACCTGTTCGCATACTCAAAGTCAACGCCTTGCGTGTTGAGTGTAATATTACCACGGGTGCATACATAAACGAACATCAAGTACACACGATTCATCAATTTTTCCCAACCGTTCCGCCTGGATATAAGATTGTGGAAGTGCCAACAAACGTCATTTACCATCCAATCACCGTGCGGTCAATACACGATATACAATTGAGAATAGTTGATCAGAGCGGAGACTTGGTCAATTTCCGAGGCGAAACCGTGACTATACGATTGCATGTGAAATCTTTAAGATAATATGGGTATAGTGTTTGAGCGCATAAGAAAGTCTGGTGGTAGCTATAAAAGTCCGACAATATGTCCAAGCATCATCAGTCATCGAGCATCTCTGATTCGAGTGACACATCAGAACGCTCAGTTTCTCCAGAGCCTAGGACTTCGACTTCGCGGTGGAAAATAAGAATTCGTTGTTATATCTGCATATGCCCATCTCGAAAATGATAAAAATCCAAACACCTGTGACATTCGATGAGTCGATTGCTCACTGTGAAGTGCATGCACATCATCCATATGGATCGTCTACATTCAAGAATAATGATGAGATTCGCATCACTGTGCAGAATCAAGACTCGTGTGTATTACCAAGCAAAAGTTCACTCCATATCTACGGCAGGATTACAAAAGCAGATGGCACCGACGTTGGTGCAACCACGGAATTGGTCAATATGGCTGTGTGTCATATGTTTAGCGAGATGCGTTACGAGTTGAATGGTCAAGAGATTGATCAAAATAAGAATCCGGGCATCATGAGCGTTATGAAGGGATATTTATCATTCACACCCGGACAGCAACATCTTCTGGAAAACAACGGCTGGCTGGTTGACAATAACAAGCTGGCTAACACCCAGGGATACTTTGACGTTGTTATACCAATGAATTTTCTGCTTGGATTTGCTGAGGATTATAATCGGATTATCGTCAACGCAAAGCATGAGTTGATTTTGACTCGATCGAACAATGATTTGAATGCTATACGTCAAACTGCTGCGGATGAGATCAAAGTTTCGCTCCAGAAAATTGTGTGGCTGTTACCATACATCAGACTCTCGGATCCTGCAAAAATCAAGATCCTCAATTATATAGCCGCAGATCCTGCTATATCTATGAGCTTCCGCTCGTGGGAAATGTACGAGTATCCAATGCTGCCTGCAACAACGAGACACGTATGGGTTGTCAAGACGTCGACACAGCTAGAGAAGCCAAGACAAGTTATACTAGGATTCCAAACAGCACGACGAAACGATTCGATGAAAAATGCTAGCGAATTTGATCACTGCAACATCAGAGATGTTAAACTTTTCCTAAACTCACAGTGCTATCCTTATGGGAATTTGAATCTCGATATTACCAATAATCAATATGCCATTCTCTATGATATGTATACTAACTTTCAATTTTCATACTATGATAAAGAACCCGAGCCGCTTTTGTCAAAGAGTAATTTTTTGAAACAGGCTCCGCTTATTGCTATAGATTGTTCCAAGCAGAATGAATCGTTAAAGAGTGGACCGGTGGATATTCGGTTAGAATTTGAAACTAGTGTTGCATTTCCAGCAAACACGTCAGCATATACTGTATGATCATACACGATCGCATTGTTGAATATAACCCCATCAGTGGGACCGTAAAAAAATTAACCACATTTTAAGAATTCTGCATGCTTGAGAACTAGAATAAGCTTATTATAAACCAAAAGGATCAATGAATAAATGTATTCACAATTTATATATATACACGTGTCATAAGTATTTATTTATTTATTCAACCCAACCCATCCCATTACATAAGTGATTTTTTGTATGTATGTTCAAATTTTACTACAAAATTCAAATTTATTAAATTGGCCGCCAAGGTAGAGGATCTGAAGACGTTTTCCAGCTGCCTCTTTGTTTAAATCGGCGAGTTGAGCAGGCTCCTCCTCCAAGATCTTGCCGATTCTCGCTGGTAGGAAGATGACGTATTCGTCATCGATTGTAGCCAAGACTCTGGGGCCGAATTTCTTCTTCACTAGCTTCAGTTCAGTGATGTCATATTTCTGTTTAATCTCCAAATCAGACATCTTTTTCGTCAGCATATCATTCTGCAGACGGCTGGTGTTGTTGATTTTGCTGAAGTCCATCTGCACACGTACGAATGAATAATTTGAAATTAGTTTTTATAATAGAATTGAATATTATTGACGTGTGACAATATTCTTACCTTTATCAAACGAGTTTGCAACTGTTACGTGTTCAACTATATGTGGGGGTTGTATCAACGCTGAAGAGTCGGGACGCACGAGTGCAGCGCCCCGCGAGCTCTGCGCTTTTAAACCATCATCCCCACTACGATCCTCGAGAAATATAGGCGATTTTTTATAATCCCCCAAATACCAGTTTTTTAACCGCTGAACGTTCTCGAATGCGCAATGGTACCCTCCAGGCACATCCCCATGACACTCGCCATGCCAGTGAAATATTTTTGATTCCAATCGTAGTATTCGAAAGTTTGGACATCCCAGCTCGTCTAGATCAACTATCGCAGGTATTGCATCATCTTCAGTGAAGATTTTTTCCACCCAGCGTTTCTTCTCCAATCCCTTCACATAAATGGAAGTTGCATCATGCACAACTTCTTTCACGATTTTCAACACATCCCGATACACCGTTTCCCCAACATTCCAGGGTATTCCATGGTGGAACCGTGTTAGCCACGAATTGAGATTCTTATACTCGCTCGAGAGAATCACCCAAGAGCATGGTGCTTTGAAAAGGATGCGCGTGATACATTGCTTATATTCTTCATGTCTGTGAATGCTTATTGCAGCTAGCTCTTTGACAACAAATTTTTCCCCGAAACGTCCGAAACCTTGCAGATCCAAGATTAGCTCCATGTTAACGGGCGTGTGTATGACTCCAAGTATAGACTAAGATTGTGAAAAAATTCTAACACTCCGAATGATATTCATTGTCCTATTCATTGGAGCTGACCGCGCACCATGCTGGGTGCGCGAAAGATTTAGCGGTTGGACAAAAATAAAGGGGTTCAAGGCATATTTCACTGTCATTGTGAACAACATTTATAGTTTCGTTTTTCGATGAGTTTGGCCTGACTTTGAGGCATGTACCGACAAGTTCGGCTTGACTTTGATGCGCGTTCCGACAAGTTTGGCATCAGGTGGATGCATGATGGAAAATGGGGTGAAGATCGTCCCACGCAAGATCTGAACCATCCCACATCCATCACCTTAAAGTATTGCGGAAATCTTAAGATCTAGATAGTATTTATTATTCTATTCATCGGGGCCGACCGCGCACCATGCTGGTTGCACAAAAGATTCAGTGGTTGTACAAAAGCGTTTCGCCGCATAGTTCACATTCATTATGAGCGACATTTATAGCTGCGTTTTTTTTTTGGAGGGGTTTGGCTCAATTTTGAGGCGTGGTTTGTAAGGCCGTAGATCGGTAAGGTTGCAGAAAATCGGATAATTTCAGACCAGCTCGCGGATCGGTAAGGTCGGAAAATCGGCTGATCGGCAAGCTGATGATAACATACCTGCTCACTGATCGGTAAGGTCGGAAAATCGGATAATCGGCAATCGGATGGTAACATACCTGCCCGCGAATCGGCAGTGGCGCCCCCGCATGACGCAAAATCGACAGATAACATATCCGCTCTCAGATCGGTAGTGCAGAAAATCGGAATTCTGAGATCGGTATTGCAGAAAATCGGCAGTCTGAGATCAGTAATGCAGAAAATCGGATGGTAACACCACCGCAGCGCCTCTGGCGGCAGATCGGCGAGATCGGTAATACAGAAAATCGGATGGTAACTTACCCACTCAACAATCGGCAAGTTACCGACTGTCGGTAACCCACGACTGCAGCGCCTCTGGCGGCTGTTCCAGAATCCCCATATTATATCTACTTGAGTTCTTTCCCGTCGTTCCACCTGGGTATAAGATCATTGAAGTACCGTCTCACTTCATTTACCTGCCAGTCACCGTGAGGACCATAGATCATATCCAACTCCGTATAGTCGATCAAGACGGGGATTTGGTCAATTTCCGTGGAGAGGTTATAACTGTGAGGTTGCATATCAAGGCTCAATAATGGCAATAGTTTACAACAGGAGTAGTTATATCAGTAAGGTGAGATGCCCCAAACACGTCAGTCGTCAATCGGTTCTCAAAGAGCTGACACCTCAGAACGTGCTGCTTCTGAAAAGCTTGGGTCTCAAGGTTGCGCCTTTTGGAAGAGGAATTCCCGCAAAGTAAGACTACGATTCGTTTGCATCTGTGTCATCTGCTGTATACCATGGAGGAGGAAATCTTAGACATTCAAACACCCGTCGACTTTGACGAGTCTATCGCACATTATGAGGTTCACGCACACAAACCTTATGCCTCATCGAGTTTCAACAACAGTGACGAGATTCGTATCGCTGTCCAACACCAAGACCTGTGCGTATTACCGTGCAAGAGTTCGTTGCATGTGTACGGGAGGATAGTCAAGGCTGATGGAACTCCGTCGACTACCGCAACACTGGTCAACAACGGTGTTTGTCATCTGTTTGAAGAAATGCGGTACGAGATAAATGCTATTGAGATCGATAGGAGCAAGAACGTCGGTCTCACCAGTCTTATGAAAGGTTACCCTTCTCTACGACCTGGGCAGAATTGGATGTTGGAGAATGCTGGTTGGCTTAATGTGAATGCAAGTCATACCGATGGTAACTTCGACGTGTGCATACCGTTGAAGATGACGCTAGGGTTCGCCGAAGACTATCGCAAGATAATCGTCAACGCCAAGCACGAATTGATCTTGACTCGTTCGAAGACCGATGCGAACGCGGTTTTACAAACTCAAGAAGAGGAATTCAAAATCCTGATCGATAAAGTCGAATGGTTGTTACCATATGTTAAGCTCTCGGATGAGCGGAAAATACAGCTGTTAAATTTCATCGAGAGAGATGCGCCGATCTCAATGAGTTTTCGCAACTGGGAATTGTACGAGTACCCTGTACTACCCACCACCTCGAAACACGTTTGGACCGTGAAGACGTCGACTCAGCTCGAGAAACCTCGCTACGTCATATTGGGTTTCCAGACAAGTCGGAAGAACAAGCCGAATAGAAACGCTAGCCATTTCGATCACTGCAATATCACCGATGCTAAACTCTTCTTGAATTCTCAATGCTATCCCTACGGGAACCTGAATCCAGATATGAGTCATAATCAGTATGCTCTGTTGTACGAGATGTTCGCAAATTTCCAAACCTCCTATTACGGCAAGGAACCTGAACCGTTGCTGAAGAAGAGTGAATTTCTACACAGAAAAAAAAGTTAACTTGAACCAAGAAAGTGATTAGGAAAATCAAAATTATCCATGACGAAGTAAGTATTTTCTTGAACCAAGGAATTTCCTTAATTCAAGAAAATTTTTTACTCCGTCAGGAATGATTGCGAGCTTCCTAACTATTTTCTTGAATCAAGAATATTTATCTCCAGCGGAAAATTTTTTTTTTTCTGTGTACAGTACGCTCCCCTGTTCGTGATTGACTGTTCAAAACAAAACGAGTCGCTCAAGTTTGGACCAGTAGATGTTCGTCTCGAATTTGAAGCCAAAGATAACTTCCCTGCCGATACATCTGCATACTGTTTAATCTTACATGATCGTATAGTTGAATACAACCCCATAAGTGGTGGGGTGAAGAAATTAGTATAAAACCCCGTACCACCGAGCCGTAGAGATCAGTTGAGTTCGAGATGGAGTTCGTCATCGATATGCAGGGTTTTAAAAGACCCTTTGACAATTTTACATTAAAAGAGTTTGCCATAATTGCTATTGACCAAGAAGCACCACCTTCTACCCTACTATTTGAACCGCCGTACGAATGGAAGTGTTTACCAGCCCGGTACCACAGTGAAAATTTATGGCTCGAGCGCAATCTCCATGGTTTATCTTGGAGCTCCGGGGATGTATGCTATAAAGACATCAATCTTATTCTACCAAATCTTGTACAGAAAGCTCGAAACATCTACGTAAAAGGATTAGAGAAGAAGCATTGGCTGCGGAAAATCATAAAAGATTGTCAGATCATTGATATGTTGGATCTTGGTTGTCCCTCGCTACAGACATTGAAGAAGGTGTCCAACACTACCAATTGCACGCACCACAGTATACCAAATTCGAATTGTTCAGCGCAAAACGTCACGTTATTACGTGATTGGTTATTGAAGTATCGCGCTGCGAACGCAACCATACCTGAAGAAAAACGTCCACATCCGAATAAAGATATGGTTTGCTGTCATACGTGTCAAAAGCATCATCGATGAGAAAAATAATCTTTTACTGTAATAATTATCAGAACTTTGTATCAATGTATCTTGAAAAACATGTACCCTCGCTTTATGAATATCAAACGTTGTATGAATGTGTCTTTACAAATAAAGCTTTTTAAATGAATATACATATATATAATATACGTCTTCTTATTCACTACCACATAGATATAGTATTAGCAGTAAAAGAAACAAAGTGGTTAAGCTGTATTATCAACAATCTCGAATTATAGTCTTGCATCTCTTTTCAATGTTTGCATTCCATCTGAGGTTTAACTCAATACTCCGCTTGAGAACTTAGGATACTACGCATTAGATGACGTTCAAGGTCAGGAAGCTACCAGAAACGTCTTCGAGACTCCACATATGACCTCATCAAAAAAGGGTGAGCCAATTTCTAGAACGTTCCAAAAGATCTTTCCAGAGTCGGTTATTCCAAGAACAATTTTTCTGAGAATCATGAGGCTTATCATATTTTTGCATTCCATACGCAAAGTAACTCGATCCCCCGAAAACTTCCAACAGGGTGCCGAAAAATTCCAGGAACCGTTTGTTTCCACGAATCATTAGCTAGGACTTGCATCTGCAGGTTTTTGCGCAGGGGTATCAAATCTCACAGGGTGCCGAAAAATTCCAGGAACTTGGCCTTGAGGAAGCTTCTGAAAGCAAGGGTTAGAATCAGGGCGCGTGACGTCATATCATAGGTATGTGCCGTCAAATCAAGGGTATGTGCCGTCAAATTAAGGGTAGGTGCCGTCAAATTAAGGGTGTGTGACGTCATATTGAGGGAGTGTGCCACCATTTTTAGGGTACGTGCCGCCATTTTTAAGGGTGTGTGACGTCATATTAAGGGTGCGTGACGTCATTTTGACACGTCTGAACAAGCCAGCAGGCATCAGCGAGCATGACGTCACCCTATCAACCCCCTCCACCACCCTCACACGGACACGGCGGAGGCATGCATGTGTGTGTGCGTGCACGTGTGCACTAACACGCGTTGGTCCAGAACCGGCCTAGCCTATCTACTAAGAAATATCTTCGGTATAGCGCGCCCGAACGCTCTATTCAGCGGTTCGTTACGGCAAGCGCTAAGTTAGCGTTATCTCATCTGCTGAGATGGTGAGGGTTTTGATCGATTGGCACAGAATCCCTCATGTCTGTGTTGTTAATTTATAAAAACCATGAATAAAGTATATCATCAGGAGTGGACACGTAAATTCCACAAAACGCTTGTGAAACTATTTTTGCAAGCACCAATTCCATTTAAAAGGAGTTTTATAATTTGAATTTGAATTTTAACGTCGCCGAAGCATAGATATTCGAGAAAGTGATCCAAGGACTTTTCATCATAAATTAAAATAATTATAACTTTGCTTTTTAATTTTTCTAATTTCATATAATAATTTAGTTATAATATGTTTCAATTCTTTTGTTACTTGATATTACTCATGAAATGAATTCGAAATAAAATGAACGGTTGTGCAAATTTCGTGCTGTCGCAGCTTCAATAATACGATATTCAATACACTATTTAAGTTTGGAAACCTTTTGCAGCAAAAATCATGCGTTCGGAGGACTAACTCTTTGTGGAGTTTAATCATCAAGAACTAGAAAGTTTATCAGACTCATTTAAAATAGTAAAGTGAATACAATCAAGTATTTACATTTTACATTACATACATTTTTTTAAGTATACCTTTAGATAGGTTGAAATTTTTAAAAAGAAGTTAATTTTTTTTTTTGAAATTTGACGACTCCGATAGTATCCAAATAAATTGTGATGTTTGAGGATGGTTTGATCTTCACTATTCATATCTTACTACATGTATAACTTTCAGTCAAATAGTGGCTACGCTGAAAATCGAAAAATACAAAATTACTCTTTCAAAAATATGTTTATCAAAAAGTTATATGTTTATCTAATAGAGACATCTTTTATGAGGGTCAAAAATTCAAAGATCAGTCCAACGTTAGTTCTAGTTCTTTACAACGACCAGTCAAAATAGTGACTGTTCAGAAGTGTACTTCCAAACTTTTGCCTACGGTGATAATTTTGATGCCGTAACGTTGTATACTTCAACACTTATGCAATTACTTAGTTTCATTACATGAGTTTGTTTTTTCATCGGCACCCATGGGTGCAAGCAGTGATGTATAAGCCAGCGTAGTTGAATATGAGACGCAGCAAACAGAAGAGCACTTATCATAAAGATTTAGGTGGACCGCTGCATGGATGTTAGATTTTTTGGTCTGTCATGGTCAAGTAAACAAACATTCGTCATATTAACATAGAACTTTTAGATAAATTGATTTTTGGCATAGAAAATTGAAAAACAGTTATTAGAAGTTGTGAAATTTTAGAATATTGACTCAAAACAGTCGATTACTTGATATGATTCAAGTACTCATTACACTTAGCCTTACACACACCAACTTGCGCTTGCCACTTGCTGAATGGGCTTAAAAAAAATTCCAAGTTTCTGTTTCAGTTTTCCAAAAATGATTCATATAAAGGTGCATATACCCTCTTAAATTGTTGGAAGCGTTAAAAAATTCTATGAGCCGTTAGAAAATTCTGGGTAAGACGTAGATTTGTATAAAGAGATTCATCAATTAGAGCCAACCATTCGAACATTCAGCCAACTGCAGGCGCGATGATTAACGTTAGCTTCTTTGTGCAAGTCTTGGACTTATGTTCCAAAGTGCACAGAGTTGTTTCTGTCAAATGCTGATGCAGATTCGCGGACAATTTCGGCGGCAGGTGCCTCCAGTTCCTTTGTGGACTCAATATATTTGTCCAATTGCCATAACAAGTGGTCGTTTGATGTTTGATGTGACATATCTGGAGCAGCAGACTTTGTGTTTTGGTTGATCACTTGTTCAAACTGCATTGAGCAACTACAAAACGGAATTTGATACTACGTACAAATGGGATATCATACAGTTCTAAAAAGTATGGATATTAAATGATATCGCACGAACATTTCTTTGACTCAACGAATTCTGAGTAAGATGAATTTTAAAACGTCAAGCTTACTTGGCACTGGACAGAGTGAATGTTTAATCTGCCACGTTTCAGAGAAGAGAACGAATATTGACAACAATTTCCTTCGGCAAGATCTCTTCACACATGACATTATTTGTAAAAGTATACGAGCATCATTGCAAAGGGTTCTTTCTTGAAGACTTATTATAGTTAGTATCAGCTGGCCTCCCGTCGCTGCATTCCTGTATACATTCGTATCTCATCACAGATAAATCCCATAAACATCGTGAAGTGAACCAAATCCCTTTGAGTAGTGCAAGTAGTGGGTATTGAGCATGAATTGAATATACGCAACAATTCGTAGGCCGAGAGTGCTAGTTAGCCTCCATACAGTGAAAATAGCACGATTCGCTAAAAGATATAAATAAATATTTCCACAAGAATACCATAACTTCAGGACATATAAATATAAATTGATTCGTACAACAAGCATTTTTAGGGGGGTTATAAGGTATGGGAAGGTGCACATCAATGGTTTGTATCAAAAAATATATGGCTCGCAACATCGAAACAAGGACAAGGGAACATCTATTACTATAAACCCTTTGTAAAACAGAACGTATAATTATTCGATGTCCAACAATTACAATAACTGTGGAGTTCGCAAAATTCAAACATCAAATACGAAGATTTCAGAGTATAATAAGTGAAAAATCTCACCAACCCTGTAGACTTACGCGTCCTATTATAGAACTATTAGTATCGAATCGTTTACAGTATTTATTACTGTAAAAAAATTAGTATCTTAAGATATTCACGTTGATGTTCCAATTTATATTCTTATTAATTCATCCGAATAGCACCGCCGCTTATAACCCACACACGTACTACAATGGATTAAAATACCCTGAAAAGAGGTGCAAATTCGAAACGATTTTCATGTGAGTCATAAATGGTAAAAACTTTTAACACGTGTTAGGAATAAAACATACGCTACAGCAATAACACACAGCGTAAACGGCTTTTTACACGGTAGATATTTGTACCGCCATAGATCTGCGAAATACGCCGGGGGTACGTGGCCCGGAGTCATGTGAAAAGCAAACGCCATAAACAATGTAGTACATACATCGTTAATATACGCCCGGGCGATATGCAAATTATCGTATTGAACAGAAGTGATCTTAATAGGGGTAACTCTTGACGTTTCTTACATCGGGGTTCCCGCCAAAACAGCCGATGGCGTTGCTTTATTTGCGTACCTGTCGATAAGATAAGACGTTGATAAAGCTTCTGTTGCGATTTAGCAATTTAAACATCCTTTCATACAGCAAAATCACACTCATTCATTTTTAATATCATCCCATCCACGTTTAGCTCCAACTATTTGACATTGTACTAGCTGTAAGATTCGTATAAAATAGAGTTTGTATAAGCTTAGTTTAGAACATCTCATTTTTTGATTACACGTATTATAAGATTAGTGTATATTATTTAAGATTTTATTGTATTGTGTCCTTCTACGTCTGTGGGTCAGCGGCCAGCGCGGGTCACATCAAGGTAATTAGCCACTACCGCACATATTTATATATATGTCGGAGAGACAGCCGTTGGCTGGTCAGGGGCGGACATAGTTGCTCTTGCAGGAGCTTGTCTTACACGTAATTTAATGTAGCTTATCACTAATCACTATTTAACATAAACCTAATTCACTTATAATATTTCTATCTCTAGTATAGTCTTTGCTATTTCGCTAACAATAGAGTATCACGTACAGGGCGACGCGACAACGAATCCACCCTGCCTCTAGAAGTCTCAATGCTGTCTATCTTTTTATTACCAACCACTGGCTCAGTTCGATTGCAACTGACTCTTAAAATCAGCATCTTCTAGGGCTGTGGCTACGTTCGACAAAGGCTCTGGTTCTCAAAGCCTCCATCTCGCATCCCCCTCTACGCCACTCATTAGGCTTAGGGTCTACGCTTAATCTTAATACTAACAAATATACCTAGACTAAACTTTAAACCAAATACGGCTCAATAGTCTCAATATTTAGATTTAAATAAACACCACAGCCGTGAGAAAGAGCGTCCAGAATATCACGCGCCGACATATATATTTACACACCATGGTTTATCATTTCGGAGTAATCTCTTTTATGACGCTCTCGGCGCAAGGAACTATAACAATTCGGAATATTATAACTTACAATTGGAGAGTGCTAACATTGAATTGCAGAAGGTGCTTTAGTTTTTTATGAGTCTTTACACATCATTTACAATAATATAAAGCATCATTTATTTAATTATTTTTTGTTTTCATACAACATTACTCTGCCAAATATTCTTGTTATCAAATTTTACAATAACTGGTTTTTCCGGTAAACTGCAATCTCTACAAAAAATATGATTGTAGAAAAATTTTGTTTGAAGAAAATATACATGTAAATGGGGTATTCCACGTCATTTCGACCAAGGTTTGACCAACATATTTTTAATTTTTTTTTTTATAAAATTAATTTACGTAATAGCAGCACTTGAAAAACGCTCAGTTCTTTCTACTGTTTTTTTTTTTTATTCAAATTTTCATTTTACAAAAATCCATTCAATATAAATATATTCACAAAACAAAGCTTTTGTGTGATTACAGTTTCAAAATGAAAATACGGTGTCCATGATCAATTAATTGGCGAATTTATCTTCAATTTTGTAAACTTTTTCAATTTAATGTCAGCATAGCTAGTCGTTGTTATTTGTATATCGCAGCAATATCATTGTTGCTGGCTTGTACTCTCGCACCAATAAATTTTGTGTATTACATATGTATGCTACACACACATATGTAGCACTGCTTTACTAGAGTTGATTAACTTTAAGATGGCTATGGGGTGGGTCGGCGGCGGAGCGTTGGATGCCGAGGACGAAGCAGACGCGGTGGCTGAACTGCGGGTAAACCGAAGGCATCTTCGGGATACGCAAGATCCTTTTGCTTTACCTGGAGTTCAGTTCCGCGAGCTGTTTCGTATATCGAAGGACTTGGCCAGGGATCTGGCGAACGAGCTTCGCCCCTATCTGGAACGAGAAAGATCCAGTGGACTATCCGTCGAGTGTCAAGTAAGCATGAATGATTTTTTTTTAAGAATTAATTTATGTTGCAATCCAACAAGTATGACAAAAATGGTCAATCTGAACTGGTAGTAAATACTCTATGGTAATATGAAATGTGTTGTTTGTACGTAATACAAAATTGTGTTCCATAGCTCTTGTGCGCTGTCCGAATATACGCGGTTGGTTCATACCAGCGGGCTGTCGGCCAAGATTTTATGGTGGCGATTAGTCAGACTGCTGTCAGTCGCTGCCTGAGATCAGTGACCGAAGTCATTCATGACCGCCTGTTTCGACAGTGGGTGAAGTTCCCGGCAACGCCAGAAGAGCGAGAGGCAGCTCGTGGGAAATTCAGACGGGCACCGCACTACCGCAGCCTTTTGCTGGAGCGATTGGTGCAATTGATTGCACGCACGTGGCAATCGTCGCTCCAAAAATCAACGAAGAGGCCTACGTAAACCACCACGGTTACCATTCGTTGAATGTGCAGATGGTTAGTTACAGTTGAATTGTCCTTCGATAAACAAAATACTTGCAATCTTCAAACTTTCGATAACCACTCTATTGTAGGTATGTGATCCGGATCTGAGAATCCTCAATGTGAACGCCACATTTCCGGGATCACGGCACGACGCAGCCATATTGATGCAGTCGCCCGTAAGAACTCTGATGGAGTTGGCTTACGTTGATGGAGAACGTGGAACGTGGCTGCTGGGTGAATACCATTAACATCATATAATTATGCATTTTGTTTATTGTTAAAAGTAGCATTTCGATGCATCTCACTCACACGTTACCGCCCGTCGTATGTCACCTCAAGTGAGGTATTTACAATACGAACCAAAAGTTTGACAAGTTTTACTTTCTATGAAAAATTCGGAAAAAGTATTAGGAGAACTGAAAAATTCTCTCTAAACATTTTGAAGATACTTGAAGTCTTGAGACTCTCCTAGTAGAGTTTTTAAGAATTTTCTACATACATTGTGACGTGAACTATCTACGGGGAGGAAAAGACCCTGGTACAGCACAATTCGGCGCGGTATCGTGAGAAAATAGAATTTACGAGAAAACTTATGCTGGGCGCCAGACGCGATTGCGTCGATTAATTAACAAAATACGATACGATAAACTCACGATTGCGACGATCGACAACTCAGCTAACTCAGTTCCTTATGATACTTAAAGTAGAGGGGCAGGGTACACCATTAACAAATTATAATTTCCTTCAGTGTGCCTTGCGGCCGTATATTCTTTGAATTAAGAGACAATATATACGATATAAGATATTTATAATAACACAGGCGATAGGAAATTATTTAACAAAGCGATAGATGATATAAAATATCAGGTTACACCAACCAAGTAATTTTTACAGTAAGTGAAAGCAGTACAATAAAGAAAATGAATACGATAACAAAATTAATAGAATGATAAATTGACAGATTAACAAAATAGTATTGTTAGCGATAGAGAGAAAGTCCTTGTTACGATAGCAAGCTCAACTCAGATAATTTATTGAGCGAGACAGAATTTAAGAATAGACGATACCAGCGAAAGCATGCGTTAGAGACACTCGATATAAAACAAGTTATTAGACTCCAGACTTGGTATCACAGAGCGATACTTCGTACCCAAAAAGCAAAGTATATCATAACACAGCTAAACGCGGCGTAAGCCTTCTGTTTTCCTTTTCAGCAAGTCAGTAACAAACGAGACAGTGGCTACAGTATTTATATGCGACGTAATTCAATCAAGTTAGCGATATAAATGTTTTACTGAGCGATAGGGTGGTTCTAAACCATACGCAAGCAATAGTTACGATATTAAAAATATTAAACGATAGCAATACTGAATTAATAAACGATAGCTGTACAGAATTTATAAACGATCGCAGTACAGAATTTACACAATTTACACTAAATATACCTGTAACGCGGCGCCGAAGCGACTCGCGGCTACTTCGCTGGGGATACTCCAGGAAAAGGAATTACGTAGTACAAATGTCATAGACAAGATAAACTGAATAATAAAACTACAATAATAAGCGATAGCGATAGCCAGAAAAATAGAAAGCCAGAACATACGATAGAAAAGCCTACGTAGCTAACTAGACGCGAGGCTGTTTAGCAAAGTATAGACGATAGCCGAGCTTCTTAGCTCACAAAACCAAATTAACACAGAACTTTTGCTTAAACGACCTCGTGTCTTTACAAAAAGGATCAAGACCTTACCTCAATCGGCTTCTTTGTTGGTTAACGATGAACACTATAATTTTAATACACTATTAAAATAAGACTCGATATGATAAATGTTAGGATGCGATACGTGTTGCGATATATGGAGCGATATTTTGATGCGATATTCGTCGGCTGAAGCGGTGAGGCGGCTGCGTCGGAAATCCAAGCGAGAGTAGACGGAGCAATTAGCGTAGCTCACTTATATAGCCTTTATCCTTTGCTCTGGTCATCCTTCCTAGCGAAAATAGGTCACGTGATGTGTGAGGTGATTTCGTGCTTCATATCTCGATGATGATTGTTGTCATATTTTGACAAATTCACCGCATGCTTGGTGGTGTGTTTTTACATAATTAACAAAAATACAAATGAAATTAGCTTAATTCTAATTTTTCCCTAATCCTTAATTATTTTCCTGGAGTATCTCCCTAGGCGCCACCTCACCGACTTCCCGACAGTTCCGCCCTTGTAGCGGGGTTAGACTTATACTACGTCACAACATATACACGTATTCATCAGCTATCGTCTTATTTGAAAATGAACAGGAGACTCAGGCTATCCACTAGAGCCATGGATGATGACACCAATCCTCAACGCTCGAAATGGAACCTCGGACTTTGCCTACACCGCTGCCCACTGCAAAGCGCGCTCCGTAATCGAACGGTGTTACGGAGTACTCAAATCAATCTGGAGGTGCTTACTGCAGGTCGGGTTCATTTCTAGTTACTAACGACTTGTAACAAGTTGCCTACTCGTTGCTTTGCCAATAGGTTTATTATAGAATAATTGACGAATTATGCTGCCGCATTGCCTAACGTGAGTTTTCTATTTATGTAAAATCAGGAACGTGTGCTGATGTACGAACCAGAACTGGCCACGAGAATCGTCAACGCGTGTGCAACGTTGTATAATATGCGTTTGCACTATCGCTCAGACGAGGAAGTTGGGGTCGATGTGATGGATCGCATGCCAGCACAAGAAGCCGTGGTAGAACCACTGGAGGCAAGAGACCGTCTTGCCGAAGCGAGACGAATCCGCAATGAAATTGTGCGCAACCAGTTTGCGTTATAATTAATTGCATCGGATACCGTCGTTCTATGATTATTTGGATCCCACAATAATTGCAGATAAGTAATAGTCATTGAGATTAAATTTTTTATTTTTATTATGGTAAATTTAAAATACTTTTAATTTAATAACAATTGATTCATTTATCATCTACATATGATTATTTGGATCCTACAATGATTGAAGATAAGTAATAGTCATTGAGATTAAATTTCTTAATTTTATTATGATACAATTAAAATACTTTGAATTTGATAACAATTGATTTATTTATCATTTACAGATGATTATTTGGATCCTACAATGATTGAAGATAAGTAATAGTCATTGAGATTAAATTTCTTAATTTTATTATGATACAATTAAAATACTTTGAATTTGATAACAAATGATTTATTTATCATTTACAGATGATTATTTGGATCAAACAATGATTGAAGATGAGTAATAGTCATTGGGATTACATTTTTTGTTTTTATTATGATACAATTAAAATACTTTGAATTTAATAACATTTGATTTATTTATCATTTACAGATATGTCGGAGAACACATTCTACGAATAAAGATAAGTAATATGTGGTGTTAATGTTACTGCTTTATAAAAATTCTCACTAAAGTGCTTGGTAACAGTTGAAAAGCTGGAATATGCTTATTGAATTACGGTTTTCTATCAAAACTATTTGTACTGTGGTATTGTTATCAGCAAAAGAAATTCATATCTATTCATAGTGATAGAAGGTAGATTGATATCAATATGTTTCAATTTTTTTACTTTTTATCACTTTAGGGTTCATCACCTCAGGGTGATAAGAAAAGTATTGGTTTCTGTCGAAAAGTAACTTTTGCTAATTTCAACGAGTCTTCACGTTTTCGACTCTACAGAATCCTAAAAACTGGTTTTTAGAATTATGTAGGTCTGTCTGTCTGTCTGCCTGTCTGTCTGTCTGTCTTCACTGCCGAAATTTGTTATTTATTTTTTAATACAGTCAAAATATCCTGTAGCCTATCGTTAATTTTATTCATCGCCTCTCTGGTCATTTGTATTCTGTCCCTTTCATTTTCGGCAGCAAGTAACATCGCTTTGGACATTGTCTGTTGATGAAAATATTTGTATGAAAACATTTCAATCAAAATTAATTGCAAGATAATATATGGGGCATTCCACATCAACTCGACCTGGTTTTTACCCTTGACCTCTTGGATTGGGCCCCCGATTTTTTGTAGGATTGGTCTCACTTTGAAAGGCGCTCAGTTTTTATTTCAGATTTTTACAAACGATTTGAATTTTCTACAATTGTTAAAAACGATCATATTGATCGACACAATTTAAAAATCTGAAAAAATTCTGAAAAATCGTGTGTCAGATATCAAAATTTTTAAGCTTAGAGCCGAAGTGGGGAGATTTTTCCTTCCTACTGTTTTCAGGCTTTTCCCGATAAAACAAAACGATAAAAAAATTGGAAGCGGGAGTTATTTTACTATGGATGGTCGCTGAAACATTTTCATATGTTACACCGAATTTTAAAAAAAAATTTTAAATTTTTCTCAAGAGATTTTTTCTAAAAAAAAGAAAAAAAAATTTTTCGAAAAATCTTAAAAAATTTTAATGTTTCAGCGACCATCCATAGTGAAATAACTCCCGCTTCAAATTTTTTTATCGTTTGCCTTCGGAAAAAGCTTGAAAACGGTACGAAGGAAAAATATCCCCACTCCGGCTCTAAGCTTGAAAATTTTGATATCTGACACACGATTTTTCAGAATTTTTCAGATTTTTAAATTGTGTCGATCAATACGGTCAATTTCAAAAATTGTAGAAAATTCAAATCGATTTTAAAAAATTAAAAAAAAAAACCCAGTGCCTTTCAAAGTGAGGACAATCATACAAAAAATCGCGGGCCCGATCATCCAAGAGGTCAAGGGTCAAACCCAGGTCGAGTTGACGTGAAATGCCCCATATATTTTAATGATTCTTACTTCGAGAATTTCATTTTGTTTTTTCTGCAGCTCTACAAAAATTGCAGTTCTCTCATCGGCCACGGTTCTCAGCGAAGTTCGTTGCCTTTTTGAGTTTGTGTCAATGCGGGTTGTGTTAGTGTTTGATTTGTGTGCGAAGTGATTTGAAAATGTATGTGTCGGGTGTGATGAGCGTGTTGAGGTATTTTGAGCTGGAGGTGAGCGTGTGGCGATATCTTGAGTTGTCAATGATCGTGACCGTGTATATGTAGTTTGAGTCAGTGGTGAGCGCGAGCGTAAGCGGATGAATGAATTTTGATCAGAGGTTGAGGGTAAGCATCTGTGAATAGTTTGAGTGAGGGGTGATCGTGAGCGTGATCGTGAGCGTGAGCGTGTGTGACTAATTTGAGTGAAGGGCGAGCGTGAGCGTGTGTGAGAACTATGAGTGAGGGGTGAGCGTGAGCGTCTGTGTGAAGTTTGAGTGATAGGCGAGCGTAAGCGTGTGGCAACTTTGTTTATGCTAGATTTACGTTGGTGTAAATGTTCTGAACGATTTGGTTGAGCAACACTGTCTTCTGTATGTGAATAAAATATATGTATTTAATTTTAAGTGGGCAAAATTCGTGTCGCGCAGATCAATTGAATAACGTTGGATATGATTTGGAATACTTGTGTTAGTGATAAGTATCCACACATTTGTGGACTTTGGTTAAAATTTAAATGCAATGGATAAAGTCGTGCAAGAACACTGAATGTTTATTTTGCTTACGAATTACAGGTAACGTACGATATTCTGCAATTCCAAATGCATCAAACACGCGTATCTCCTCTTCCGGGTTTTCGAATAGAGGTGTGGTGTCTCCGGCCATGAGTTTCCGCAGCGATTCCTTTTTGAGAACATCATATGTTTTATTATTACCTCATTATAATTATTATTATTATTATTTTTTTTTATTATAATTACAATTTTGATTATCATTATTATTCTTAGATTCATGTTGGGCATTACTTCAAGTTTGGAATACAAATATACTTTTACAAAAACCTTTATTAATTTTCATGAATTACTCAAAAACGGATGATAAAAAATTGGTTACATGATCTTTCAATTATGCCGTAATGGGTATAACAAAAAAAAATGTACACTGTGATCAATTGAAGTGTATGACTATAAAACTCTTATCAGAGAATCCTCGCGTGCCACTGCGAAAAGTTTCCGCACATATACTTCAATTGTCGAAGATTCGATTTAAATGCAAAAAAAAATTAAATAATATTGAAATTATCGGAAATCGTTGGTTCAACCTTTTTTATTCCTTTTAAAATTCTAAATTTGTTTTTTGTTAGAGTTTCAGTGAATTTCACCCATAAAAATATTACTTATGTTTAATTTAAAATACAAGATTCTATACGCCTTTTTATCTTGACACGCGGTAACCGTTATACACGCGATCTGTATAGTAATCGTATAAAAAAAAAAGGTGAAATAATAACAGTAATACTGATGTAAATTTAAGTTATTACTGTAATCGAATTCGCTCTAATTAGTTCTTCATTTTTATTAATTTGTAAAACACATAATATATAAGATTTAGAAATATCTAGTGCATATATAAATCATAATGACTTTGATAAGAAATATGAAAATTAAATATAATCCACAAATTGTGGAGACAAACTTAATTATGTACTTTATGAAACTCGAAATAGACAACTATATTTCTAAAAAGTACCGGAATAAACTTTTTTTTAGATGTTATCGCAATTGGGTATTGAAATTTTACAATTAAATTGATAAATTTTGCTGACAGAGATATTCTAAATAAGGTAAGTTATGCGTGGTTTGATGTACAAAAAGTGAATGATATATTTTCCATACGGGTTTCTCGGTTTTGGATGAACTAGTATTTTTGTATGCTGTTACAAATTTAGAAGGGTATTTAAATACTTATGTTTCAAATTTAAAATTCGAGTTTTTAAAACTACGTGAGTTGGAAGACTGACGCTTCGAAATTGAAGAACACAATTTAAACAATCGTAAATATTCTGTGCAATAATAGATAATATGGTAGGCAGTATGCAATATTAGGTAAATGCAATTACCACAGATACGGGCAATGAGTCAGCGCCACCCCGTACTCCCTCAACGGCAGCGGAGCCGATGACGCAAAGGACTTTCTTATCCGTGTCCGTCAACGGATTTGTATCGTTAAAAAAGTTGCCCGTTTTCCGGTGTTCCGTTTTGATACCGGTAACTTTTTTTTTTGAACGATCTTTCATCTCCTGCCACACCTGCAGTCAAGTATTAAGATTTATAATGAAATACCCAAAAACTGAGATTATTCGTCATAATACAGCACAAGTGAATGTGAATGTATGTAAATTTTGGGAATCGATATAAACGATTGAGTGTACGAAGTTCGTGGACTTGAGGGCTTGTAAGGTCATATTGAACAACGAAATCTCTATAAATATCCGAATGATGATAAACACTCAATAAACTGTTTCATTCCTGACTCAACTGTAATAACCACTTCATTATGAAAAGTGGGAAAAAAGTAGCACATATATGATTATCTTTTATACTGTTTATCTCCAGTTATCGGGTGATCAAAGTTATTCATTTCACGTAAATGCTGTTTCCAGTTTTTCTGGTTTTTTATTTTTTTACAAATAAAGTTGACAAGGTTGAGTCTGGAATAAATAAGTCCTATATGCAACGCGGGAATGAAGCCGATTATTTCCTTGTTGGATATTGTACTATTAAATGCAATTGTTACAGATTGCCGTAAATGAAATATAAATTTAATTAATGCTTACTTTTTGCCATTGTTCGGTAGTCTTGTGTTCGCCTTCATTATCAAGCTCCTCGGCGAGCTCATCCCATTTGCTTTTCAGAAGCGTTGCGCCCATGGGCCCCGAGAATTTTCCGGCAGAAAATTGTTATGGGCTATCATATATTCAGCCAGATGATCTTTTTGGGCACCGCTTACCCGTGGCCCTCGCGGCCCTCGCGGTTTCTTACCAGCAGTACTACTAATAATAAATCAAAAATTCTTCATCTTTGAAATGTGAATATGCAATTGTATATTGTTAATGTTTGTGCCTTATGTAAAACCTTTTTTTGCGATAATAATTTATCAATTATCGTTGTTCATATTTATTCAAGATGGCATTATTATAACCCGTAAAGTACAAAATGATTGTTCTCAGTCCGTTGCGATTATGTTGTTATATGTATAAAACGGATTAATATGTCCGTATTAAAAGTGTAGGAACCACAGTTCAAATACCATCATAATTTTAAAGTAATAAAATCACAACTTACCTCGTTTTTATAATTATTTTCACAAATCAACTTAAATATCAGCTCCACAAGCGTCTATTTCAAGCGAAAGAGACGCGACGGGTAATTATTTCAAAATAAATGGCACTCACCAATGATGTACGATGCAACTCCTCTCAAGTCACAACAATCAGTAATTTGTATCGATATAATTTTTTCCGCAGAAGTAATAATAAGTTCCCTCGATTGAAGCGAACACATATCCCCCGTTTTTTTTATTGAGAATTTATTATCCCACACAAGTTAGAAAAATTATTCAAAAATTGATTAAGCCTATTGAAAATATAGGAGCCAATCGTTTATCGAGTCGAGTGGAAATCAATTTCCTTCAAAAAATATCTGCAAGTCAATTCTATTTAACTCAATGGTTTGGGAGTTCTGAGACAAAAACACGCTTAGCAAAAAAAAGTCTAAAATTGCGACGATAGACCTCTTAATATTAATATTAAGGACTCAAATTCTCACAATAATTTTTTTTTGTCGACCCAAACAATATTTACGATATACTTGAAAAAAAAAATTGTCGATTTTTTTGGCCCAGTCTGATGTCTATTCAAGAAATATCTTCGGTATAGCGCCCGAACGCTCTATTCAGCGGTTCGTTACGGGAAGAGCTAAGTTAGCGTTATCTCATCTCTGCTGAAGGTTTCGATCGATTGGCACAGAATCCCTCATGTCTGTGTTGTTAATTTATAAAAACTATCAATAAAGTATATTACGAGGAGTGGACACGTAAATTCCACAAAACGCTTGTGAAACTATTTTTGCAAGCACTAATTTCATTTAAAAGGAGTGTTATAATTTGAATTTTAATTTTAACGTTGCCGAAGCATAGATATTCGAGAAAGTGATCGAAGGACTTTTCATTGTAAATTAAAATAATCATAACTTCGCTAGGAAACCAAAATTGATATAAATAAGGGTGTCTTTGTGGACGGATTATATATAACACTCTTATTATACGAATGATTGGCACGGCGGGAATCCGTCGGACAAAAAAAAGACCTCGATGTTACGGATGTTTTTCATTTTCGAATATGTTCTAGTATATAGCTTAAGAAGCAACTTTTATCTATACATATAATAGATATGAATTATATACACAGAAGTTGCCGATTCCGATGGTACTAGAGCATATTCGAAAATTAAAAAAATCCACGACATCGATGTAAACTTTTTTGGTCAGCTTGGCGTGGAGTCCATCATATAATTATACGTATTTATAATTAAATAATATATATGAAAATGAACGAATATGTCTATATTAAAGTACATTTCGTTAGAAGCATGCGTTTAGAAATCTCTCCGGTAGCGCGCGGCTCTATTCAGACAGTTCGTTATACGGCAAGCGTTAAAAGTTAACGCTCTGATGCCGGAATTCATCAACGTCCGTTAAACGTTTGACCGCCGTAATATTTAACGGCCCGTTAAATTGTTTTGTTTCTATTGTTGCAATCATATGAAATTCTTAACCAGCGTAATAGCTATTACGGCTGGTTGAAAATGACCGCCGCGGTTACTGAGCAACCGCGCGTCTTGTTATCAGAGATGCGAACGACAACAAGCTATTATAGTTATTAATGCGTGTCCCTTAGCAGGACGCGCGGTTGCTGTGCAACCGTGGTAGTCATTTTTAACCAGCCGTGATAGTTATTACGCTGGTTAAAAATTTCATACGATAGCAACAATAGAAACAAAACAATTTAACGGGCCGTTAAATATTACGGCGGTTAAACGTTTAACGGACGTTGATGAATTCCGGCATGAGAGTCTCGTCACGGCTGGCGTTAAAAAATTCGATTCGATATAGCAAGATCCGTAGTTAGCGTTATCACGGAGTCGGGATTTCCGTGGGTTCGATTGTTTATTAGCGTTAATAAACCGGGCGATCTCCGACAGTTGGTGCCCCAAAACAAAGCATATGGGCGCTCGCGGGGCTGAGCGGGTACAAGCGGGGCAATGCAGTGGCGTAGAATCGGGGAAAAAGTTAACGCTTGCTCTAAGTTAACGCTCGAGTTACAGAATCGCTCCCCTGGACTGGCTGTCGGCGCCTCACCTACTTACCTCGTCGGAATTCGCAGCTTCGCGTCATTTATTCCACGGAATGATGCGAACGCTCTCAATTAGTGAAAAATTGCCTTATCGGTCTCTTCTTAGCCCGAAATTTAACATAGAATTACAAATTAACTAAAAAAATCATAACAATGATAATAATCGAAATGAAAAAAGAAATAAGGAGAAAGCAATTATACAATACAAAATAAAAAAACAAAATAAAGATTTATAAGTTAAAAATTTTCATTTCAGCCTCACGGTCGAACTTTGATTGTGTTTGGTTAAATCGATGCATAATCACGGTACAACTATAGCCAGAAAAAAATCTGATTACCACGTTTCTCAAAATATTTACTGTGATTGCAACAAAATGTCATCTGTGGCAAAAGCTGGTGTAAAATTAGAAATAATTGATCCGATCTCAGGAATGAAATATATACTTTCGATGAACGAACGTGACATAGAACGAGCAAAAAATGGTAAAAGTGTTATGAATATGAAAATTGCAGTAATTAGTATACGTATAATGTATGAATTATGATTTTATTGCAGATGATGTTTATGTTGCTTCCTTACTAGAGCACTGTAGTAAATTGCAAAAGGTTCACACAGCTCAGAATGAGAAGAAGCGAAAAATTGATGAAAAGAGCAGTTCAAATGTTATGAATAAGACCGCAACTAGTGACCCAATGGATGATCAAGTCATCCATGATAGATATGATGAAGATGCTACTGATCAAACTTACGACAAGGCAGATGATTTTTCTGCAGGTACTACAACTAAAACTAATGACCCAATTGATCATCAAACTATAGATACTACTAAGCAAAATTATGACAACGCAGATGATTTCACCGCATCTATAGATAAAGAAAATAAACACCAAGGTACTTAAACAGCTAATGTACGATAACTATTATCAAATGACAATTTTTGTGGACCAACCAAATTTTTTGTGTATAGCAACCAAATTATATACCAAGATATAATTTACTTAACGTTATACTGGTCGGATAAACTTTAGAGTTCACATATATCCGAGCTTGCAGAAAATTCTAAATCTTCAATCCAATCAAACTATATTCTTTTCCGACTCAGGGACTTACAACTGGTCAGATAAAGTGACATTAGATTTTATCCTCACGTATAAAGAAAATGAAACTATGTTTTCAAATGGAAAATTTTCTCAAAAGGATTGCTGGTTAAAAGTCAAACAAAATTTAGTGGATAAAGGATACAATGTATCCAGTAAAAAGTGCTCCACAAAATTTTTATCTTTAAGGCCCATCCCTAGTCGCCCACCTCCTTTTTGCCGAAAAAGGGGCGGGGGAGGCACATCTCGATTATTATCCGGGCCCAGGCGTCGAAGACGCAAAAATAAAATGCAGAGCGGCGATTCTATTTCAATTCCAAACACATACGTCCGAAAATATGTTTGTTTTATGTGAAAATAGAGCTGCAGCACCGCTTTTAGATTTGTCAAATGTCAATTTCCTCGGCGGCCATTATTATGTAGCTGTACGCCGAGTTTCGCTTGTCCGGGAGGTAAGTGGCGCCACGAATATATTGCTCCGACGCAAGAATAGTACACTAAGAGAGTGATATCCTTGGGTCCGACGGTAAGTGTAGGAGTCTGTAGGCAGGACGCGCTTGGTATTCTGTGGGTAAGACCGCTCTGGCAGGCCGCCATGTTACACGGTACGTGATCTCTCCGCGTGTCTTTATCACTGACAGCTGACTACATCGATCGGTGAGTCGGAGAGATCACGCACCGTGTAACATGGCGGCCTGCCAGAGCGGTCTTACCCACAGAATACCAAGCGCGTCCTGCCCACAGACTCCTACACTTACCGTCGGACCCAAGTATATCACTCTCTTAGTGTACTATTCTTGCGTCGGAGCAATATATTCGTGGCGCCACTTACCTCCCGGACAAGCGAAACTCGGCGTACAGCTACATAATAATGGCCGCCGAGAAAATTGACATTTGACAAATCTAAAAGCGGTGCTGCAGCTCTATTTTCACATAAAATAAACATATTTTCGGACGTATGTGTTTGGAATTGAAATAGAATCGCCGCTCTGCATTTTATTTTTGCGTCTTCGACGCCTGGGCCCGGAAAATAATCGAGATGTGCCTCCCCCGCCCCTTTTTCGGCAAAAAGGAGGTGGGCGACTAGGGATGGGCCTTAAAAAGAAGATACAAAGACATCAAAGATCATAATTCCAAGTCTGGTAACAATAGAATGACTTGGCAATACTATGACGTATGTATTCAGAAATAGATGTTATTTTAGTAAATTGCAACCACTCATTATCAAATATAAGTTACACCATTTGTTTTTTATATGTATATAGGCTATAGATGAAATATTTTTCAAAAAACCGTGGATAGCCCCATTAGCTACTGCTCCATCCACCAGGAAAATGCCAGCAGCAACTTCACCAACAAGTGAACATGTAGCACATCCAAAAAGCAGCTCTGGTGAGAATTGCAAAATAATGTCTTCACACATGGCCCATGTAATCTTTGCTGAATAAAACTACTTTTACATTCAAATAATACCACTTTTTCAGATTCTAGTAGAAAAAAGGCTGATGTTCATTAGGCCGAGGCTTAATAATTTTTAAAAACTATGGGCGAACTTAGCTGGAACCCGTAAGATTGATTCTTCCCGTGCCTCAACGCACCTGAAGTTTTCCATAAGATTTACACGTGAAAAACCGGTTCAAACGAATATCTTCCAAAAAACCACAGAAAATCATGAGATTTTTTTTTCAAATACATCATTTTCGATGTATTTTGAGACGCTGAATCAAATGAGACCATCAGATTTTTACTGAATCTGCGGAAAAAAAACTATGGGCATAAAATGCCAAATATCTTGAAAATTCAAGAAAAAAGGGTAAAATAAATGGGTTTCAGTGTTTCTAATGATTCAAAATTACGAAATGTTGTTATTTAAAACCTCTATTCCGATTAATTTAACCCGCTGAATCGAATGAGATCATTCATTTTTAGTGATTCGACGAAAAAAACAGTTATGGGCATAAAATTCTAGATGTATTGATAAAAAAAATTAAGAAAAGGAGCGATTGATGTTTTGCGATGTGAATAGTGGTGAAGAATTCTGACAGGTTTTTTTAAACATACATTTCGTTATTCGTATTTCGTAACCACTGGTTACGAGCCCGATTCAAATTCAGTTCATTTTTGTGCAAAGTGTTATTCGCGTGAACAGATACACGCTTTAAAAACCAGGTTTACATTTTATTTTTTTGCAAATTTATAACTTTTCATAAAAAAAACCATTCAAAGTTGGAATCGAGTTTACTGATTTTTGTTATCGTTTGAGTATTTGCAAAGTTTTTTATTCAGAATCTGTAAGATTGAATCATTTCACAAGAATCCTCGTCTCAAAATATAACGAAATGTATGTTTGAAAAAACCTGTCAAAATTCTTCACCACTATTCACATCGCAAAACATCAATCGCTCCTTTTCTTAATTTTATTTATTAATACATCTAGAATTTTATGCCCATAACTGTTTTTTTCGTCGAATCACTGAAAATTAATGATCTCATTCGATTCAGCGGGTAAATTAATCGGAATAGAGGTTTTAAATAACAAAATTTCTTAATTTTGAATCATTAGAAATATTGAAAACCATTTATTTTACCCTTTTTTCTTGAATTTCCAAGATATTTGGCATTTTATGCCCATAGTTTTTTTTCCGCAGATTCAGTAAAAATCTGATGGTCTCATTCGATTCAGCGGCTCAAAATACATCGAAAATGATGTATTTGAAAAAAAAATCTCATAATTTTCCGTGGTTTTTTGGAAGATAATCGTTTGAACCGGTTTTTCACGTGTAAATCTTATGAAAAACTTCAGGTGCGTTGAGGCACGAGAAGAATCGATCCTACGGGTTCCAGCTAAGTTTGCCCATAGTTTTTAAGGTATATAGAAATGATTTTCGCCCGGCGAACTTGAGAAAAGATAAAAAAATTTAATAAGCCTCGGCCTAATGTTCATAGTTACCTAAAAGAACTAACTGATTGTAAGAAGGAATTGAGGATGGATAAAAAGCAGTACAACGATGCGAAAATTGCACGCTTAGATACAATGAATAAGCTACTTGCCAAACTGGTCGACAAAGAAGGCAGGCAACACCAAAATTAATTCATATATGTATCTATCTTACCATTTTTCATAATAATTTTTATGCATATTTTCAACTAGAGGTGTTGACATTGATACTCTCTCAAAATTTGCAGAATTTGTGTTTATATCTCTTATTTTTATGTTACATTATGACGACACTTGTCGGTTTATTTTTCAAATGATATTATATTTTTACGTATGAACGATAATTTTATTATAACAAGGTTCCTAATGTAGTACAAAGTTAGCTTTAATAGGTAGACTAAAGATGTACTGATAATTCTAAAATTATTTTTGCAAAAAATATATGTTCAGTCCAATTGATATGTTATTACAAATGCTTTGATGACGTGAGGATCGTGACATTGCAATAAAAATGCGCATAATGCTGTAAATGTTGGTTTACTGGGTTTACAATTATCTGTGTTCCAGAACTTCACCTCTTTATATTGGCAATAACTGTGTAATTGCTAGTCGCTTCTAAATTCCTTCTTGCCTACCGCGTACTTCAGGACCGCCCTCCTGTTGATCATTGTCAATCTCGATGTAAGGTAGTTCGTCAATCAAATCATTTTTCAAAATGCATATATTATGTAATACACAACAGGCTAGGATATAATCAGGAATCAAATCTGTTCTAGCCATAGCTAAACGGTCTAGTAGAGAGCGGAAACGGCCTTTCAATAACCCGAAAGATCTTTCAATAACCATTCGTGATGACGACAGGCGAAAATTGAAATTCTGCTGACGAGCAGTTAAATGTCTATCATTTTTGAATGGGACCATCATGTGTTTACTAATAGCATAGGCTGCATCTCCAATCAGGTGGCAATCATCTGGAAATTTTGTGTCATCGTTCAGGTACTCTTGAACATCAGATAGTCGTAGCACACGTTGGTCATGCATTGAACCTACCTGTCCTGCATAGCAATGGAGGAACAGCATTCTGTGGTCACATACAGCCCATACACAAACCACATCTATGTTAGTGTGATATAATTTAATTATAAATATGACTATTGAAATTCAAAGATTTTCAGCTACCTGTAATTGTATAGAGTGATAACCCCTGCGATTGATATATGCCTCTGGATTTTGATTTGGCGCTTGTATCCCTATATGAGATCCATCGATAGCTCCAAGAATTTTCGGGAACCCCTTTTGTCTCTCGAATTCCCGACACGAAACTTCGGCTATCTCTGCAGATGGCCATTTAATAACCTCTGGAGCTAGATTGCATAGAGCTTTTGTCACTCGTCTGACTGTCCTAATTGCAGTTGCCCTTCCAACATTGAATTTTTCACATACAGATCTAGAAACATAAATACAAAATACAAAATGCATCCCTGGGGAAAATTTCTACTCCCAAGGATTTCTAGGAATTTTTCGCGAATTTTGAATATTTCATATAGTTTTTCATTAAAAGTTGTAGATTTTCGTTGTTTTAACGAAAGTTTGTAAATTTTCATGGTTTATCATACAAAAATTGCAGATCTTCGTAGTTATTTCGAAAATTTTGTTGAATGTCTGGATCAAACTAAAAAAAAGTTACAATTTCTTATGAAAAACTACAAAAAGTTCCAATTCCTTAAAAATTCGTCGATACTCGTAGAATTGTTTCAATTTTCATAGCATTCGTAAAAATTCGTACAATTATTTTCACCAGGGATGATATATACGATGAAAGATTCAAGTTTAACACAAATAATAAGAATAACTCAATATCAAATATAAGGGATGTTTGGTACCTATAGGAGTCTGGAGTTGTAAGCACCCATATTGCAAGTAAAATCTGTTTCTCTACTGGTATAGTATTTCTTCCTGCAGTTGAATTATTTTCATCTGTATTTTGTCGAATTATGGCTGGAGCAAGCAGAGCCAGGACTTCTTGAAAAGTTTCACGATACATCCTGCTGTAGGAAAATGTTCAAAAGTATAATATTAAACATATCTAATGTTCTACCGAAAGTATAACTGATTGTTATACATATCTACGATATATACCCATATATCTTCATAAACTCGCAGTTACACATGCTTCTGAATCAAGGGCACGTAACAATCTGAAGTTGACATACCGGTAATGAGCTTGAAATTCGTTATTTGTATATTGGGGTACAACATTTTCGACATAATTTTGAATTCTTGGGATTCTTCGACTATGCCCTCGGTATCCCATTATCATGAGCAATAACTCCTCGTTATCACTATCCGAAGAAGCATCGGATTCGGAAGATTCTACCAGTTCCGGTAATACTGTTGCTATTATTAATCGGGCCATTTGTAAAAATTGAACGTTTTGATTTTGTTATTCGTGTTGCCGCGCTGCTAGTCGCGCCAAAGCGTTCCGAAATAAAGAGAAAGAGTGGGGGTTAAATTCGGAGTGTAGCAACTAGGTTAATTTGTTCTTCTTAGCTACACTTTCTACACTTTTACCAGATTTTACACTTTTCACTAGAAATTTACACCTCCTATTGGGCGAGTGTAAAAAGTGTAAGGAAAGTGTAAGAAAGGTGTAGAAAGTGTAGCTAAGAAGAACAAACCTACTGCTGCGATTGCGGAACGGTCGTTTTGTCCAGAAACTGAGCTGCTGATGAAGTAGCATGCAGCTTATTTCGGAACGCACCCAATGTTCATTGATGGAGTCCGCAGTGGCTCACTATTTTTTCGGACCAAAACTAAAACAAGTTTACTATCTTGCGAATTTCATGTGGCCATGCCCAACGAAACAGTAGCCAACAAACAATTGGGTTCAGTTGTTTGTTGGCTACCGCTTCGTTGAGCATAGGCAGATGAAATTATTGCAAGATTGTAAACTTGTTTTACTTTTGGTCCAAAAAAATAGTGAGCCACTGCCGACTCCATCATTGAACATTACTGTACGAGATATTTTTTTAGAAAGGCCATAGGGGGGTAAGAATGTTAAATCGGCCACGGAAAGATATTTTTATCATACTTTGAGGATATGTATAGGTACTGATAAAAAATTAATATCCTTAAAGTTTCAGATCTCTATCTCAATTGATTCTCGAGACATTGAATGAAAAATGAAAAATAAAAAATATATTTCTTCTCAAGATTGACATAACCGATTGATCTAAGCATTTAGCATGTTTCTGAGGCTCGCAATAGCTCTTTTAAAAATAAATAACAGCAATATAGCTTGATGAGATGCTTAATGAAAAAATGTTTTTGCCTAAATGCTGTTATTTAAGTATGATAAAATTTTGGCACAATTACGAAAATATTTTGTTTTTTCAAGCCTTATATGCTACCTTATAACATATATTTCTTTCAAATTCCTTAATAAGATACGCCATAGTGGAAACAAATCAATACCATTTTTTAGCTCAAATAATTAGTTTATTTTGATGTTTTTGGCTTCAATTCTTCAAAGGCCGTAAGGTGATAAGCAGGGTAAAAATGCCTTTGCGAATATCTCAATAATATTTTATATATGGATAAGTAGGTATTAATAAAATACTAAGATCCTGAAAGTATCAGATCTAAATCTCAATTAGTCTTCGAGAGAAAAAAAAAAAAGGAAATAAAAAATATAAAGTAATTTTTTCCCCAGGATTGACTTTACCGATTTGTTTGAAATTGTTTGAATTTATTGAGAGAGTCGAAAGACAGATTCTTAGCTTAATAAATTCATGATAAAAACATGTCTCTTAAATTTTTATTCACTGCTACTTTTCGAGCGAAATGATGAAACTATCATTTTTACGTCCCTTATAGATTCCTCGATAGCTCTTCTTTTTCAAAATATCAACAGCGGTATGCCTCAGTTAAAATGAATAAAAAACGTTCATTCCCGCAAAAAAAAACTGAATTATTAAACAAATTTCAGCCATATCATTCCAAATTGTACTGTGTAGATAATAGGTATACTGAAATAATTCACTGACATTAGAAGTTATAACAAAATTTTTTCACATTCGTAGATGTGAATTTATCAGACAAGCCAAACTCAAATTTTCAATGCACATTTTACTTTATAAAAAATTTAGAATGTTCTTTTCATTTGGTTTTGTTTGGTGTTCTGTGGATTACGCTGCCTGAAGTAAGTGGAAATCTTACAGTTAAAAAGACTTTAGTATTGAAACTTGATTATTGCATTGAAAATTTGAGTTTAGCTTGTCTCATAAATTCACCTCTACGGATGTAAATGCACACGAACGATAATGTCACTACAAACAAAATTTTTCACGTTGCTTGATAATTCAGTTTTTCTGGAAACAAAAAGTTTTTTTTTTTTTTTTTTTTCAACTACGACGTTATACCGTCACGAATATTTTGAAAAAAATCCGAGTTATTGAAGAATTTATAAAGAATGCAGGAATGATAGTTTCATAATTTTGCTCTCAAAGTATCACGGTGAAATCAAAACTTTAGAAAAAATAATTTTTTTGTATCATGAATTTATTGAGCTAAAAATCTGTCTATTATGTTTAGAAAAGCTCTGGATTCATTTAGTAACATATGATTAAATTTTCAAACACATCGGTCAAGTAAACCCTGGGGAAAAATTACTTTACATTCTTGAGTTTGTTTTTTTGTTCTCTAAACCCTGATGAGATCTTGAGATCTGATACTTTCAGCATCTCAGTATTTTAATAGTACCTTTAATAGTACTTATTCATAAAATATTATTGAGATATTCGCAAAAGGCATTTTTACCCTGCTTATCACCTCATGGCCTTTGAAGAATTAAAGCTAAAGACATCAAAATAAACTAATTATTTGAACTAAAATATGGTATTGATTTGTTTCCACTATGGCATACCTTATCAAAAAATCTGAAAGAAATATATGTTATAAGGTAGCATATAAGGCATGAAAGAAAAAATATTTTCGTAATTGTGCCAAAATTGTATCATAGTTAAATAACAGAATTTAGGCAAAAACATTTTTTTATCAAGGATCTTATCAAGCTGTTATTTATTTTTGGAAGAGCTATTGCGAGCCTCAAAAACATCCTCAATGCTTAAATCAATCGGCAAGGTCAATCTTGAGAAGAAATGTTCCATTTTTTAATTTTTATTCGTTTTGTCGAGAACCAATTAAGATAGAGATCTGAAACTTTACGGATCTTAGTATTTTATCAGTACCTAGATATCCTCAAAGTATGATAAGAATATCTTTCCGGGGCCGATTCACCATTCATATCCCACTGTGGCTTTTGCAAGTCAGTAGTCTTCATAAGGTTGGATTTTTGTGCGAACGCACGAACCTTGTATTGTAGAATTCATCGAGATACATGAAACTAAAAATTTGTACCAGGCCATTAGGTATTTCACATAAGCTAACCTGGATACACGTGGGTTTCTGTTCAAAGGCATCAAATGGCGAACATATTGAAATAATGAATAAATCCCAGATTCGACAAAGGCAACCACGTCAAAGTTACAGGATATATGCAATCAAATGGCGTTAGCTACTCATTCATTTTATACATTTCTACACATCCCTCCTACACATTTTTATCGATTCTATTTCATTAATACTTCCGAATAGAACACTGCAAAAGGCATTTAAAAGAACTGCGTGCAGATTCCTATAACGAACTTATAGACTACTTGCAAAATGCTGCAAATGATTTGTGAATGGTCGAGTAATAGATCAGAATCGATGGAATAGAATTGATTACCGGATGAATTCTGTCTATCATATATTCGATGTAAAAACTTACTCCGTAATTGGTATACCTATATCTCATAATTGTATTAGCTTATAATCTGAAGAGTTTGACGATCAACTTCAACGACAGCTTTCAACATTTGTAGATCTGAAACCAACGTTTATAATGACTTGATGTCTGTGACAGAATAATAGGTTACATGATAACAAAACAGTCCTTCGAACAGAAACCGCGAATTGCTCTATACATGCGCATTGCGCAGTGCGCATTTCGCGGTGACGGAAGTTGCGTCATATCCGTTACAATCTCTTTTTTAATAGACGGACTATTTACACGTGTGATTGTATATCTTATTCGGCAAGATCCCAATCTAACCTCAAAAAACTTTTGCGAGCATGTACTACTTATTCATTGCGAATACGTTTGAAAACGTGCCAATACGTACAATAAAAGACAGAAGTGAATCTTTTCCTTCTATGATTCCGCCAGTTCCCAATTTGTAAGTACCTTATATTTACAAATTGATTCCTCAACTTTGATTCAAACTCTTGTTGCTAGTCAGCTAGACTGGATGTCTGGAACTCGAAACAGCGCATTTGCTTTTCCTACTTATTAATTTTTGTTATTTCAATCTGCTTTTAGTGATAATTTAGTAAATTAGCTGTCATTCAAATTTACCACTCTACGCCAGAGCGAAGGAGACTACTACAGTTGCCTCGTAACACCGATGAGGATTCTGATGAAAGATTTTCTTCATATCTATTATTCATATCTAATTTTATGTTAGAAATATTATAGTAAATTAATTTTTACCGAAGGCTACCGCTCTGAAAAGAGCGAGGACGACAAATAAAGTTGCTCGTCACAGCGATGAAGATTCTGATATAGAATTTACTTCGTATCTCTTATTCATGTCTAATTTTATGTTAGAAATAGTATAGTAAATGAATTTTTACTGAAGGATACCGCTCTGAAAAGAGCGAGGACGACAAGTAAAGCTGCTCGTCACAGCGATCAAGATTCTGATATAGAATTTTCTTCGTATCTCTTATTCATGTCTAATTTTATGTTAGAAATATTATAGTGAAATAATTTTTACTAAAGGATACCGCTCTGAAAAGAGGGAGGACGACAAGTAAAGTTGCTCGTTGCACCAAAGAGAATCCTGACAAAGGTTTTTCCCTGTATATTCAAGTCTAATTTTGTGTTAGAAATATTATAGTAAATTATTTTTACTGAAGCATACCGCTCTATAAAGAGCGAGGACGACAAGTAAATTGCTCGTCACAGCGATGAAGATTCTGATAAAGGATTTGCTTCGTATCTATTATTCATGTCTAATTTTACGTTAGAAATATTATAGTAAATTAATTTTTACTGAAGGATACCGCTCTGAAAAGAGCGAGGACGACAAGTAAAGTTGCTCGTCACAGCGATGAAGATTCTGATATAGAATTTTTTTCGTATCTATTATTCATGTCTAATTTTATGCTAGAAATATTATAGTAAAATAATTTTGACTGAAGGATACCGCTCTGAAAAGAGCGAGGACGACAAGTGAAGTTGCTCGTGGCACCAAAGAGAATCCTGACAAAGGATTTTCTCTGTATATTTAAGTCTAATTTTGTCTTAGAAATATTATAGTAAATTATTTTTACTGAAGCATACCGCTCTATAAAGAGCGAGGACGACAAGTTAAGTTGCTCGTCACACCGATGAGGATCCTGACAAAGGATTTTCTCTGTGTTCATTATTTATATCTAATTTTGTATTAGAAATATTAGAGTGAATTAATTTTCACTTCGTAACCGCCCGGCCTAAGAACGAGGATAAGCAACTTTTGTTGCTAAACACTGCGACGTTTGTCAAACATAGTGGCAGTACAAATGTTGTACGTATGTACATAAATAATTATCGATTTTTTCAAGTTATCATTCAGTGTAATTGTTTGCATACATTTCGGTGCTTATGAACACTGCCGCGAAATCATCGCAAGTATTTATGTACAGTAATGTTTATGAATGGTTTCCTAGTGGCTCACTATTTATTTGGACAAATATAATAGTGAGCCACCGGGAAGTCAATGTATACATAGGTGTAGCAGACGTCGTCTAACCGGGTTTCTACTATTGAGCTCGGTCAGAAGACGCGTGTTGCGCCATCTGGCGGTATGCAGAGGTACCAAACGTTGGGAACCTCTGCCTTAGCGCAGTGAAGGGGACCCGGTCGTGGCCCTGAAACGTATCACTTCACCTTAAGGGGGGCAGGACTCGATTTTTACTAAAATCAAGTATTATCTCGATTTTCTTCCAAATGGTGATTCCGAATTAATGGTCTGCTTGGCAGGCGATGATTTAAGAGGTATCTAGCATAGAAAATTTACTGAAATGAAATAAAATTTACTTTTGATGCATCGTAAAATGTGGGCGTGTTACGAATTTTGGATATTATTGAGGCCTGCGCATCATTGACGCAAAAAACGTACCCGAACGCCATTACGATTGGAATGAAAAACACGAGCATCTAAAAAAATCTTTGATTCAGGGGTGCGATTCCATAACTTTTATCACTGCTATCACTGTCGATAGATATCATAAGATTGATACGTGCGATGACTTCACGTCGTACATACGAGTGATACTGCGAAATGTGTGTGTATGTGTGTGTGTGACAGTGATAGCAGTGATGAAAGTTATGGAATCGCACCCCAGGCAATAATAACAAATGGACGTCGAATTCCGTAATTGGTAATAATTGTCTATTTTCAAACCTTCGGAAACACATGTTTTCCTATTTCTCGCAATGCCCGAGAGATGGCTCAGCATGCCAAAAAGGTGCAAGATCTATCCCGCCCCCTTTCGTTCACATGGCAGCTATCTTATCAATCCAAAATTCCGCGCGCTCTGCCATCTCTCGGGCGTTACAGAAGGTAGGAAAACATGTGTTTCCGAGTGATTGAGAATAGACAAATATTACTAATTACGGAATTTGACATCAATTGGTTATTATTGCCTGAATCAAAGATGTTTCTAGATGATCGTGTTCGGCATTCCAATCGCGATGGCATTCTGGTACGTTTTTTCACGTTGATAATGCATAGGCCTCGATAATAGTAAAAATAAGTAATACGCCCGTATTTTACCATGCATAACAAGTAATTTTTGTGTTATTTTAGTGAATTTTCTATGCTAGATACAACCAATTCTTCTTAAATCATCGTCTACCAAACGGACAATTGATTGCGAATTACCGTTTGTCGAAAATTCGAAATAATAATTTATGTTAGCAAAAATTGAGCCCCCTTAAGAATGGAAATTGTTTGCTATTTCGTCAGCACAGTAATTCAAATGATCGCTATGATTTCATGTGACCCGATTCCAATTTTTCTTCTAGTAAACATTTTTATTAGAAATACAACTGGCAACAAACCTTACAACGGAGATGTAATGCATGTTTTTTAGTACTAGAACGCATTCGCTCCAAGCACAGAACATGAGTAGCATCTGCAAAGTTCCGCATTTCAAGTTCATGCCGCAGTACTCGCAAGGCCTCATCCTTCTTTCGTTCCATTTCTTTTATGTCATCATCTGCTTTGACACGTTCTTGTCTATAGTTGATAAAATTATATCAACGTTATGTAATAATAAAGCCGTGGTAGCGGATGGTTCAGACTAAGGAACCCGCACTTTCCTTATGGGAAATGGGTCTCGGTCAAACTCTTCGGAAATTTGGATTTGGTAGTCCTTGATGAGTAGATCAAAAGTGTCAATGGGCGCTATGTTCTGAAAGTTCATATTCCGAAGATGCAGCTCTTTAAAGTTGGACTTTTAGTGCGTTCTACAGTAGCATAAAGCCACTGTAAGTCTGTATGTCTGCATTTACATCAATATTTCCGTATATATGCACGCATGTATACTGTATGTATGTATATGTATATTAGGGTGGTTCTTAATTATGTCATTTTCGAATTTTTTCGCTCCTAAGGGTTCAAACGGTTCCTTTTCAAGAAAAAAAAATGTCGTAAAACTGAATGCTCTATCTCAATTTTAACATCCTGCGCAAGACTGCCAATTTTTTTTCCATTTATTTATTAAATACTCGGCTGAATCTTATAGGTACTTTTTCCTCGTTATTAGGCTTAGTTTGTAGATAATTCAACACTTTTTAAAAGTATTTAGAGTATCATTATTGTTACTTAAATCTTCGTACTAGTATAAGCACAGGAAGCCATATTTTTTTTAAAACAGTTGGCTTTTTCCTCCAATATCTTCTAAACGGTTGAATTTACAAAAAAAAATTATTGATATCAATTTTGTAGCAAATTTAATTTCCATCAGATTAAAAAATAAATATCCCGCGCTGACTTCATTCCGGTATTACCTTGACAAGTTTTTAGCTGAATTAATATTAATAATATGCTGATAATAAGGTATCCAGATCCGAACAACTAAATAAGACAAAAGACCGAGGCTGAGTTCCAATCATTCTACTTCCATATCATTTATATACCCTTACACATTTGCATGAAAACACATACATATACACGAATTTAAACATAATATCAACAATAAACCAAGCATCTAGATTTAAGAATCGAATAAGACAGAACACAAACACAAGGTATACGAAATACAGCCACATCTAAACACACAAGGCTCCCAAAAAGGGGATATTATATACGCATATACACCATACAGATATGTACATTCCTCGAAACGAATATATATATATGCCTAACTCATAACTCAGATCGAAGTCTTATAAACAAGTAGCTACTTCCCAATAAGCACTGGTTCGTAGAAAATACGTTTAAAAAAGGCAAATACTCTACGTTTATACCGATTCAAAATGTTCCTCAGTTAAGCGTGTATTTAACATGTCCAAGAAACGTTTATCCTACACGTTTAAAATTTCTCAACAAGCAACGTTTAATCAACAGATATTCACCAATCTCCCACCGCGGTTCAAGAACGTTTTAATATTTTGATGTACGTGAAAAAAAATTAATGTGAACCTCCTAACTGCTTACAATTAATCGTATTTACATATATATATCGATTAAAACGCACCGTAAGCTAACTAAGAAAATCGCCGCAATTTTTGTCCTAACCGGGATTTGAACCCACGTCCGCTCGCATCGCTAATTTATAGTCGCACGCCTATAACCACTACGCCAAACTATCGCATGGTACATCATTCAAGGTTTATCTACTTCTGTCCAGGACCTGTTGAAGTATCAAATTAATACTCGAAATCTTCCAATGTCATCAAAATATTGTAGATTTTTTCCGATAAGTGATTTTATAAAAAATTCTAATATAAATACTATGATATTAATTTTAATTTTAATTTTTGGAATTTATGTTACCAATTTTGACGATCAAATATTATTTCACCCTGAATTATATCATTTTTGTGATAATCAAATATGATTTTAATTAATTATTACTATCAATAAATATATCAATCTATTCTTTATAGTCAGGGCAACTATTACCGGAGTTGATTGAAATCAATATTCGTAGTTAGCGTTACCATTTCACGCAGATTCTCTCGACTACAAAATATAACGTTGAAGTTCCGTATGAAACGGAAATACATCTATTCCTCATAATGAGGACGACTGTTACCCTTATAGTTGCTAAGAACAAGAATGTTAAGAACAACGTAAAAAGAACGTGTTAAATACACGTATCATGCATCCGTTTGATGAGCGTTCATTATTGGGGTATAATTATCGGTACGGACATCGTTGTTAGAAGACCTTCAATAGACGTCCGCATTTTCGATCGATTAGACCTATGAATCGAGTGCAAATTATACGTTGTTATTATCCAGAATCAAAACGTATAATATACATACATAGAATAAACGTTATCTTTACATCCGTCAGATACGTGTAATACGCGAATACACAATGATAAGAACAACGTATAAAGACCGTGTTACATACACGTATCATAGATCCGTTTGATAAGCGTTCAATATTGGGGTATAATTATGGGTACGGGCAGCATTATTGGAAGACCTTTAATATACGTATGCATTTTCGATCGATTAGACCTATAAATCTAGTGCAAATTATACGTTATTATTATTCGGAATCACAACGTATAATATGCATTGATGAAAGAGTTTATTCGTATAAAAATCGTGAATTATGTACGTTGTTTTAACGTTGGGTGATAAACGAATTTCAGAAACGTGCAATATTAGATGTGTCATATACTGATACCAAAAATCAACTGAATATACATGTAATACTCGTAAAATATACGAATCGGTGCTCATTGGGTTGTCACCATAGAATACCGATAAGTTAGATACTAGTGCAAACGTTCGCGCAAAAGAGCACGGCGGGCGGCGCAAATCAAAAGCGATGTCGCAACGAATTCGAAGAAGCCAAAAGCTCGTACCGTATATTTTTGACCCCAAAAGCACCCAGGTGCAAAAACCTTGCGCCAACTACACCCGACGAGATTGAACCTGATCCCTTCCGGTTTGGGCAGCTCCCGAAACAACCAATCAGTGCTCTGGACTACAGCGATTCTTGCAAGCCGATTAGCTGTCTCGGAAATTGTCCAAACCGGAAGGTATCAGATTCAATCTCGTCGGGTGTACATTAAAACGTGGCAACTATCAACAAAAATTTGTTAACAAAATATTCGAAAAAGTAGCATTTGATCTACAAAAGTATTGAAATCAATGGTCGTTGCCAAGTATAATTAAATTCGCTTCCAATTAATTTACGAATGTGACCTGGTCTTAGTTTTCGCTAGGTATTTACATTTCAATATACATAACATGCATAACACGTTATAACATCCAACATACGTACTCATACCTATAGCGAACAATCAATTAAAATTTGGAGTACGTGGTACTTGGCGGGCTGATGTTTGAATTCTCATCAGAATATTGAAATAATTCAATTTATATTTTCTTGTACTATTTACAAAAATGCCCGCCAAGTACCACTACCGCCAATTTTTTTTTTCTTTTCTTTGTTTTTTCGTAATTTTATTTTTAATTGATTGTTCTCTATAGGTATGACCACGTATGTTGGATGTTATAACGTGTTATGCATGTTATGTATATTGAAATGTAAATACCTAGCGAAAACTAAGACCAGGTCACATTCGTAAATTAATTGAAAGCGAATTTAATTATACTTGGCAACGTCCATTGATTTCAATACTTTTGTAGATCAAATGCTACTTTTTCGAATATTTTGTTAACAAATTTTTGTTGATAGTTGCTACGTTTTAATGTACTTGGCGCAAGGTTTTTGCACCTGGGTGCTTTTGGGGGATTCCATTACTTTTTATACACATTTTGATTTGCTTGACCGTTTCTGTGAGATGTTTCTTTTTCCTCGTGGTGTTATTATAAATCTCACTGTTATGAGTTGTGTTGTGACCGATGACTGAAAAATGAACTGTAATAAGAAGCCTCGACCCCCATTAGCGTTAGTTTTCATCGTATATATCATAGACTTACTTTCCATACAAATTCAAAATCATGTTAATGTAATTATACCTATATTCGACAGCCTAATAGGGAGAGTATCAGACATCCGATTCATAGATTTGGATCAAACTTCTAGAGGTATTTTTTCGGATAAAACCATAAAACCCGTGCCATTCCATTCATTCTAATGAGCTCTCGTTTTCCTCTTGAGCTCAAAGTGCTGATCCTAACAAGCAATTCCCGGTTTCGTCTGATAATATTGAAAAAAAAAACAAATTCAAGTTCTGAAGGAGCTGAAGTTATGATTTGGCTACCTAATTGTGATTATTTTATTAATTCGAGTTTGATCACCATTCGAGCCACCGATAATGAAATTATAGTCCTCCGTAGCTTATGATTTTGGCTTTGAAACGTTCGCTGCTTGCCTAGAGTTGTCCACAGAGCTTCAACCTGACAGAACGACGTTGGAAGAATGATGAAAAAAACATTCACAAAGAGAATTTTGGAGAATTCAATTCAAACAAATTTTCAAACAATTCATTATAATTTTCAGTTGCTGAATAATCAAACAAAAAGTGGAAACTATTCTTCAGATTGCCTTATGTCGATGCTTTCTCAACGTCATTTTAAATTAGTACTGTCAAGTTTACCCTCTACGGTCAATTTTTCATAGGCCACGAAGAACTATAATTTTATCATCGAAGACTTAAATGCTGATCAAATGACGTTGAACTAGTGAAATGATCACAATTACACAGCAAAATTACATCTCTCGTTTTTTTAAGTGCTCAAACTCCTTTTTTTATCAATTTTAGACAACTTCAAGAATTGCTCGGTAGTACCAGATCTTTAAACTCAAGAAGAGAATGAAAGCTCATATTTTTACCCAAGGATATCACGTAGTGAGAATTATACATGATCCGAGTAGGGTCATAGTCCTAGTGGCCCATCAATATCAATCTAGTATTCGGCTACGACAATTCAATCACTGAAATTCATTAATTGTTTATTAAAACGGTAATAATTGAGCTCATGAAAATAAAAATTCGGAATCTTATTGGCTATTGGTATTATTAAAATTCCAACACATTTATAATCCCAGATTTAAAAAATTATTTATGAAGAAATGTCATCTAATTTTAATGATCTATCTAGGACCGCATAATGTAAATAAATAATCATAATTCCTTAATCAGCTTCGTATAATAATTTCAAAAATTAGTAATATATATCCAAATTTTACAAATATGAAATATCCTACGAATGACTAGTTTCGATAATTACGATCGACGTGACAATTATGTAGATCTCTCATAACCTCAATCTCGATCACCTCAGCAACCTGACATCACCTCTTATAACCTTAAGGGGGGGCAGCACTCGATTTTTACCGGCATATTTATTCTTTCGAATATCTCGAAGACGGGGGTCTCAATCGGATTGTCCTTTTGGCAGTGGATGATTGACGAGCAATGAGTTTAAGTTAACATAAAAATTCAAGGAAATAGAATAATTTTTTTTTTTTATTTATCGTAAAGTGTGGGCGTGTCACTTGTTTTGCCTATTATTGAAACCTACGCATCATTGACGCGAAAAAGAGAATAAGAGCGCTGTTGCGATTGAAATGCCGAACACGATCATCTAAAAACATCTTTGATTCGTGCAATATTAACGAGTAATTTTGTATTCCCGTAATTAGTAATAATTGTCTTTTCTCAATCACTCGGAAACACATGTTTTCTTATTTTCTTCAACGCCCGCGAGATGGCTCGTGCGCCGAATCTTGCTTTGATGATGCGGCTACCACGCGGCACAATCGATGAGAGATGCAATATGGATCCCGCTCCCTTGATGCGGCCAGTGGCGCCACCGGGTCTGAATCATGGTCGATATTGCTTGCGACTGAGAAACTCTGCTCAATATGCCGGTAAGTGAATAGGCGCCTGTCACTGATGCAGACATGTGGGATACGGAATTACTTTAAAATGGTTACGGAATGTTGTTATTGTGGTAAAAAAGCACAGAAGACTGATAAAGCCAGATCATTTCATCAGTAAGTATGCATAAATGAAAAATATAATATATGTATATGTATGTACTCTTAGTAGAGGTTAGGGTTCATTAGTTTACTATAAAAAAACATATTGTTAGCTGTATAGAAAAATCACGTAACTACCAAAAAGTAAAAAAGTTCGGAAAAAGCATGACGTACTCCAGAAAATAATTATTTGATTATCGCTCAAATTTTTAAAACGTAAAAATTTTGGTAGTTACGTGACTTTTATATTTGGCTAACGATATATCTAGAAATGTGTCTGAACGGGACGTGTTGCTGAACAGTATACGTATATAGAATTGATCATATTGTTTGTCCTTACTCAGATTTCCAAACCAGCCACAGCTACTACAATCATGGTTGAAGAACCTTGGCTCAAATTTTCAAGCTTTGAAAACCATGTGATTGTGTTCCGACCATCTTCAACGAGGATGCCTACTGAGACGAACTCTCAATGTCAAATCAGTCGAGGGAAGCGTTCTAACCCTCTTCGGAACGTATAAATCTGCATGCGCATACTGTTTTGTCTTGAAGACACACGATGACCATAGTCCGTTGCACAAGTGATTACAAATTTTAATTACATCAGATCAAACATTCTAGAGAAAGGATGAGACTCATATCTTAGTACGTCATGTTTCTCTGCGTCACCGAAAACATGTGCAAACCCCACGGGCGACAATTATCAACAGTACGAATCAAACAAACACGTATTTATAAAGTATGTTTGCTTTCAGATTTCCTCTACGAAAGCCCATGCTCCTGAAGAAATGACACGCAAGTTCTAGAAAGAAAAATTATGTCCCCAGTAAAGAGAGTCGCAAGGATTCAAAAACAACACATTGCTCTACTGCAGAAGAGGATTTCTTCACTAAATCCATCCATTCTGAATTGATTCATATAATATAAACAATAGGGTGGTCGTTAAAAATTAAATTCTTTCCGACGCCCAAAAAAATCCTTCCTTTCGACGAAAAACTGAGGGGAAAAAACTTTTTTTTGGTTTTCAAAAGTAAGAACACGTGCCGGTGGCCAATTGAAGTTTATTTTTCGATAAAATTGTAGTTTTTTGGAAATATCTCTTACAGAATTTAGTTTTGAGAAAAATTAGTGGGGACAATTTTGTAGGAAATTAAATTCTCTACAAAAAAGGTTTCCATCAATTTTTCCATAAAGTTCATATTTATCATTGATAAATCAGTTTATGAGAAATAAATTTGCACTTTTTCGTTCTGAAAATAAATAAATAATATTAAATATAATTTGGTAGTCACTAGACCTATTTAAATAAATAATTGTAGATAGAAGTTACAAAATTGTTCATATTTCCGGAAAAATAAAGTTTTTAGTCCTAAAATGACTGACATAATAAAGTTTATAAGTTTACTAATGAGAATATCTTGATAAATATGAACTTTATGGAAAAATTGATGGAAACCTTTTTTGTAGAGAATTTAATTTCCTACAAAATTGTCCCCACTAATTTTTCTCAAAACTAAATTCTGTAAGAGATATTTCCAAAAAACTACAATTTTATCGAAAAATAAACTTCAATTGGCCACCGGCACGTGTTCTTACTTTTGAAAACCAAAAAAAAGTTTTTTCCCCTCAGTTTTTCGTCGAAAGGAAGGATTTTTTTGGGCGTCGGAAAGAATTTAATTTTTAACGACCGCCCTAATAAACAATGATTACACTGGCTTACACGGTTCATATACCTATACCCTTGTCAAATTATGTAATTTCTCATAAATTTATGGGTGCTAAGTACGGGAAAAATATTGAAAACATTCTGTCAGGTCACATTGAGAAAATATTTATTAAATTCAAACTTTAAAAACAATGGCAAGCCGAACAAATAATAAAAACGATCAAATAACACGTAAGCTTTACGATACCGATTACTTTTTTTATCATATATTTCACAATTGCCGTCGAAGTCCAGCGGTGACGTGTTGCGGACATAATTTCAGACGATTTGAACTATTTTGAAGTTGTTCACGATCATACACGGCATTGACTGAAGAGAATTACGGTTAGACGAATGAAAAGTGACATTCTTAGTAGCAAAATGCGACGTGATAGAAAGTTTTTAACCGTTTCATATTAATAAAAGTTAACTGAATAAGAAAATAAGGGTTTCATCTGAGGTACATAAAAAATGTTCAAATTTGTAAACTAATGTTAGACAATCGCTTTATTTGAAATGACAAAGCAAGTCACGCAATTGTACGATAAGTTTTATAATAAAATTACCCATCGAATTGTTCAGCTGCTTATCCAAATGACTATACGATTGATTTTTTTGTATTTATCAATAAACTGTAATAAACTGAACACCGTTAGCGTGAATCGTATTTTCAACTCAAACTCCCTCTAAACGCGCGTAGGCAAACCCGATACGTCAAAGACGTAAGATCCTTCCCTCTCTCTTCCACTGACCTACTGTCGCAACAGGGTTTCGTTACATATGATTGTATGTGCCTGGCTCACTCCGTTAGCGCGACAAGGATACAAGTTCGTGTATACTCTCGCACTCACAGTTCGGGACAGCTGACATCGAGCATTTTTTGAGCATTTTCACCGGTATATTGCTGGGGTAAAAATGCTCAAAAAATTCTGAAAAAATGTTCATTTTCAGGTGCTTCCATTGTAAACATTTCTTCAGAGTTTCAGATTTTTAAACGAATAATTGCGGACGTGAGTGAAAAAAAATTGAAACTTCGGCAAACCCCACGTTATTTAAACGTAAATTTCAAGGGCCCGGTGGCACCATGAAATATTATAATAAAAATTTCGAACTTTGGGAACATTTTTTTTTATTTATTTGAGAACGTTTCATCCACTCGGAGCGAAAAATTTCAAAAAAAGGCTAAATAACTGTCGCCCAAATATATATATATATATATATATATATATATATATATATATATATATATATATATATATACACATATATATACACAGGGTGTAACAGAACTCGAGACGAGCATTTTACAGGGTTAATCTTGGTCAAAAATTTAATGGAAATTTCCTTTGCAAATTTAAAAAAAAATGCTTAGATTTTTGGGGAAAATAAATTGAATAATAGCCAATGAGGCACGACCTATAGACGAGTGCCTGTCGGCTGTCGGTGTGACGCGCTTGCTTGTGTGCGTACGTGCCCCCTCGGCTCCGCGATCCCAGCAACAATCCGGTCTCATCCTAAAACATTTGAAATATGAACGAGTGCAAGGATCGTAGAGCCGAGGTGACACCCACGCACACAAGCAGGCGCGTCACACCGACAGGCGCTCGTTCATAGGTCGTGCCTCATTGGCTATTATTCAATTATTTTCACAAAACATCTAGGCATTTTGAGAAAAAATAGCAAAGGAAATTTCGATTCCATTTCTGACCGAGATTGACCCTGTAAAATGCTTGTCTCGAGTTCTGTTACACCCTGTATACATATATGTATTAGGGTGACAGTTATTTTGCCTTTTTTTTTGAAATTTTTCGCTCAGAAGGATTAAACGTTTTCAAATAAATAAAACAAAACGTTCTCCAAGTTCGGAATTTTTATTTTAATATTTGATGGTGCCACTAGGCCCTTGAAATTTACGTTTAAATAACATAGGGTTTTTCGAAGTTTCAATTTTTTCCCCTCACGTGCGCAATTATTCGTTCAAAAATCTGAAACTCCAGTCAAATGTTTATAATGGAAGCACCTAAAAATGAGAATTTTTTCAGGTTTTTTTGATAATTTTTCTAGCATTTTTTGAGCATTTTCACCGGTATACTGCTGGGGTAAAAATGCTCAAAAAATGCTCGAAAAATTCTCAAAAAACTCTCAAAAATTTTCATTTTCAGGTGCTTCCATTGTAAACATTTCATCAATTCGAGAAAATTATTTTATCACATAAATTATGCAAATGATAGTTTATATCGACTTGCATAGGTGATATTATGTTGCAGTGACATATGTATAACAGTTACAGTATCTTTATCAATAACATTTACTTTATTCCCTACATATATTCCGCCTGTACGCAGGTCCGTATGTATGTGAAGCAGATCTCTGTCATTGTCTATCGAATTCTGCGAAAGTTAGTTCTAGAATCTTTCAGAATCTGCTGAAACATTCTTCATCATTTATCATGCGAATTCACAGTCTAGGTGAAAGACTTTGGAATTCGACCCTTCGTAAATGGCCTCGTCGTGTTTTTATAAGTATATTGTTACATAATGTATACCAATTTGTTCGGGGCCTGTAGAGTGATATCTATGGCAGACCCGCGCTCCGCCCCCATCGCAGTGTCGTCACAATCGGATTTATGCGAGCGAGCTCATACGGCAATTCGGCAAGCCAAACTTAGGCCCGACGTGCAACGTTCGGGTCCCTGGCGACGAGTCGGTCGGTCCTGCGCCCTCATGTTGTAGGTGGCGCGAGTGGCATCGGCTTTTGTTTTTTTCGTCAGTTATATAAGCGTGCTTATATAAACAACACCGTGTCGCAAAGACTAAATTTGTGAAGCGATTAACAAAGAATTTATGTAAAATACATATCTTATGTCAATCTCGACCTGTGTGTTAGAACCTAATTGTCAGACAGTTTATAAATCTTGACTACTATTTTTGTGAACCGTACAATCGAGTATTATCGTGTTCACTTATCTGCTCTACAAAAATGGCAAAGTCGCACGCAAAGATAAGAAACTGTCGCTTGTTCGAACGGCGGCTGTCATCGAAACAATTGGCAAGACGACGGTAAGTACTGGATATGTATTTCTGTATTGGATTGTTACGATGCATGATAATGCGTGCAGAAAGATTTCATTCCTCTTTTAATTATATTCCGGTGATAGAAGAAAATTTCGACACTCTGTAGTTCTATGAAGGTGTACGCAAAATTTTTCGTGAAAAGTTAATTACTTTTCGACCGTTGTTTTTCGGGGTTGGTACTTGGTTTATCTGTATTTGGCGGGCATTTTTGTAAAAATTACAGGAAAATATAAGTTAAACTTGAATTTCAATACCCTCCGGCCCGCCTAGTACCACTACCTCTGATATTTTCATTCTTTTCTTAATTTTTTGTATGTTGGTGTGTTTTACGCATGCTATGTATATTGAAATGTAAATAGCTATCAAAAACTAAGACTGGGTCACATTCACAAATTGATTTAGAGCAAATTTAATTGGCAACGTCCATAGATTCCAATACTTTTGTATAAATGCTACTTCGAATATTTTTTTAACAGAGCTTCGAATATTTTTTTAACAAAGCTTTCATGGATACAATGAAGAGATTTTTAGCTGAATACATTCACGATAAAAAATATTTTTTTTACATTTAAATTTTGTTTTTTTACTGAGATACTTATTGAGCGAAACTATAAAACCATCATTTTGACGTTCCTTATAGATTTCTCGATAAGTCGTATTTTGTTAGAAATATTCGCAATGGTACGCCGTAGAAAATAAATTAAAATATACATTATAAGTTGTAATAATTTTTTTTTACATTGTTCAATAGTTCAGTTTTTCTGGTAAAAAATGGTTTTCATTTTTTTTTAATGACGGCGTACCGTCGCGAATATTTCAAAGAACATTTGAGTTATTGAGGAATCTATAAGGAATGTATAAATAATGGTTTCATAATTTCGTTCGAAAAGTATTACGGTGATAAACAAAAATTGTAGAGAAAATTTTTTTTTCATGAATTTATTGCTAAAAATCTGTCCATCGTGTCTACAAAAGCTCTTGACTCCCTCAATAACGCATTAATAAATTTTCAAATAAATCGGTCCAGTCAACCCTGGGAAAAAATTACTTGACGTTCTGTATTTTTTTTTTTTTTTTCTCTAAATCCAATTGAGATCTGATACTTTCAGGATCTTAGTATTTTCATAGTACGTACTTATCCATAAAATATTATTGAAGAATCTGAAAAAATATATGTTATAGGGTAGAATATAAGACTTGACAAAAAAATATTTTCATATCTAGGCCAAAATTATTGTATCATAGTTTAATAATAACAGAATTTGGGGAAAAAACATTGTTTTTTTTTTATTAAGGATCTTATCAAACTATATAATTGTTGTTTATTTTTGAAAGAGCTATTGTGAGCCTCAAAAACATGCTAGATTTTTAGATCAGTCGGTGAAGTCAATCCCGAGAAGAAATAAATGGTCAGGATGTTAGTAGTTTATCAGTACCTACATGTCCTCAAATTATGATAAAGATATCTTTGAGGGGCCGATTAACCAACCCCCCCCCCCCCCATTTCCTTCTTGCTAACTATTACTATTTTTTTGTACTCGGTGAAAGGCTTGTGCACCCGAGGTGCCTTTGGGGGATGAGAGATATCCCACCTATCGCGTGAATATTTGTATCGCAGACTTCAAAGCCATTTTCCAACAAATCGCAATTTGATATCGTGCATCGTATCAGTCCAGTGTTGTAAAACGTACCTGAATTTTAGTACTTAGGTACAGGTACGGATATACTTGACACGTATGTCACATCATATGTATACGCACTCAGGTACCTTATTTACGTTCGGTGCAATTGTATAAGATATAGCGCATCCTACAGAAATATTATAATGTAGAATAAGTAGGGTAAAGTCTGGATTGATACTCCATCCAAGGGAAATGTTTTCGAAAAAATGACGTGTTCTATGGAACAATCGTGTTGTTGCACCAAGTTATTTTACGAAGCTTTGGCAATTAACTAAGAAGACTTCAAGAGGGATCCTTTTCTTCATTCTTTGTCAATGACGATAAGCGTATTATTGCATTTAATTTCCTTACAATTAAATTGGCGGAAGAGGCGATTGAATATAAACTAATCTTTAAAATGCGTTAAATGATCCGTAGTTTCTAATTCTGTTGGGGGATTTTCGTACTCCACAATATCGCGTAGGGTTGATTATTGAAAATTTGTCGTTGATTAAATAATTCGTTACAACTTATTTGAATCCGCTAAAATATTAACTAATAAATGATCGATCATCATCGGACTGATGAGGATATACAGGGTGTTTTTTTTAATCGCCCCAGGCCGATATCTCGAGACCTCATCACGATACGAAAAAATACTTCGGATGAAACTTGTATCGCGTGGAAAAGAACATGGTGCAGCATCATTTTCAGTAGGTGGTGATGCCAAGGCCGGGGGAAGGTCAGGTTTGTGTTCTTAAATGGAAACCCATATTTTTCATAACGCAATTTTGTTCTATTTGAAAACTCAAACGACTTTTGTATAAAATATTTTTTTGTGAGACGTCAATTTTTCTTGCTATTTAGCTGAACAACTAGAGATTTTTGAACTTTTGAGAACTTTTCACCTCAAAACTATCAAGTTTGGATAAAAATTGTAAGAGGCAAAAAGTGCGTAATTTCATGCAAAGATTCTTGTAGAATAATTACAGATTTTTTTCAACAATTTTTGATTTTTCCTTACGCAATTGAAGAGGTTGCAATAAAAAGTTATTGGGAAAAATTCTGCAATGATTCTCCAAGAATTTTCACATGAAATTACGCACTTTTTGTCTCTTACAATAGTTCTCCAAACTTGATAGTTTAGAGGTGAAATGTTCTGAAAAGTTCAAAAATCTCTAGTTGTTCAGCTGAATAGCAATAAACATTGATGTCTAGCAAAAAAATGTTTCATACAAAAGTCGTTTGAGTTTTCAAGTAGAACAAAATTGCGTTATGAAAAATATGGGTTTCTATTTAAAAAAACAAACCTGACCTTCCCCCGGCCTTGGCATCACCACCTACTGAAAATGATGCTGCACTATGTTCTTTCCCCTTCGATATCCTACAATTTTCGTCCGAAGTATTTTTTTCTATCGTGATTAGTTTTCGAGATATCGGCCTGGAGCGATTAAAAAAAAAACACCCTGTATAATGCTTCATCATTTGTGATAAATAGATGGCAGCGAAGAAGAGCAGAAAAGCACCCGCAAGAAAAGCGGATGGCCCACGTAAATTTAAAGGTCGAAGCAGACCGTCTGATCGACAATAAGCTACAAGAAGCGTCAAATTCGGATCAATCGGAAGATAGATTTAGTGAACACATGAACGGCGAAGAGGGAGCAATCGAAGGCCGTTTCATCGTTGACATTGCTTACATGCTGGAGCAAATCCATGCTAAATTCGACAACCATGATCCTTTGTCAGTTTGTACATTTCGAGACGTCATACAAACAAAATCGCGCCGCTATGGCTTGCAAACGCAGATCTTCTTTCAGTGCCGTGTCTGCAATTTTGAAGATAGTATTTGGACCGATCGGACAGATGGCGAAACGATGGACATCAATCGAAGTGCTGTCGCGGGGACCATCGCTACGGGAATAGGGTTCTCGCAGATGGAGGAACTCTTTGCCTCCATGAATATTCCCTGCATGTCGAGCACTACATATAGGAAATACAACATGGAGACGATTGCCGCCTTTGAGAAGGCGGCTATGACTGAAATGCTGCAGGCTGGCGAGATCGCCAAAAAACTGGCACTTGAAAGAGGGGATTTCATTGTGCACGACGGCATGAAAATTCCTTTTATCACCGTAGTAGCTGATTGTGGTTGGATGAAACGGTCGTATAAAACAGGAAAATATGATTCTCTGTCCGGTGTTGGTGCGATCGTCGATCAACATACCCAGAAAGTGATCTTCATTGGCGTCCGCAATAAATTCTGTTGTATTTGTGAGTGGGCTGCACGGCGCGACGTTACGCCAAAAGATCACGTCTGTTTTAAGAATTGGGGCCGTGACCAAGCATCCACAGGAATGGAGAGCGACGCGCTATTGGAAGGTTTCAAGACAAGCGTTGAAACTCACGGACTAATTTACAAAACTTTAATAGCAGACGGAGATAGTAATGTCTACAAGTCGATAGTGGACAACGACCCGTACTCAAAGTATGGCATAATCGTTGAAAAAAAAGAATGCGTAAACCACTTGCTACGCAACTTGGCAAGAAAAGTCAGAGACGTAGCCAAGACCAAAGGTCGCAATATTTCCCGGGAAAAGAAATTAGTAAATGGTAGCGTACTTAAATTAAGGTCTGCTATTGAACATGCAATACTGCATCGCCGGACAACTGTAGAATGTGATCCTACAGGTTGTACAAAAGTTGATCTTCTGAAGAACGATGTCCTGAACGCACCGAGTCACGTTTTCGGTGATCATAGGAAATGCAGCGAGCTAAACGGCTTTTGTCGCCAAGAGACTACTAACGAAGGAATAAACGTGGTCGAGAACCTCAAAAAAGCAGGACTTTTCCAGCAGTTGGAAGATGCTGTCACATATTTGAGTTTACATGCCGATAGTTTATTGTACCACGCGACGAATAATATTGCAGAATCCTTCAACGCCATCGTATGCAAATTGATAGCAGGAAAAAGGATCAACTTCGGTCAGAGGGGAGCCTTTCAGGCTCGGTGTGCTGGCTCTGTTCTGCAACACAACACCCAGAACGTTGTGACGAAATTTCACCAGAGTGAGGGAAAAATCCCACCCAGCACTGCAACTGTTTTTGAAGCCCGACGACAGCGTAAAGTACGCCGCAATGCGCTATCGAAGAAATCGCAAAAAGAATCACGAGCGCTTTCTTGCGATAAAAACAAGGAACAACGGGGACAGGATAAAAATTATGGCCCCAACGCAGCTAAGCCGGATATTCCTGATGGTCTGTACGACGATCTCGTGGAATTACATCATAGCCGGCTGTTGGTGAATCAAGAAAAGCGTACCGAAATTGAAATACAGACTAGAGGGCAAGCCGACAGTGCACTCTGGCAAACCGTGCGGAGAAAGATATTGACGGCTTCAAATTTCGGCAGAGTGTGTCGGATGCAAGACACCACATCGTGTTCTGCTACCGTACAGTCGATACTCTATCCATCAGTAAAGAGTACACCTGCTATGGTCTGGGGTCGCTCAAATGAAACCAAAGCCATCGAGGAATTGCAAACTAAATTAGCAAAGGAGGGAAATTCCGTGACTGTTAGGCCTTGTGGGTTGTTCATCGACCCAAATCTAGAATATTTGGGAGCTAGTCCGGATGGCATCATCGATAATACCGCCATCGTCGAGGTAAAATGTCCTAGATCTGCACAAAATTACCATCCAGAAGATGCGATTGAACAACGCGTCACGGAAATACCCAAGTTTTTTGACAGGAATGATTCGTCGAAAATGAACACGGCTCATCATTATTATTATCAGGTGCAAGGACAGTTGCATGTAACGCGCGCTGATACGTGCTATTTCGTCGTGTGGTCACCGCTGGGACTAAAGTACGTAAAAGTATCACGAGATGATGAGTTCTGGAAAGATCGAATGGAGCCCTATCTAACTCGATTTTACAAAGAGTGCTTGCTGCCCGAAATAATAGACAGCCGATACATCCGCAGAATGCCAATTCGGGAACCAAAATACGTTCTGAAGGCCAGACAGTTGAAAAACCAGTCTGTTGCAACATCCAAAGTCGGAAGATGCGTACAGCGTATAAAAACAATAGCACTGTCTGACTTTGATACCACACCGGCAAAAAACGACAACGGAAGTTTACTTTCGGAAGCGCAAAGGACAAGTAGCGACAGCGGATCGGAGGACAGGAAATCTCGTGTAGCGACAACAGTCGCACCCATGAAGCTGAAAAGAACACATCCGAAAGATTCGAATTCTTGGACCATAACATCATCGGACGAGCAAATGTCAGTTTCAGAGAGGGAAGCGAAAATAAAGCCTCTGAAACTAGTCAAACGTACTTCCGAAGATGGAGCGTCATGGGTTGTATCATCCTCAGATGAACAAATTGGTTTAATTAAAAATAAAGCACGAATTCCACCGCTGAAGCTACTGAGACGCAGTCCTGCACATGGAAATCATTGGGTCGTTTCGTCATCGGACGAGCAAGAGTCTGCGCATCGGAGCCAACAATCGTGTAGCACCGTATCCATCCCGCTGACAAGGCAATCTTCAGCACCTACTGATAACGCAGAAGAACATGAACCTGGAATCCCATGGATCGTTGTATCGAACGATCATGTCGCAGGTAGTCCAACCCAAATAGAAATTGACATTCTAGAATCGGTGAATAAGAATGTGAACTTTAACGATATTACAAGAGATGTGTTATCACAAAACTCACTACTGAACGATACATCAGTAGATCAGCTTCTCTCAGTGATTGAGGAAACATCCCAATTTGATACGGCATCTTCGCTTTGGCTAACACATCCACGGTTCGTCAAACCTTCGTTGAGGAGACACGATATTCACATTATCGGTGGCAACGCATTCAGACATTGGCGATGTATTCATTCCGATGGACCCCAGTTGTTTGTGTATGATAGCTTGGGCTGTAATGGGTATCAATCACTGAAAGACGAAGAAAAGAGGTTCATTTCTTTACGGTACCCGAATTTGAATTCTGAAGATGTCGTGTTTCCAGCCGTCCAAAAACAGTCGGACAATTTCAGCTGTGGAGTATTCGCAGCAGCTTTCGCTACAACAGTAGCTTTGGGCGGAAACCCTTCGCATGCGATATACTCGAAGGACGTAACAAAACTGAGAAAACACCTTCTAGGAATAATACAGAGCAGAGAATTATCAAGCTTTCCTAGCGTGTAATTCATAGCGCATAATATACCTGTGGTTTATAAACTGTGAAGCTTTCCAATAATTGTGTGAATAATTTTTATTATAATGTTTTTTTCTTTCGCCTTGAATAAAGAATAAAACAGTTCGCAGCTTTTCGGAGTTGATCGAACGTTTCGTCGCAGTCTCGCATCTCTTCCAGGAGGTGACCGAGCAGTCGACTCGAACAATTGTTCAACAGTTCGCAGCTTTTCGGAGTTGATCGAACGTTTCGTCGCAGTCTCGCATCTCTTCCAGGAGGTGACCGAGCAGTCGACTCGAACAATTGTTCAACAGTTCGCAGCTTTTCGGAGTTGATCGAACGTTTCGTCGCAGTCTCGCATCTCTTCCAGGAGGTGACCGAGCAGTCGACTCGAACAATTGTTCAACAGTTCGCAGCTTTTCGGAGTTGATCGAACGTTTCGTCGCAGTCTCGCATCTCTTCCAGGAGGTGACCGAGCAGTCGACTCGAACAATTGTTCAACAGTTCGCAGCTTTTCGGAGTTGATCGAGCGTCTCGTCGCAGTCTCGCATCTCTTCCAGGAGGTGACCGAGCAGTCGACTCGAACAATTGTTCAACAGTTCGCAGCTTTTCGGAGTTGATCGAGCGTCTCGTCGCAGTCTCGCATCTCTTCCAGGAGGTGACCGAGCAGTCGACTCGAACAATTGTTCAACAGTTCGCAGCTTTTCGGAGTTGATCGAACGTTTCGTCGCAGTCTCGCATCTCTTTCAGGAGGTGACCGAGCAGTCGACTTGAACAATTGTTCAACAGTTCGCAGCTTTTCGGAGTTGATCGAACGTTTCGTCGCAGTCTCGCATCTCTTTCAGAAGGTGACCGAGCAGATCGATGCAAGGAAAACCTTGTGGGAGACATTGTCAATTAGCCTCCTCGTGGCGTCTCCTGGAAATACTCGTGATTGCGTGAGTAGCAAATAATTGACGTTCACACGTGAAACTGATCACCGTAGTACAGACGTCTTCATCTAAAAGAACTTTTGGTATACAAGGTGTCACAGAAAACATGCCGAGGCTTTCGCATGGTAAATCTTCATCATAAATAGGATCGAAATTTCCGTAGCCGTTTTTTCCTGAGATGCATAGATTTTCCGTTATAATTATTCTAATTCCAACCCGTGACACACGGCCCGGTCATAGGCCGCGCGTCGTTGGTTGGAATTTGAATAATTCTAACGGAAAATCTCTGCATCTGAATGAAAAAACGACTAAGGGAATTTCGATGCCATTTATGATCAAGATATACCATGCCAAAGTTTCGGAATGTTTTCTGTGACACCCTAGATAGAGTCAAAAATGTTGCTCGATCAACATTGAATAAATCGTTTTATGTTCCCAACTTGACAAAAAACTGCACCTTAATTTCTATTACTAACAACGTATAATAACCTATTGGTGTAAGAGCTACATTTTCAATACAATTCAATTTGAGCGCTGATAGCAAAAAAAAGTGTAGGTGAATATAATCTTTTTTGTTGAGGACTTTTGCATTTCATTCTGCCACTTACAATCTGTTGGTTGTGACCTCCCCATGTCTAAGTAGTCAATTCCCTTTTCAAAGTTTTCACGACCAATTTTTATTTCATATCAACACTGCTATATGTATACTACAAGTGATTTTTGTTCTGCAGGTTGCGAGGTAACGAAAAATTGATAATAGACTACCTCTATTAATAATACTTCTTTATCATACTTTCTTGGACAGAATACTAGTTCGATTTTCAGGTAAAGGAGTATAGGAACGAAAGTAAATGAAACTACAAGCGTTATCTAATACGCGGCTCACAGTCGTTATCGAATTGCCCTTGAAAAACGCTATTCTTTTTTAATTTCCACTAACTACACAACAGTTGACGGTATTATAGTATTACATCCGCCTTTCAGACAGTGTGATTTCATCTGAAGATTGTTCGTAATAATATGATGATATACTGAGTACGTAATTATGTACTTTAAAAGCATACCAGTCGAACGAGTAGAAAGAAGGCTAACGTCTAACATAGCTATATGATATTGTCATCATTTAGACATCACAAGACTGGTGTGTCGGATCTGCGGCATGATTTCGTTAAAAGTATTTTAGAATATTTTTTCATCTTCCGTACACTTTGACACGACAGATGTGACAAACTTTAACGATTTTTTCGGTGGTACGAAGTTATAGCATAAGCCATAAACTATGTATAACGAACAATTGAAAGCGTCAATATTGAAAGATCCACATCGCAGAGTTCCTATGATGAATAAATAAACTACAGAACGGAAATATTTTGTATACTTGCCAAAAAACTGTTATTCAAGCGTAATTGCTTTAGAAGCGTTAGTGATAAGGAGTAATACAATAAAACGAAATAAAACGTATATTTTGTTAAATTTTCAAAGTTTTATTATTTATATTTATTTAAAAGTGAAATAAAATCGGGCCTGCCCACCCCCGCCTTCCCCGCCGTCCCTGCCTCCCCCACCTCGCCTGCTTCCCCTACCCCTTCCCTTGACCTTCCCGCCGCCCTTCCCACCGTCTTTCTTCTCGCCGACCTTCTTCCCATCATCCTTCTCCTTGACACCCTTCTTCCCGCCGTCGTTCTCTCCGCTGTCCTTCTTCCCGCTGTCCCTCTTTCCGCCGCTTCTCTCGCTACTGCCCCTGTCGCTGCTGCCTCTACTACACCCACCATACCGACGATCGGACCACTTCCACCTAGAACAGATATAATTTTTAATAATAGTAGAGCAATATCGTGAAACAAAAACCTTTTTGATAACAATTTTGTAAGAAGCAATCTGCTTTGTCCCAGGGCGCTCCATTTTTTATAAATATTATTGAATTATTATACAATGGAAGTTAAGGATGTTTCAATAAGAAACTGCAATCTTTACAGTAAGTCTATCATAGAATCTCGAAGGACAATCATTTTTTGAAATAATGATTCTTCGGTGTACATACGTCCCTTCCCGCAAACCACAACCTCAACAGCCAACAAAAAATGTTCTAGGTCTAAAGGATGCGTGAGTCGACAGGGTTTTAATAGGGCTCATTCTAGGGGTGAAATCCGAGTCCAATTCAATCATTTTTATAATATACACAGAGCTTCGTATCGTACGAAGGATGAGCCGAGCTGACTCGTATTTACGTCGAGAAATGTGCCCCTATAAAATTCTGTCGGATTGATGCACTGCTGTGTACGTGCTAAAAAAAATTTTTCACAGTTGGTCGCATACTCACGCTACATCCCGGTCGTCCCGACGCTGTTGCCTGGCGGTGGACCGGCTTCTTTCGGTTGACTGTAAGTGGATAAAATATTATCATTCACAATGGTGCAGAACGTACTCTATTTTTGCCGGAAGTAAAGTAACTAGCAACAAGAAAATTTCTATAAGCACGGATGTCTGTTCGTATAATATCGGATTATTCAGTTTGTCGGATTGTCTTGGCTTTTTCAGTTTTAGAGTAAAAAATTTATTAAAATATAACATATGTATGTACCTCATCTCGTTCTTGCTGCCGCTTCTCTTTGTCTCTCCTCTCTCTCTCCCGTTTTCCTTTCTCCCGCTCCTCTTTCTCCTTCACTTCTCTCTCTTGGTCCTCTTTCCCCCCCTCCTCTCTCTCCCGCCCTTCTTTCTCCTGCACCTCTCTCTCCTGGTCCTTTTTCTCCCGCTCCTTTCTCTCCTGTTCCTTTCTCTCCTGCCCCTTCCTCTCCCGCTCCTTTCTCTCCCACTCCTTTCGCTCTCGCTCCCTTCTCTCTCGCTGCTCTTTCTCCCGTTCCTCTTTCTCCCGCTCCTTTCTCTCCCGCTCCTTTCTCTCTCGCTCCTCTTTCTGCCGCTCCTCTCTCTCTCGATCATCTTTCTCCCGTTCCTCTTTCTCCCGCTCCTTTCTCTCTCGCTCCTCTTTCTCTCGTTCCTCTTTCTCCAGCTCCTCTCTCTCTCGATCATCTTTCTCCCGTTCCTCTTTCTCCCGCTCCTTTCTCTCTCGCTCCTCTTTCTCTCGTTCCTCTTTCTCCAGCTCTTCTCTCTCTCGATCATCTTTCTCCCGTTCCTCTTTCTCCCGCTCCTGTCTCTCTTGCTCCTCTTTCTCACGCCTTTCCCTTTCCTGCTCGGCTCTTTCAATCTTCTCTCGCTTTAGCTCTTCTCTTTCTCTCTTTATATCCTCGCGAATCGTCAGGAGGTCTGCTATTGTCGCCTCCGCCTGCTCCCGCACCTCCCGCAGCATCGCCAATTCCTGCTGCACCTCTTGTTCGCCCATTTTCTGATTAGGAAACGAATTGTATAGTGCTTGATTATGTGATCGACCAGAAAAGTATTCTTAGGTGGCTTACTTTTGATCTTCAATTTTTAATCGCACTTGGCACCCGAAAAAGTGTACAAAATGAAGCAAGAAGGAAGAAGTATACAACATGAAGCTAGAAGGATAAACGTATAACCCCAACCAGCTAAAAGATATTTTTGTTCAACCGACACCGAAAGTATGCTACTACGCTCATGTGAACTGTGCGGAAAATAACTTTTTTCCGCTCTGGAGTGCACTATTCCGCCCTAGAGCGGAAAATGAAACTACTTCCTGCTTGTTTGTACATGCACTTCAAAGCAAAGTTCCGGCGCAGGTATTGTACAAAAAAAATCGTGTGCATCACGGGAGAAAAGGCGCTTCAATAATCGCCTATTTTTCGCCATTGATACACTATATACTATTGCAACACCTGCTCCGAAAGTTTTATTTTCAAGACCTGTGTATCGAGCGTAAGGTATCTTATTTGTGAATGCCCGACTGTATGAAGAGAGTTATCCTTAGGTTGAGACTATAATCTATGTGGAAAACTGGGAGGGTTCCGAAAGGGACAGATGATACTGATCTGAGTTGACGTGTCGATCTTTCCGTATTTTGGGTATGAAGTATCGATAGCGCAATCTAAGACAAACTCCGAAACTCAAAAAAAAAAAAAAAAAGAAAATCTTCACACGGTTCAAAAGTTATTCAGTAAGATTCGAAAATTGGTTTGTTTCAATTTCCTAGAAGTCCAAAGACTTCGGCGAATATCCGTTGAACCCCACCCTTCTGATGTTTCTTGTGAATAAACTTTGGTTGACAAATAAATTAATTTTGGAGTACTACAAATTTCTCAAACTAAGCTGTACTGGTCCCGTCGACTAAGTATAAATATTATAAGAAAAAAGTTTCAAGCAAAAGTGATAGAAAATTGATTACTTTAAAAGTTGTTATTAACAATTTGATATTTTGAAGAGTTTTCAGCCGAAATCGAAAAAAAGTTGATGTAATGACCTGTAAGTCGTAAATGGTAAGTTTAAAACAAAAAAAATTTTCCAAACAAAATATGTAAAATTAATGATTTTCAATAATGGTTATTATGATTTTTGGCCTAAAGTGCATGGCTACCGAGATATAGGCAGATAGCGTTTTGTAAAGATGGCGACTTACGCGGCATCGGAATCTGTCAGGATTTTGCGATTTTATGCTCAGTACGTGATACTAAACCCGACATAAAATAACTCCTGTAATTTAGTGCAATTCAATATTACCCATTGACTGGCCTAAATACCAGTTACAAATTATAACGGTACCGGGAAAAGATTTTTGAAAAATGATAAACAAAAGCTCCGCCAGCAGCTTCTAAATAATATTCGAGCTCATTTGGGTTCGACGAGTTTTTTTCACTTCATTTCGTTTCGTACACTTTTTTTGAGTATAAACAGGACTGAAAATTGAAGATAACACACGGACCACCCTGAGGTACAATCTAGCGAATAGCTCACAAATTTAGTATACGTACTTACTCTAATAAAGGTTTCGGACGATGAGCGATGCTCCAGCCTGCACCAGACGAACTCGAACGCTCCAAACAGTCAACACACGTGACACGCCGCGCCAAAAACAAACTTCGCGGTTAGTAGCGGAACCCAGGGCGCGCGCGCGCATGGAAACACAGGCGCGGCGTCTCAATTTAGCTATGACGTCGCGTGTCGGAGAGAGTGGCCTCTTGCTTACCGTAGAACCTCGCTCGCATAAATCCGATTGTGACGACACTGCGATGGGGGCGGAGCGCGGGTCTGCCATAGATATCACTCTACAGGCCCCGAACAAATTGGTATACATTATGTAACAATATACTTATAAAAACACGACGAGGCCATTTACGAAGGGTCGAATTCCAAAGTCTTTCACCTAGACTGTGAATTCGCATGATAAATGATGAAGAATGTTTCAGCAGATTCTGAAAGATTCTAGAACTAACTTTCGCAGAATTCGATAGACAATGACAGAGATCTGCTTCACATACATACGGACCTGCGTACAGGCGGAATATATGTAGGGAATAAAGTAAATGTTATTGATAAAGATACTGTAACTGTTATACATATGTCACTGCAACATAATATCACCTATGCAAGTCGATATAAACTATCATTTGCATAATTTATGTGATAAAATAATTTTCTCGAATTGATGAAATGTTTACAATGGAAGCACCTGAAAATGAAAATTTTTGAGAGTTTTTTGAGAATTTTTCGAGCATTTTTTGAGCATTTTTACCCCAGCAGTATACCGGTGAAAATGCTCAAAAAATGCTAGAAAAATTATCAAAAAAACCTGAAAAAATTCTCATTTTTAGGTGCTTCCATTATAAACATTTGACTGGAGTTTCAGATTTTTGAACGAATAATTGCGCACGTGAGGGGAAAAAATTGAAACTTCGAAAAACCCTATGTTATTTAAACGTAAATTTCAAGGGCCTAGTGGCACCATCAAATATTAAAATAAAAATTCCGAACTTGGAGAACGTTTTGTTTTATTTATTTGAAAACGTTTAATCCTTCTGAGCGAAAAATTTCAAAAAAAAAGGCAAAATAACTGTCACCCTAATACATATATGTATACAGGGTGTAACAGAACTCGAGACAAGCATTTTACAGGGTCAATCTCGGTCAGAAATGGAATCGAAATTTCCTTTGCTATTTTTTCTCAAAATGCCTAGATGTTTTGTGAAAATAATTGAATAATAGCCAATGAGGCACGACCTATGAACGAGCGCCTGTCGGTGTGACGCGCCTGCTTGTGTGCGTGGGTGTCACCTCGGCTCTACGATCCTTGCACTCGTTCATATTTCAAATGTTTTAGGATGAGACCGGATTGTTGCTGGGATCGCGGAGCCGAGGGGGCACGTACGCACACAAGCAAGCGCGTCACACCGACAGCCGACAGGCACTCGTCTATAGGTCGTGCCTCATTGGCTATTATTCAATTTATTTTCCCCAAAAATCTAAGCATTTTTTTTTAAATTTGCAAAGGAAATTTCCATTAAATTTTTGACCAAGATTAACCCTGTAAAATGCTCGTCTCGAGTTCTGTTACACCCTGTGTATATATATGTGTATATATATATATATATATATATATATATATATATATATATATATATATATATATATATATATATATATATATATATATATATATATATATATATATATATATATTGGGCGACAGTTATTTAGCCTTTTTTTGAAATTTTTCGCTCCGAGTGGATGAAACGTTCTCAAATAAATAAAAAAAAATGTTCCCAAAGTTCGAAATTTTTATTATAATATTTCATGGTGCCACCGGGCCCTTGAAATTTACGTTTAAATAACGTGGGGTTTGCCGAAGTTTCAATTTTTTTTCACTCACGTCCGCAATTATTCGTTTAAAAATCTGAAACTCTGAAGAAATGTTTACAATGGAAGCACCTGAAAATGAACATTTTTTCAGAATTTTTTGAGCATTTTTACCCCAGCAATATACCGGTGAAAATGCTCAAAAAATGCTCGATGTCAGCTGTCCCGAACTGTGAGTGCGAGAGTATACACGAACTTGTATCCTTGTCGCGCTAACGGAGTGAGCCAGGCACATACAATCATATGTAACGAAACCCTGTTGCGACAGTAGGTCAGTGGAAGAGAGAGGGAAGGATCTTACGTCTTTGACGTATCGGGTTTGCCTACGCGCGTTTAGAGGGAGTTTGAGTTGAAAATACGATTCACGCTAACGGTGTTCAGTTTATTACAGTTTATTGATAAATACAAAAAAATCAATCGTATAGTCATTTGGATAAGCAGCTGAACAATTCGATGGGTAATTTTATTATAAAACTTATCGTACAATTGCGTGACTTGCTTTGTCATTTCAAATAAAGCGATTGTCTAACATTAGTTTACAAATTTGAACATTTTTTATGTACCTCAGATGAAACCCTTATTTTCTTATTCAGTTAACTTTTATTAATATGAAACGGTTAAAAACTTTCTATCACGTCGCATTTTGCTACTAAGAATGTCACTTTTCATTCGTCTAACCGTAATTCTCTTCAGTCAATGCCGTGTATGATCGTGAACAACTTCAAAATAGTTCAAATCGTCTGAAATTATGTCCGCAACACGTCACCGCTGGACTTCGACGGCAATTGTGAAATATATGATAAAAAAAGTAATCGGTATCGTAAAGCTTACGTGTTATTTGATCGTTTTTATTATTTGTTCGGCTTGCCATTGTTTTTAAAGTTTGAATTTAATAAATATTTTCTCAATGTGACCTGACAGAATGTTTTCAATATTTTTCCCGTACTTAGCACCCATAAATTTATGAGAAATTACATAATTTGACAAGGGTATAGGTATATGAACCGTGTAAGCCAGTGTAATCATTGTTTATTAGGGCGGTCGTTAAAAATTAAATTCTTTCCGACGCCCAAAAAAATCCTTCCTTTCGACGAAAAACTGAGGGGAAAAAACTTTTTTTTGGTTTTCAAAAGTAAGAACACGTGCCGGTGGCCAATTGAAGTTTATTTTTCGATAAAATTGTAGTTTTTTGGAAATATCTCTTACAGAATTTAGTTTTGAGAAAAATTAGTGGGGACAATTTTGTAGGAAATTAAATTCTCTACAAAAAAGGTTTCCATCAATTTTTCCATAAAGTTCATATTTATCAAGATATTCTCATTAGTAAACTTATAAACTTTATTATGTCAGTCATTTTAGGACTAAAAACTTTATTTTTCCGGAAATATGAACAATTTTGTAACTTCTATCTACAATTATTTATTTAAATAGGTCTAGTGACTACCAAATTATATTTAATATTATTTATTTATTTTCAGAACGAAAAAGTGCAAATTTATTTCTCATAAACTGATTTATCAATGATAAATATGAACTTTATGGAAAAATTGATGGAAACCTTTTTTGTAGAGAATTTAATTTCCTACAAAATTGTCCCCACTAATTTTTCTCAAAACTAAATTCTGTAAGAGATATTTCCAAAAAACTACAATTTTATCGAAAAATAAACTTCAATTGGCCACCGGCACGTGTTCTTACTTTTGAAAACCAAAAAAAAGTTTTTTCCCCTCAGTTTTTCGTCGAAAGGAAGGATTTTTTTGGGCGTCGGAAAGAATTTAATTTTTAACGACCACCCTATTGTTTATATTATATGAATCAATTCAGAATGGATGGATTTAGTGAAGAAATCCTCTTCTGCAGTAGAGCAATGTGTTGTTTTTGAATCCTTGCGACTCTCTTTACTGGGGACATAATTTTTCTTTCTAGAACTTGCGTGTCATTTCTTCAGGAGCATGGGCTTTCGTAGAGGAAATCTGAAAGCAAACATACTTTATAAATACGTGTTTGTTTGATTCGTACTGTTGATAATTGTCGCCCGTGGGGTTTGCACATGTTTTCGGTGACGCAGAGAAACATGACGTACTAAGATATGAGTCTCATCCTTTCTCTAGAATGTTTGATCTGATGTAATTAAAATTTGTAATCACTTGTGCAACGGACTATGGTCATCGTGTGTCTTCAAGACAAAACAGTATGCGCATGCAGATTTATACGTTCCGAAGAGGGTTAGAACGCTTCCCTCGACTGATTTGACATTGAGAGTTCGTCTCAGTAGGCATCCTCGTTGAAGATGGTCGGAACACAATCACATGGTTTTCAAAGCTTGAAAATTTGAGCCAAGGTTCTTCAACCATGATTGTAGTAGCTGTGGCTGGTTTGGAAATCTGAGTAAGGACAAACAATATGATCAATTCTATATACGTATACTGTTCAGCAACACGTCCCGTTCAGACACATTTCTAGATATATCGTTAGCCAAATATAAAAGTCACGTAACTACCAAAATTTTTACGTTTTAAAAATTTGAGCGATAATCAAATAATTATTTTCTGGAGTACGTCATGCTTTTTCCGAACTTTTTTACTTTTTGGTAGTTACGTGATTTTTCTATACAGCTAACAATATGTTTTTTTATAGTAAACTAATGAACCCTAACCTCTACTAAGAGTACATACATATACATATATTATATTTTTCATTTATGCATACTTACTGATGAAATGATCTGGCTTTATCAGTCTTCTGTGCTTTTTTACCACAATAACAACATTCCGTAACCATTTTAAAGTAATTCCGTATCCCACATGTCTGCATCAGTGACAGGCGCCTATTCACTTACCGGCATATTGAGCAGAGTTTCTCAGTCGCAAGCAATATCGACCATGATTCAGACCCGGTGGCGCCACTGGCCGCATCAAGGGAGCGGGATCCATATTGCATCTCTCATCGATTGTGCCGCGTGGTAGCCGCATCATCAAAGCAAGATTCGGCGCACGAGCCATCTCGCGGGCGTTGAAGAAAATAAGAAAACATGTGTTTCCGAGTGATTGAGAAAAGACAATTATTACTAATTACGGGAATACAAAATTACTCGTTAATATTGCACGAATCAAAGATGTTTTTAGATGATCGTGTTCGGCATTTCAATCGCAACAGCGCTCTTATTCTCTTTTTCGCGTCAATGATGCGTAGGTTTCAATAATAGTCAAAACAAGTGACACGCCCACACTTTACGATAAATAAAAAAAAAAAATTATTCTATTTCCTTGAATTTTTATGTTAACTTAAACTCATTGCTCGTCAATCATCCACTGCCAAAAGGACAATCCGATTGAGACCCCCGTCTTCGAGATATTCGAAAGAATAAATATGCCGGTAAAAATCGAGTGCTGCCCCCCCTTAAGGGGGGGGGGGCTCTAAGCGATTTTTACCGACATCAACTATTCTTTCGAATATCTCCGAAACGGAGATTCCAATCGGATTGTCCTTTGGGCAGTCGATGTTTGACGAGGAATGAATTCGATCGATCATCAGAAATTTAGCGAAATAATTAATTTTTTTTTTTTTTCGATCGCAAAGTGTGGTCGTGTCACCCATTTCGACTTCTATCAAGGCCTATGCATCGAAAATGCAAAATCGGCTTCCTGAGCCCGATTCTGTATGAAATTCCGAACACCAACATCCGAAAACATCTTTGTTTTCGACAACGATAAAGACGTGATCCGTATTCTACGAATTTATGGTATTTAGCAAATGTCAACGGCTGGAAGCAGCCATTATATTAGTTCCCAAAACGCCTGTAAGACGTCGCCGCGCGCGAGTTTTCTGTTTCTCGTTCTACCACCACTGTTACGTTGGTATGCCGGTACCACGTGATTCGACGTGCAGTCAGAGATGATTTGAAGACTAACAAAACGTATATTCACAATATGATACTGTTCAATGATTTCTGCAATGTCTTGGTTGGTGAAAATATTCAATCGATTCATAATTGAGCATTTTGTTCATTTATTTTCATTATTCTACAATTTTTCCATGGATTTTCAATACAATTATATGATATATATCATATATAATATGTAAATGGTTGTACTGCATACAGTCCGACCTCCGAATAAGAAACCCGGCAATAAGAAACTTTCCCCTATTTCTCATTCGACCGCATCCCCCACTCCAACTCGAACTCCGAGCTCGAGGCTCGCGTGCGGAAAAAAGTGAGAGAGACGGACAGAGGTAGTGAGCGCGGAGCGCGCGCTTGGTGGGGGTATGCGATATATAGGAAAAACTCTTCCCCTTGGGGGCTTTTGGTTTCTTATTCGGAGGTCGGACTGTGTACTATAATTTCATGCTATACCTCAGTCGTATTATCTATTATATAAAATCATATGAAAATACATATGCTATACGATCTATACATACAATACGACCATGGTTAGTAGAATATTCGTATCTATAGATTCGTTCCAAATAATTGAAAAAAAAAATATCTTACGATCGTCAGCTCTCCTTCTCAACCAGTGTTGCGAGTCGCTTACATTACATTTAAATTACTCATCTAATTACACATTGCCGAAGTAATGAGTAATATTACACATTACTAAAGTAATGGGTGATTAAATAAAAATTAGATTACCCATTGAATGAAAATTTAATTATACGTTACCAAAATAATAAAATATTTATAAGAACTAATGATATTCAGACTATAATTCTTCTATATATACATGATTATTTTGGTAACGCGTAATTAAATACTTATTTAATTATCCATTACTTTGGTAATGTGTAATATTACTCATTACTTCGGTAATGTGTAATAATTAAATGGATAATTTAAATGTAATAAGCGACTCGCAACACTGGTTGAGAAGGAGAGCTGACGATCGTAAGATATTTTTTTTTTTCAATTATTTGGAACGAATCTATAGATACGAATATTCTACTAACCATGGTCGTATTGTATGTATAGATCGTATAGCATATGTATTTTCATATGATTTTATATAATAGATAATACGACTGATGTATAGCATGAAATTATAGTATACAGTCCGACCTCCGAATAAGAAACCAAAAGCCCCCAAGGGGAAGAGTTTTTCCTATATATCGCATACCCCCACCAAGCGCGCGCTCCGCGCTCACTACCTCTGTCCGTCTCTCTCACTTTTTTCCGCACGCGAGCCTCGAGCTCGGAGTTCGAGTTGGAGTGGGGGAAGCGGTCGAGTGAGAAATAGGGGAAAGTTTCTTATTGCCGGGTTTCTTATTCGGAGGTCGGACTGTATGCAGTACAACCATTTACATATTATATATGATATATATCATATAATTGTATTGAAAATCCATGGAAAAATTGTAGAATAATGAAAATAAATGAACAAAATGCTCAATTATGAATCGATTGAATATTTTCACCAACCAAGACATTGCAGAAATCATTGAACAGTATCATATCGTGAATATACGTTTTGTTAGTCTTCAAATCATCTCTGACTGCACGTCGAATCACGTGGTACCGGCATACCAACGTAACAGTGGTGGTAGAACGAGAAGCAGAAAACTCGCGCGCGGCGACGTCTTACAGGCGTTTTGGGAACTAATATAATGGCTGCTTCCAGCCGTTGACATTTGCTAAATACCATAAATTCGTAGAATACGGATCACGTCTTTATCGTTGTCGAAAACAAAGATGTTTTCGGATGTTGGTGTTCGGAATTTCATACAGAATCGGGCTCAGGAAGCCGATTTTGCATTTTCGATGCATAGGCCTTGATAGAAGTCGAAATGGGTGACACGCCCACACTTTGCGATCGAAAAAAAAAAAAAATTAATTATTTCGCTAAATTTCTGATGATAGATCGAATTCATTCCTCGTCAAACATCGACCGCCCAAAGGACAATCCGATTGGAATCTCCGTTTCGGAGATATTCGAAAGAATAGTTGATGTCGGTAAAAATCGCCTAGAGCCCCCCCTTAAAATCTCGAGCACCTAACATGAACGATGAAATTGATATTTGTCAGAGGGCATCGAGGCTAATATTGAATGACAATTTTTGATTCCGCACTTCTTCCATATTTTTCATCAAGCGTAATAAGAAATCATTCAACAAGGTTTTCAGCCACTCGTAATATTCTTCTCATCTATCTCAGCTGTCATTCTCCAGTGCGTTTAACTATTTCGGTTATGTGCACGCGCATGCGCAGTAGGAGTATTTTTTCCTCACACCATGAAATACAAGCGACGCGTAAATATAGTCGAGAGCGACAACCCTCACTATATTTTTACCCATGTAATTTGCAACTCTGCCATCAATGATCTCTACGTCTGCGATGGACTTTCTATGTTGCTTGTTGCGTTTAGGTTCTGTTGGGTGGTCGATGGAGAAAATTCAGTCATCGTGAGATTGACACATCTGATTTTGGAAATTATTATTTCTCAGCTGTCGGTGCACCGATCGCCTTGATTTTGGTCTTAAATGAAAGTTCTTTCGACCCTTATCATGAAAATAAAACATCGATCCCTGGTATATTACCAATTCGGTGTAATATATGAAAACATTCTCCCCCCACTCCGCTCAAAGTTGCCTCTACGGTAAAGAGACTCGGGTGAGTCGCGCTTTTTCATGTACTTGGCGCGAGACGCTACCGCGTCTCTTGAACAGACCAAAAGAAGAATTGCGAAGAGGAGAAATTCCCCCTCTACGCCAAATCGGGCGGGTCGCGCTTTTTCATGTACTTGGCGCGAGACGCTACCGCGTCTCTTGAACAGACCAAATTAAGAATTGCGAATAGGGAAAATTCCCCCTCTACGCCAAATTTGGGGTTATATAAACCGCCTAAATTAGAGCGACACTGCAGATCTTGACCAGTCAGTCACTTTATTCAAAATCAGTTCTAGATCGTTGCACTGCCCGTTGACCGGACGAAACCGCCTGGTGTGTAATCGCAAGAATTTCTAAATCTTAGGACTTAGAAATTTTTCCGAAACTGGTGATCGACTTCCCTAGGGCTGAGTCGATTCACCACACCCTGGTTTTCCGTCCTGTCTTCTGGCAGTTGCAAATTACTTTCAATCCAAACCATTCCTTATTTGATCTTCCGATTTTTTTTTGTTTCATCCAAACTATTATTATCTTTACTATTATAACCTTATCCTCTTAAGTACCATATGTCAGTTTGATTTAATCCTTTTCTTAAATAAATCTATAGCCAATATACGGATCGACCACTTAATCTCCGCACCTCAGCTCATCGTAAGTAACCGACCATCGTTTCAACCGACTATTCGTTTTGAAATCGACTCCTTCTTCGAACCTCCCCAAATCCTGACCTACTACGCTGCGTGAAGTAACCGAGGCTAGCACGTCCATCTATGAGAATAGAAAGAGTGCCCCGACCTCTCCTCCGCGTAGATATTAAGCCGAAATAAATTATTGACGCTTAGTTGTAATAATTAGATTTAAAAACCTACTACGTAGTGAGAAGTTACTGGGCTAGCACCACCTATGAAAATAAAAAGAGTGCCCCGACCTCCTCTCCGCGTAGGTGGTTAATTCCTATGCCTCACAACCCACTACTTCGACAAAGGAGACGATCAAAACGAACAGCAGCGAAACGTTTAGAGCGAATCATTTTTCAAATCGCTGCAGCAGAAATACCTTCCCATCCTCCGCCTGAACTCCACCTGAAAACCGAATCCGAACCTAAAATCAAAAACCTACCCCTGGTCTCTCGCTTGAGACCCTTAACCTCACCAACCAAACCTTTGGTCCTTCCTTCTCTTTCCCCCATAACCAACGATTTCCACCCATTGGATCTATCTAAACCCGCTACGCCCGACACGCACGCAGAACGCTCCGATCAAGACTTCGACGCATTCGGAATCAACGAATTAAACCGGCACGCATTCGACAACCTGGTATCGCAGATATTGGAGGACCTGGACCAGATCGAGTTCGACATCATCGACCCGTTCAAGTAAGGAGGCCCCCACCATCATCCAAAGAATCATCGTCGACTACATCGAACAAGGTTAGGCTAACTCGAATTAACTAACGTTCAGTTTTCGAGACGCCATTCTTCCTGTTACTCCCCGTATCCTGGTACACGTGTACTTTCAAAGGGAGTTTCATTAGTGATCGGACTAAGTAAAGCTGATTCTTGACCTCGGGACAACATCCCCTTTCCCCGGAATATTTTTGAATTTTCGCGGCGGATCGTCGTTTCACCTGGGAGCCTATCGGCTGACCCGTGACGTCACACCTGTGCTTATACTAGTAGGAAGATTTAAGTAATAGTACCGATACTCTAAATAGTTTTAAAAAGTATTGCATTATCTACAAATTAAGTCTGATAACGAGGCAGTGTAAGATTCAGCCGAGTATTTATTAGATAAATGAAAAAAAACTTTGCCTGTCGTGCGCAGAATGTTAAAATTGAGATAGAGCATTCAAACCTTATGACAATTTTTTTTTTCTTGAAAAGGAACCGTTTGAAGCCTTGGGAGCGAAAAAATTCGAAAATGACCTAATTAAGGACCACCCTAGTAGATATGTATGTATGTACATTGTTAGCAGGGTATGTTTTCTCCGGGGTCCGAAGAGGGTGCGGCTTGAATCGTTTGAGAATCCACCTGCTTCTACTCATACTTGTTATTGTCAGGATTCCATTCAGATACACATACCTTTATCTCACAATCAAACTATGATTCTGAGCAAGCTATCTCATGATAAACAATCTATTCAGAAAGTGAGTAAAATAGTATTATCTTATTGTTTTGACGAAGCTACATACTGTTATATCCTCTTTTTATTTTAAGGGATGGGGATAAGGTCCGTACTAGAGGTGACAGGAAATCACTTGAAGTTGCAAAAATAGTAAACGTTTATTCGAAGATTTGAATATGTATAAGTTTCGTTTAAGTGAGATGAGCACTTGCTCCCGTTGAATAACAAAGTCGTTTGGTTGAGCACTTGCTCACGTTCAGTTCTCAAGTATTATGAAATAGATCCGTGTGTTAAACCAAAGAGAATCTACTCAAGACTATCGGTGTTCTGTTCACACTTACGCGGCAGACTTCCTTGCTTGGTCTGAAACGTCCGAAGTGAACTCCTACAAGACTAATTAAAGGGTTGCAGGTGATTTAGATGGGTATGAACGATAAACACTTCGTACTATTTAACAATATATATTTTTAAAAAACACAAAGTCTTATATGTACAAAGTTTACCGAACTATTAGATTAAATTTATCGTGAGGAACTAATGGTAGTTATGAGTTGATTGGTTTTTGCTTATTTGAGTTGGAATTATTGAATATTGAATTATTGAATTAAATTGAAATACACGAGTTGAATCGCGGAGAGCACAAGTCTTTGATTCTTGAGTTGCTTGCTAAGTGAAGACGAGATTCACGCGTGATAGACGTTGTGACACTGTCGATTTTGTCTAAAGATCTCAGTTTTATGGAAACTAGTAAATAGAAAATAGTACATAGCTCAGTAGAGAGGGAAAAGAAGTGGGTGTGAAAAACATAGGTTTGCTAATTTCCATTGGTGAATCTCATGTGTGAGAATAATAGATAGGGCGGCACGAGTTAGCCTGAAGGGCTGGCGTAACGGTACTCGTGTACCTAGGGTGGAAAACCCTTGATTCCGCGAAAGTTTGACCGTTGGCGATGGTAAAACATCTGGCTTGCAGAAGGCAGCGAGAGTTTCGTGAAGTCATAAAAAATCTGGCGACCAGCGATGCGTATTTTCCAATCATAAAATGTGAACATGCGAATACGTGATTTTAGTTAGTTTTTAGGGATTAACTTGAGTTTTTAAGAAGGTTCGCCTTGAAGGTTTCCTTCTTCGAAAGGAATGACTCAGACAGACAGTTGACCTTAACTTAATTGTATGCTTAGATTGTAAACTAGCTAGAAACTATCTCTCCGAAGGAACATACTCCCCCCGTTGAGAGGGTGCAACCCGATCAATTGCTATAATCTACTTAAATTCGCTAAAGAAACATGCTTCGTGAGTCTGTCATGATGATTAAGATTAAGGTACACTTAAATGCTACAGTTCAATTGTTCAGATATAGTTTACTATGACCATCTTATGACACATCACTATGCACACGTAGAGTCAGTATCATTGGCCCCTGCAGCGTTGGATGATGACTGCTCCGGGCGGTGTGTACTAGGAAGGGGAACTAACATTTTGACGTTGCGTTTAAATACACCATTTGCTGTTTTTACAGTTACAGCGCGAACGATACCGTCTTTACCCGGATGTATCTCGACCACTCGACCCATCGGCCAGTGTAGCGGTGGCAGGTTGTCTTCCCTTAATATCACAATAGTATTAACAGTTATATGATGTTCCCCTTTGACCCATTTATTGCGACAGGTCAATTCGTTGAGGTACTCTCGTTGCCAACGGGCCCAAAAGTCTTGTTTAATCTTTTGCAAATGTTGCCATGTAGATAGGCGGTTAGCAGGTACTTCTTGATAATTTCGATCACGCAAGTTCGTCAATGAATCGCCAATCAGGAAGTGGCCGGGAGTCAAGACTAATAGGTCGTGAGGATCGGTGGAGATGGGAGTTAAAGGACGTGAATTCAAGATAGCTTCTATCTCGATGACTAGCGTGTTGAATTCTTCAAACGTGAAAAGCAGTTCCGCGCCGGCGACGCGTCTGAGATGATGCTTGAAGGATTTCACAGAGGCTTCCCACAGCCCCCCAAAATGTGGTGATCTGGGTGGCATAAAATGCCATTCCACAGATTTGGTTGATAGAAAGCTGTGTATTTTGCTCTGGCAATATTCGGTTTTCAATACCGTCATTAAATCTCGTAGATCGTTGTTTGCCCCGACGAAATTCGTTCCATTGTCGGAATAGATGTGTGAGCAAAAACCTCTTCGAGCGGTGAATCTTCGAAGGGCTGCAATGAATCCATCACTAGTAAGGTCACTGACGATTTCTAGATGAATTGCCTTGACTGATAAACAGACAAAGACGGCGACGTAGACCTTGATTTTGTTGCGATTGCGATATTTTCTTTCCTTAAGCAGAAAAGGACCGCAGTAATCGATGCCCACGTGAGTGAAAGGACGTGATTCAACTACTCGAGCTTGGGGAAGATTTCCCATGATATAATCGACGGAAGGTGGCTTTGTCCTGATGCACTTGATGCAGGGTTTTATGACCTTCCATACCTGGCTGCGTCCGTCTATAGGCCAGTACCGACGACGTACGGCGTACAAGGTGGCCTGCACTCCTGCATGGAAATGGGTTCGATGTTCGTTTTGAATGATAAGTGACGTGATGTGATGATTTTTTAGTATCACGATTGGGTGTCGTTCGGCGAATGGTATAGTAGCATTCACCAGTCTGCCTCCGACTCGTAAAATTCCATCCGTGTCAATGAACGGATTCAGTCGTAATAATTTGTTCGTTGCGCTGAGTGTCCTTTGCTGTCTGAGATCGTTTAATTCGGATTGGAATGCGGATTCCTGTGTCAGCCGAATAATAGTTCGATGTGCTGCTTGCAGTTCTGAAACAGCAAGTGGACCCTTTCTTCTGTTGTTTGGCTTAAATCGCAAACAATAGGCGATGACCCGTTGCAACTTGCCAAGCGATGAATAACGGGTGAGTATAATTGTGGAATACCTTTCCACTTTTGTTGCGGTGGTGAGACATGCTGCTCGTCGTACTTCTGGCAGTTCCTTCATTTGAGGTAAGTCGGTTCTAGGCCAGATCTCTCGGCTGGTCAGCCAGGTAGGCCCATGCGGCCATATAGATGGTCGCACAAACTCTTCGGGTTGTTGACCCCTTGAGACGAGGTCTGCGGGGTTATCATGTGTGCGTACATGATGCCAATGGTTTATATCCGTTGTGCGCTGAATTTCTGCAACTCTGTTGGATACAAAAGTTTGCAACTGTTGCGGTGGAGTTCGTAGCCAGTGAAGAACAATCATTGAGTCCGTCCAGTAAAATGACTGATCTATTTTACAAGGAAGTGCTCTCTTGACTACGTTGAGAAGCGAGGATAATATTACAGCTCCGCATAATTCTAGGCGCGGAATCGTGATAGTTTTGAGTGGTGCGACTCGAGATTTTGCACATAGTAATTCGGTTTGAACTTGTCCATCTTGGTCGATCGTCCGCAGATAAATACAAGCTCCATATGCCCTTTCACTGGCATCGCAAAATCCGTGTAACTGAATTGTGCAAGCATTTCGACATACGGTTCTCCGATTGAACCTAAGATTGTTCAAAGCTTGCAGTTGGTTGTAGTATTCGCCCCATTCCGTGTGGATGCTGGTCGGCAATGATTCGTCCCAGTCGAGTTTAAGTTGCCACAGTCTCTGCATTAACATTTTGGCGGTGATGATCACCGGAGCTAGGAGTCCTAGCGGGTCGAATATCCTTGCCATTTCAGACAAAATTTGTCGTTTGTTGATTTTGGATGCAGCACGCGGTGGTTTGACCGTGTAGACAATTGAATCTGAGCTCGCGTCCCAGGATATGCCAAGAGTTTTTATGGTTGATGATTCCCCGAGTTGCAGGTGCATATTTATGCTACCTGCTGGAAGGTCCTTTAGAAGATCTGGATCATTGGATGCCCATTGTCGAATCTTAAGACCTCCGCGGTTGAGCACTTGTATCAATTGGTCACGCAATATGATTGCCTCTTCTCTGGTGGCAGCCCCTGTCAATGCATCATCGACGTACAAGTCTTCCTTCAATGCCCTTGCTCCCACTGGAAATTCTTCTGCCTCGTCGTTAGCTAGTTGATGGAGAGATCGTATGGCCAGGTATGGTGATGGTGCTAATCCGAATGTTACGGTATTTAATTCGTAAGTTTGTTCTTTACCAGCTGAATTTCTCCAGATGATACGTTGATACCTTCTGTCTTCGGGGCGAATTAGAAACTGACGATACATCTTTTCGATATCGCCTGAAATGACTACGATGTGTGCTCTGAATCGGATTAGAAGTGAAAAGAGATCTGTTTGGATTGTAGGTCCCACCATGAGTGTATCATTCAATGAAATGCCGGTGTGACTTTTCGCTGATCCGTCAAAGACGACACGCACCTTGGTAGTGAGACTCCCCTCCTTGATCACTGCATGGTGTGGAAGATAATAACCTGAAAGGCTTGCTTGCTTTTCTGAGATCTCGGACATGTGTCCTAGTTCGAGATATTCTTGTAGCACGTTCCTGTATTGGTTTCCTAATTCTGGTTCTCGAGAAAGTTTTCTTTCTATGCCTTCTAGGCGTTTCAAAGCCATAGATCGTGATTCGCCGAGGTTGTCGATCCGTTTATTGAATGGCAATGCGACTACGTATCGTCCTTCTTCGTTACGGTTGACATGTTGCTGAAAATGTTCTTCACAAGCTGTTTCCTCTTTTGTGAGTTGGCGTATCGGAGAGCCCTCCTCAATTTCCCAGAATCTCGTCATGTCGAAGTGTAGTTCGTTTGTGACGTGGCAACTGCGGTTTTGTGCCGGTTTGACGGAGGGTGCACTCCCCCCGATGACCCATCCTAGTCTCGTCTTTTGCAAAAACAATTCGGGACCATCTGGGGTGGATAAATCCAGTTGGCCCACGCATAGTAATGATAGTGCGGTACCCGCGCCCAGCAGGAGGTCTACTGGGGCTGGACTGTAAAACTCGGGATCGGCTAGTTTGATGTTTCCAGGAATTTGAATCCTGTCACGGTGGATCGGTTGATCCGGAACTACCTGTGAAATTGTGGGAACGGTGAGGAATGTCAAAGTTCGCTCGTAGGCCTGATTTCTCGAACGTATTGTCGCGGTGATGATGCCCTTTGATATCGTTGATAGCGTGTTCAAGGCTCCAATTGGAATATGGCACTGTTTTTTGTGTAGTCCTAGTCTATTTGCCATTGTTTCAGTCATGAAATTTGCTGTTGAACAGGTGTCGATTAGCGTTCGTCCCTTTATAGGTTGTTTATGGCTATTCAGGATATCGATGACCGCGGTAACCATCAGGTCACTTGTCGCTGAGTTGACAATGAGGGTAATAGCCTTGGACGCGTCTTCCTGGTTTTCCACCTGCTCTAGTCATGCTTGACTGGTAGATGCAATTTGGGTTGTTGCATTCGCGGGCTGAGTACCTGCTGAGGTACTGGGCTGTTGACCTGCTGACTGACCTGCCGACTGATCGGCTGACTTTGTCTGTGTTAATCCTGACTGTTGGTGTAGGAACGTGTGGTGTCGTCTCTTACACTTGTGGCAGCTGCTTTCTGATTTGCAATCTTTACTGCTGTGTCCGCGAGCCAGGCAGTTGAAACAAAGGCTGTTATTCACACAGGCCTTTTCTCGATCGGCTACTGTTAATTTGCGGAAGCCGTCACATTGATAGATTCGATGGGCTTTGGAGCAAAATGAGCATGTCGGGATGTGAGTGGTGGTAAATGATTGTACCTGAGGCTGCGCGTTTGATTGTCCGTTCCTGCGGAATTGCCTTTGCGGGTTCGCGTTTGTGGAAGGTTGTGACTCCCTTGGTGTTGAGAATTCCGTACAGTTCGCTCTTTTTTCTAAGAACTGGAGGAGGTGTTGATAAGTTGGCATATCGTTATTTACCAGAGTAAGTTCCCAATGCCATGCCGTAGTTGAGCTGATCTTGGTTAAGATTAAATCTATCAGCGGAATATCCCAACTGTCTACTGGTGCACCGAGGTTTTCGAGAGCCCGAACGTGTTGATGTACCAGATCTACTAAGCTGTTGAGTGCCGATGGCGTGTCGCGTTGCAATCGGGGAAACTCCCGAAGAATGGCCCAATGCCGACGTAGTGTCCGTCGGGTACATTCAAACTTCTTTTTTAGAATCGATAACGCGACGTCATAGTTTTGATCGGTCGTCTCTAAAGATTGAATCGCGCTGGCCGCTTTTCCCGTTAATGATAGACGAAGGTATTGCAGCTTACGGACTGGAGTCAACTCTGGATTATTGTGGATTAACGACGAAAAGATATCGAAAAATGAGCTCCATCCTTCAACGGCACCGTCGAAGTTTGGCAGGGTGATCTGTGGTAATTTGACAGCGATCGATGTTTGTTTGTTTGAGGTAGAATTAGTGCTTCCTGATTCGTCTGGCGGCGTTTGCATGGATTCGCGTAGGTATCTGCGTGCTCGACCTGCTGCGACGTTATAACTCATGATTAGCGGTTCTCGCTTGTGAACTTCCGTTTCATCTAATTCTTCGATTTGATCTTGAATATCTTCAAATTTGTAAAATGACCGTTGCGTATTTTCGAACGCGACTTGTAATTGATCCGGATCGCGTGATTCTACATCGTCGACCCACTGATCGAGGATTTTTGTTAGAGTGGTGATGGCACCTTGGATGTTGCCGCGTTTTCGGCGCAGTCTAGAGATTTCCGTACTCATTGTACTGGGAGATAGGAAAGGAGGACGTGAGGGAATTGACGATTCGATTGTTTGACGAACTTACCTTACTTGACGCATAGATATAATGTACTAGATTGGACAAGATGGCGGCTGACATTAGTGTCGCACTATGAATGTAGGCGGCATGGCCATCGAAAAAGGCATTTTCGTGGATTTCGCTTCAGTACTCTTTTTTACCAACAGTATTGCGTCTTGGTATGAGTTCTGCATAAATTGATCGATAATCTAGATATTCGATGCGACCTACAGATTATTAATGATCGCGCATTATCTCATGTTATTTTATCGACGTAAAATGTTTTTAATGATATACATAGATATTATATCTATGATATAGGGTACGTTCATAAATTTCTTTGAATTATACATTTTATATGGTTCAACTAAGCCATTTTTTCCACCGACCCTTGGATATCTGTCATATTTTGCCAGGTACATACGGTATTAGGGTGTCCGTTATTTCCTAAAATATTTTTCTTTCGGTGACGCTCCCTACATAATAAGTTTCTACTCCAAAACGGAAGTTCAGTAATAAAAAAAAAAATGCAATTCCGTTAAACCATGCCCCAATCACTTCACTTCTCCCATTCATTTAACATGGCATTTTTTCGTTTCTTGGAAATTATTTTTGTTCTCAGTCATTATATCAGCTATCCAACGAATTATTGATGATTTGCTTTATCAGATGGTTTCTCTCGAAGGAGAAATTTTGACATCCGTGGAAATTTGTTTTTTTTTTCAGAAAAATTTTCTTACATGTATCATAGATATAAGGTAAAAGAAAATCTTCTTAAAGTGACATTCTTTTATTTGTAACTTGAAAAACAAAAATTTTTAACAATGTCGAAGTGTCAAAAACTTATTTCTAGTTTTGTAGAAAACAATGAATAAAACACAATGCCAAGTTCGATCGCTGAACATTATTTTTTTGGAATTTCACGAATATCCAACTGACAGCTTCATATATGGATCTAGTTTCTAAGAAAGTTATTTTTTGATGTGGAAAAAAAATATTCAAAAGCACCAAAATGAGAAGAACAATGAATTTTTATTTTATCGATCGATTCAATTTTATGAGTGACGTAGTTCCACACTTACTAAAAAAGTTTACTTATGAGATCCTGTAATTGAAAACAAACTTAGCGGTCTCGAACGAGTGGTTTTAGGCGTTGCCAATTTTTTACATCCGAAAAAAAGTCTGAAAGGAAAGATAAAGCCACTATCGGGCGTAGCTGAAAATGTTTGTTTTTTCTCGAAGTATTTTTGAGAATTTTTTGAAAATTATGAATCATGTCATACTTTGAGAAAAATCGATTTTACATGTTTAAACGAAAAATTCACTATGAAGGCCGAGGCATGTTTATCCAGACATACTTTTTTTTAGAAAAGTACACTTCTTTCCAATCAATTTCATACAGTCATATTTTGAAATCCGACTGATAGATCCAGAAATATAGGCGTTCAATCATTCGACAATCGTCAGGAATCGAAAATTTTCGAAAATATGTAAATCGAAAATCAATTTGGATAAAATTTAAAAAAAAAAAAAAAATTCAAAAAAAAAAAAAAAATCCAAAATACTTTTCAAATTTTTATTTTTTTTTTGTGGTTTCGAATTTGTCTTCGATCGCGCAATCGATATCTTATACCCAAAATATGTGCTCCCTATCTAAAATTCGGAGTCACTTAAAAAATCTCGGAAGTGGCAAGATCCACAAGTAAACCGATATCATCATTATCTTTCCCCCTCGAAACCTTTCAAGTTGTGTATCAAACTTTTTTTCGTATCTCTTTTAGTTTTTGAGATATTCGCCTGGGGAGATTAAAATGACCCACACTGTATAGAGCTCATATTTGGCGAAAATGTTTTTCACTATGTGTTTCATATAATCTATAATGGTATCATTAGTATTTGAAACGCTCAAAGCCTTCAGTTAGTCATTTTCAAAATCGCGACAAAAACTCTGACAAGAAATCATCAAACTTTAAACGGTCCGATTTACGATTCTTGTGACATACAATATATCTCGCGTTCCCGCATGTTTACGCGTTGCATTGTCGTCCGCTGTTTTCGAGCCTGTTTCATCGCGTTTGATACCTCGTGAAAATCTAGCAGTCTCGCCGAGGCATAGCTGAGGTAAGTCGTATTGCCTGTTGGGCTCTGAGCTCTGAATGAATAAATAAAAAAATAAATAAGTAAATAAATATTGTGCAATTATATACGAAGAAATAAAGTGATTTTGTGCCATGGCATCGACCACCAGAGATGTGTGTTTTTACAAAGATTGCGCTTCGACGCGGAATAGTGAGGGCATATCTCTCTTTTGTTTCCCAAAAACGAAAGAGTCGAGATATGCACTGTGGATACGACATGCAGGTATTTTTTTTTCAATGTTGTTTTATTTTCTGATTATCACTACTCACACGATAGGTACATAAAAGTACGATATAGTGACAACGGATTTTTCGACTGACTACTAACTCTACCAGGGTGTCTATTAAAATTTGGGAAGACAATTCCGAAAATTTAGTAGAGTAGATAATTATCGACACCTAAAATTGTAAAAAAATTTTAAAAATTTGAGTGACCTTCGAAAACCGTAAGGTTTGGTACAAATGTAGGGGAAGCATTGGAGACAGAGAAAATTATGCATTGAATAAGTGAAGTTTGTTATTTTTTTATTTTCGATGGATTGTAATACTAAATCTATAGTATTACTAATCTATAACACTTTTTGTTTAATTCTAAAGGACGAGAGCAGGAGGCTTCGCACTACGTCAACTTGAATCAACATCGACTGTGTTCACTACACTTCACAGCGGATAGCTTTTTAACACCTCAGCGTGACAAGTTGACTAGGCGGGCCATTCCTGTAGATTATCGCACTACATTAAGCTACTGTGATATGCAGTCGTTCGATAGGACGCAGGTAAGTAGGACTTATGGTACTCCGCTGTTTACAACAGTCGAAGATCCTGCCATTCGTGATGAGGCATATGACTGGGAACCTGACAGTCAAGACACGCAATGTGGAAAATTTAATGATGACGATGCTGAGCAGCTGCGATCTGATAACGATAGATTACGAAGCGTCATTCAGAAGTTGGAACTTCAGATCCATCAATCCACCTCCATAGCTTCAGATCCATGTCATCCGAAAACTGAAGATCAGAGTACATCTGTAGACTCCGAGAAGCAAAAGTCACCTCATTATGTCGATATCAATGAGGTAAAGTCAGAAGTCAGTCGTACCATGATTCAAATGCAGCTGCGTCCTGATAACACCACGATGCCATTCCCTGAGGATCAACGTGATCTGGCAATGAGAATGCACTACTATTCAGCATCGGCTTATGAGAAGTTGCGTGACATGGGGCTGAAGTTGCCAGCAGACAGGACGGTTCGAAGATGGGTTGCTGAAACCGAAGTTAACGTTGGCTTTTGTGATCATATATTCACAGCGCTAAAACAGGCCATGAGAGACATACCACCTGCTGAAAGGTGCTGTGCGTTGAAATGGGATGAAATGTCTCTTATGGAACGTGAAGAATATGACATGAAAACAGATATCATCGAAGGTTTTGAAGATCTTGGACCTCTTGGCAGGACACAACGACGTGCGAATCATGTTTTTGTGTTCTGCTTGAATGGACTGAATCCGCACAACCAGTGGAGAACAATGCTGGCGTACTTCCTGCCGTGCAACAGCGTCTCTGGTGCAGATATTGTAAAATTGCTTAAAATATGCATCGACAGGATAATTGATACTGGAGCTGACCTGAAAATGACAGTGTGTGATCAGGGTACCACTAATGGTAAGGCATATTCAATTTTAAAAGTAAACGAGCACCAACCTTTTTTTTTACACCAGGATAAGAAGATTATTGCTCTGTACGATTTTCCACATGCAGTAAAAAACGTGCTGGGCATGCTCAGAAAGTGGGGTACCGTCAGTGTACTGGATGAAGTTGTGAATTATTCAGACTTCACAACTACATTCTACACGGATATGCGATGTGGAACATCAAACCTTCTTGGTCACATCACAGAGACTCACATGTGGCCTGATAAATTCGCACGCATGAATGTATCTCGAGCCTTCCAGGTTTTCAGTAAACGGTTTGCGTCTGCGATGGAGGTGGCACACTCTTCAGGAGCTGTCCACTCTGACACCATTGTCTCTACAGCTCAGTTTTGCCGGAGTATGGACAAAATAATCGATGCTTGCAATAGCTCAAGCTTATACAGTCCGAATCCAGTAAGGCGACCATTGTGCGTGGAGAATCCCGGCGTCGAGCAGGAATTGATTGATTTTCTCTCCTGGGCACCGGACATGAAAGTGCGTGCCAAAGGGAGATGGAAACGACCTGTATCGTTTGTCGGAATTGTACAAACCGTTCGTGGTATCCTTCATCTTTATTACGAACTACGCAACGAATTCCCTGACTTCAAATTATGCACTGCATTGTGCAACCAAGACTCCGTGGAACAGCTGTTTTCACGGTTTCGAGGACGTGGAGGATTCAATCCAAATCCGACCTGTAGGATGTTCCGATTCATTGCACGGCATCTCATTTCAGTCCGCAACATTATTTCGTCGAAACGAGGTAATGTTGTGTGCGACGACCTACCGTACCTGCCTCTTACGTTAACGGATGAAGAGACAAGTCTGGTGGGGGATTTGACAAACCAGAACTACGAAGCTGCTGTTAGTGCTGTCGAATTTTTTGAGGATGGGGAGTTTGCCCAAGCTGATGTGTCTGAGACCGTTGCACAGATTGACAGCGACACAGATACAGACAGCGACAGCGACAGTGACGAAGTCGACACCGATGACCTGGATTTGGCTACGCGTGTCCGCCTATTTGAAACTGCAGCACCTCCTGTGAATGAAGGATCATATGAAGCAAATGCTATAACGTTTTTTGCCGGATATGCGATAAGCAAGGTATTGAAAGTACACACCTGTGAACGCTGTCGAGATATTATGGCAAAAAAAAATTGTGATGCTGGCAATACAAATGAAACGTACACCGAATGCCGAGAATATATTGGCGATGACGAACATGCAGTCATAAGTTTAAAAAGGCCAACGGATAAGTTTTATAACATTGTGAAAGCTCAGCTCCAGTCTTTTCACAATGTTTTCTTTCGGCGGAAGCACAAGGTTGATATACTGAAAAAACTTGTCGCCCATGCAGTGGAGGCGACTAAAAAAATTGATGTCCAGTGGTTTGACGAGTCAGATCCGTGTCATAGCCATCGAGTATTCGCTGTACGCTTTATGCTGAGAGTCAAGCTGCAACGTCATTGCACGTTTGAAAACCGAGCTTCCAAACTGGAAAAAGTTAAGAAGCGTACAGAAAATGCAGCAAAGCGGAACAATAATAAGCCAAGCAGAAAAATGAGGAACATACTTCATACATAGCGGTAAGTTGTATGTTATACACAACTCTGTCGCTGTAATGCGAGAGGGTAATATTTTCAGAGCACGCATCAGCTCATGTCACTATTTAGTAAGTATAAGCATGCATTAGTACTTACACATATGTCAGATGACGTGATAAGAGATTGACCAATACCATAGATGTAACATAAATACGTATTGAGCATTGCTATTAATAATCCAAATATGAAATATTTTCAAATATGAAAATAATTTTAGACAAACAGTGGGTCGAACGTGTCAATCTATAAAAAAAAGTATTGTGGAGTCGTCTATTTTTTGTATTATATTAGCTGAATATATGCAAAAAGGGAACGTTAAACTCATAGCTGCTCTAATCCTCTTGAGAGTTCAGGGTGGACTAACCTAGCAACAGTCGTATTGCAGGGATTACATATATCACATACGAACTTGAAACTATGAGTTTGGCTGAAGTTCTCGTACGACTCCACAATATGAAAAAAGTCAGTTGAGTGAAACTTTTTCACACCAAAGATTTCAAAAGTATAACGCTAACCTTATCTACACACACACTCAGCATTAATTACCAAAGTAGTAAGGAAAATTATTGAACCTCAATAAATAAATGAATAAATAAATAATAATGATAATTTCACAGATAATGATCCATTTGACTCGACTCAAATGTGACACTATCACCCTGTAATATGACTGTTCTGCTAGGAATAGTTCTCCCTGAACTCTCATGAAGGATTAGAGCATTACAATAATCAACTGACGCACATTCGACGCATACCTTTTCTGTTGTTATTATACGACAATTCATTAAATAGATCTTGGTATTTTGATTCTCGAGCAGATATCTCACATCCTGCAACCTCCTCACATATCGTAGACAAACGTAATGCACGATAATTTTGTATAGTTTTTCAGTTCGACATCTTCAAGTTCTACGCTTGTACATCGTTCCTGAGGTTCGGGACCACTGAGCATCAAAAAAGGCCCTTGTCAGAGCCAACAAAAACGTCTGCAAAGAATGAATCGCATATAAATGGTTTATTATCCGCGCATAAAAAATTGCAAAAATTATAGACAAATCGAGATTCTAAAAAGACGGGGTCTAGTTTTTCGCTGATAACTCGAAAACTATGAGTGAGAGCGTAAATTCGAAAATATTCACAGAATTATGGTATTATGTAGACACGGGAGAACAAATCTCCGTCGACAAAAAAAAATTTCGTCGATTTTTCAAAAATTGAACGTATTGTTCGTTAAGCAATTTTGTTTTAGAAATTGTCATCTATATTCGAAGTCGTGTAGTTGTTCAAAGAAAGCTGCTAAAATTATTTCGCCCCATGTACACCTTCTGACAACTATACTTAATAAGATTATAATGTTCCGTTTTCTTTAACTGTTATCAAAGCTGACAAAAATTCAGCAAATTAAAAAGAGGAGTTAAATTTTCTTTATTGAATTATTTTATTAATGAAAAGGTATTCAAAAACATCTGTTCTGAATTTTTAGAGCCATTTGTATGAAAACATTTTATAAAGGAACGAAGTAGTTATATATTAACAAAAAAAAAAAAAATTCTTTTGTCATTTGATTCATTACAGAATATTATGATTTAAGAACAAAAGAAAAGTTATCAAATTATTTGAAACACATGGCTCCAAAAATTCCAACCAAATGTTTTTTAATACCTTTTCTAGAATAAAAACAGTAGTAACAATATAATTCTGAAAAAAAAAAAATGAAAGATAACGCAATACTATAATCTCATTAAGTATAGTTGTCCAAAGGTCTTCACGAAGCGAAATAATTGTAGCAGCTTTACTTGAACAATTACACGATTTTAAATGTAGACGAAGATTCTGAGATAATTGCTTAATGAACGATGTGTTTAGTTCTCGAAAAATCGATGAAATTAGTTTTGCGAGACAGAATTTTGTTCTCTGAAGTGTCTAGATAATACCATATTGTTGTTAAATATTTGAATTCATATTCAATAGTATAAAACGACGAAACAAGTGCCGAATACGATTCACAAACCACGTGGTTGGTCGCCCGTGTGAAGCGAAGCGTTCGCCGCGCGAAGCTCGACTTTCAACATTAAATTAAAGGTATTAATAATCAAGATAAAGTTCCGGAAGCTGTAACTTTCTGATTCGAAATTTCTTGCTCTTTAAGAATCTTTTTTCAAATTTACGGTATCACTAATAGTTTTCGAGTTAGCAGCAAAAAAAAATAGACCCCGTCTTTTACGAATCTCAATTTGTCTATAACTTTTGCAATTGTTTCTGGGCGAGTGTCAAATCTTTGAACCTTTTTCTAGACGTCATCCCGAATCGAATGAGCTGTCGATCATGCGTTCACAGTGGTTCCCAACCGATTTTCGTCGGTCGAGCCCTTGCTTGGTACGGCCATGGTACGGCCGACCGAACGAGTTAAGTTAGTACCCCTGCGAGCGATACCGCCACTCCACGCCGACGCGTCACAGCCGCAGCATGTCAATTAGTAAGTATGCTTATCCTATGTATGTAAGACTTTTGTCATCGCAGAAAGTGATGGAACGTCTATTACTTTTATAAAGCTCTATCAGTCAAATGTCACGGACGCGACGTTATATTTTCAGAATGTCAATTCAGTCTCGCAAGTGCTGTATACCGTCTTCAAATCCTAACCTAAAATAGGACCCACGTTTATTCATAATTCTGTTCAAGTGAATATTCGAAATGAGACTTACTATTTCTGATCAAAATCGAAAAATTAAATATAAAGTTGCAATAATTTCATGATTAGTATACAATAATCATTCTATCAGATTAATAAAAATGCCAAATTGAGGCAATCAATTATAAAATTATTTATCAAAAGCTTTTTTTTATTTAATTTTTTTTTTTCTCAAAATTTCGATCTTACACCTAATTAAGGGGGACTTTTATGAAATTTTGATAAAAACGATTTATTCGTTTTTACAATCAGTAAGCAAAATTTAATCAAAAAATTCCACCCAGCAAAATTTAGATTATTTAGATTATGGCAGTATGTGTATTTGAAAAAAAGTTCAATCTTCTGCGATGAAAGTGTATGTACCAAGAACCTTTTGCAGAAAATTTCCTACGCACCGCTATCAAAAATTCCTCGCACTTACACTTTCATCGCAGAAGATTGAACTTTTTTTAAATACATACTACCATAATCTCAATCTTGCTGGAAAGAATTTTCGATTAGATTCTTTTCAATGATTTTGAAAATGAAAAATTGTTTTTGTCGAAATTTCACCAAAGTCTCCCCTGTATAATATTGGAATTCTATTCGGAAGTGATAATTTTTACGTAAAACAATTATCCTGGCATAACATTTCAGTGCCAACCGAAGGTTTTTGGGTGTGAATTAATCTTGCATTTCATTGTTTCAGACGATAACATCAGTGTTTATAGTAATGAGGAGCAGGATGCTCCTCATAATAATGCTGCGGCTGGGGTAGCGGCGGCGGTCCGCCACCCGCTGCCCTACGATCTTGACGAGCCACCGCCTCCAGAAAACGTACGTGGTTTCCAATTCTTAGTCATTGTTATATGTACAGTATTATACATATTCTCAGCCATGATTTTTTTGATTATTTATAGAACTTGATTGCTGAGCTAAGAGCTGAAATCGCTGCCCTGCAAGCGCAGGTTGCAGGGCAGCAGGCACAGCAGCAGCAGCAACAGCAGCAGCAGCAACAGCCGCAGCAACAGCGAGGCGGTGGCAGAAGAGGGCGGCGCGGTGGGCACCGCCGCCGCTACCATAGACGTCGTGGCGGCTATGCACCCGTCATCTACCACTACTATCAATAACAAAAGTGGTAGATGACGGGCATTTATGTTTTTACTTTTATTTTTCTTTTTTTTTTATATAGATTTTAATTAATATTTTATAACAATAATTTTAAATTTTTAAATAAAAACAAGGAAATAAAAAAAAAAAAGTGCGTCTTATTACCCACCATCATGGATAGTACCTTATATCTATACCACCACCATAATACAGTAAATGATTTTACTATTAAAAACTACAAAAATAATGTACCAATTTCTCATATAATATCATTTTTACCTGAAATGCTTCGCATCATGTTTTCATAGACTCCTTGTACATTACAATCTGTGAATAGCCCTGCAAGAGAAATGTAGTAATTCAGAAAGTTGGGAAACAAATTCGCGATTCTTTTCTAATTCGAAAGCTTATTTGCAAATTCGTTCACACTGTTAGTAAAACAAGTTACTGGTCAACTTGCGTAAGAAAGTTGCAAGATTTTATGAACGCAGCTAAAGTTTTTCGTATTTACTTTGCAATTCTCCACTTACCTTTGGTATTGATAATATCGTAGTTCTACTGCAAGATTGTTTCAAAAAACCACGTGTCCACATGTCCTGGATTTAATCGGAAGATAGATATCACATTTGTCGTAGATATCATCGTGAATAGTTATTCTGTCTTGTTTGATAACAATTTCTGCACATCACGGTTAACACGGAAACGTGGTTTATAATCAAACGTTCGCTGCTGACACGGCTACCGATAAAGTATTAACTGTTCCCCGCATATAGGTTATTATTATTAGTGATCCTTGGGCTTATCTCTTCTCGGAATGTAGCCAATATCATCCAGGTTGTTAAACTGTACAGTGCCGCACAGCCATGTAGTATAATGAGTATAACATGGAACATGCGTGACCTTTTCATAAATCTGAATGTCAGGATTCAAAATTAAACCACGTGGTATATGCGTTTGGTAAAAGATTTGAATGTTTTGACCGACAGAAAATTTATTGAGTTTCAGCCTCCGGGTAAATACTTTTCCGATATCGATGAATGCTCTGTTTTACCATCAATTATAGGTGGCAGCACGGGATGTCGCTATTCTTTAGTGACATACTACCGTATGCCACTGAGTTTTTTTAACTTGTCCAATCTAGTACCTTATATCTATGCTTGACGTGAAGTCTCGGGTTCCCTTGAGATGTCACAGCTCCCTAGTTGCACGATGCCTAACTGCCTGTGGATGGTTCTTCGAACAATACACTTCACCAACCACCTGCACTTGGATTTTGTCGATTGCGACTTTGTCTCGCGGGATGCGGACACCCTTTGCGGCTGAACGATTGTTTTGCTGTTCAGGAACTTGATTTTTGACGTTTGGTTTGCGGTACGCACTTGAATTGATGTGCGTAGGTACACTTGCACTACTTGAATATCACTGTATTGCGGCTGAAACGGTATGCACCGTCTCAGTAACTCTGATTTGGATTGATAATCCGGCTCGAAGGACCAAAATGTTCTGTTCACACTTACGCGGCAGACATCCTTGCTTGGTCTGAAACGTCCGAAGTGAACTCCTACAAGACTAATTAAAGGGTTGCAGGTGATTTAGATGGGTATGAACGATAAACACTTCGTACTATTTAACAATATATATTTTTAAAAAACACAAAGTCTTATATGTACAAAGTTTACCGAACTATTAGATTAAATTTATCGTGAGGAACTAATGGTAGTTATGAGTTGATTGGTTTTTGCTTATTTGAGTTGGAATTATTGAATATTGAATTATTGAATTAAATTGAAATACACGAGTTGAATCGCGGAGAGCACAAGTCTTTGATTCTTGAGCTGCTTGCTAAGTGAAGACGAGATTCACGCGTGATAGACGTTGTGACACTGTCGATTTTGTCTAAAGATCTCAGTTTTATGGAAACTAGTAAATAGAAAATAGTACATAGCTCAGTAGAGAGGGAAAAGAAGTGGGTGTGAAAAACATAGGTTTGCTAATTTCCATTGGTGAATCTCATGTGTGAGAATAATAGATAGGGCGGCACGAGTTAGCCTGAAGGGCTGGCGTAACGGTACTCGTGTACCTAGGGTGGAAAACCCTTGATTCCGCGAAAGTTTGACCGTTGGCGATGGTAAAACATCTGGCTTGCAGAAGGCAGCGAGAGTTTCGTGAAGTCATAAAAAATCTGGCGACCAGCGATGCGTATTTTCCAATCATAAAATGTGAACATGCGAATACGTGATTTTAGTTAGTTTTTAGGGATTAACTTGAGTTTTTAAGAAGGTTCGCCTTGAAGGTTTCCTTCTTCGAAAGGAATGACTCAGACAGACAGTTGACCTTAACTTAATTGTATGCTTAGATTGTAAACTAGCTAGAAACTATCTCTCCGAAGGAACAATCGGTGAGCTGGTCTTCTGCCTAATTTATCAGTTACATATTGCTGATTCGTTCGGTGAAGTAATATACCTACGTTGCAGATCCACTGCATTTCAGGTCACCTTGCTCATGCTAACCCTACTTTCGCAATTATTGCAATATTGAATTTTAGCTTACAACAAGACATTTTTATAGATAATTGTAGATACACGGCAAGAGCCAAATAAATAGTCGCTGCACACCATGAGTGAGAACTGTTATTGGGGTAATTAAAAGTTTGACGACGAGGAGGTGGGGTCTCAGATAATTTAAGCTACACCCTCTTAGGACCCCGGCGAAAACTCAGCTTGTATACGTATGTTTGTATAATGGGATGCATCTCATTCAAAGTATGTGTAGGGCCATTATGGCCAAGTCATCAAAACTTGTTGATGATATAAATACGTTTGTATGTATTGTGACCGAATCTTGTCCTTAGACTCACCGATTCACTCTTCGTCGCAGCCCCTGAACGATACTTAATAAAATTTACTGAACTTTACCTTATTTCGCTGGGCGCCAGGTGCAGTTGCACCACCTCACTTAACAAACAATACGCAACACAACAACAAATTAGGCTCGACGGATGGCTGGCTAGGCTCAGAGACACATACTAAAAGTAGATTGGCTAGGTTCACCATACAATAATTCAGTCAGACAATAATTCAATTTTTGGCACAATTTATTTAGTTCAAGTTTTCCAAATTACTTGATAAAATTTCACAAAACATACGGTACTCAGAAAACTTATTTCATCAAAATTCTATATAACACAAAAATCAGCTACGTTAACTCATCACAGCGCGATGGTCGCAGTTCACAAGCAAATTAACAAATGATTTTTCGATAGGTTTCCGTAACGAGAGTACGAGATGAGAAATTCTTAACTTACGAAAGATTCACTTAATTATAGACAAAACTTTGACGCGGGATGGCTTTCAACAAAATTTACGGAAGCTAAATTACAACAATATTTTCTCTAAATAACAGATGCACGTCCGCGGCTGCTCTACGTTCATGGGATTTTTTCAGGGGTAACCAACCGATTTCTCAACTGATGTTTTCTATTCAGTTTTTACAAAATTTCTACAAAATCTTCACTCAAGCGAAACTACTAAAACATGCTAAACCATGCTAGATCACGCTAGATCATTCTAGATCATGCTAAACAAAATTAATTCACTACGTATTTTAGTCAAGAGGTCGCACAGATACTTTATTTCACAAAACTTTACTTTATTTAAAATGTGGTCAGCTACGAATCCATGACGGCATTACCGCACCTCAGAGTCGGTAGATTCGGCTTCCCAGATTTCGTTATTTTACCGAAAACCTTATTCACAAAAACTCCCCAGAATCTTTAGCGACGTCGTAACTTTACAGAACAGAAGCAAAAGCCTTACCTTAATTATTTCCTGACCTCGTATCCTCCTTAACACCGATTTTACTTATTTACTTTAAACTAAACTTTAACTAGATGAACGATAGGATACGATAGATAATTACGAAAGATGTAAATTTAACAAAAGAAACGATAGAAAGAACGGAAGAGTTGGTCGACGTGCTGCTTGGCTGCTGGTTGAACGTAGAGAGAACGATGTATCGCTCGTCTTGAGGGCCTGAGGTACCGTCCGATGATCCTGATTGTCCTGAATGGCCTATTTTTCCCCACCGCACAAGTAGGTCGACGCAATTATTTGAATAATTATTACGCGTTGCGCACCTCGGTCAGTATTCTTCGCAACGTGGTGACTCATACCGTGGTTGATTCCTGACGTCACATGAAGTCATCCCCGTCGTCTCACCTGGTACTGCCAGACCTCTTGCCTACTTCCAGGCGCTCTTCTTCCGAAGTTTCTCCGTTAATGTTCGATGGCATCACAGCATCAATCGTCATCTTCAACGGTAGCGTCATGTTGGGCATTGCGCCTCTACTCATGACGGCTCCTTTCCACAGGAACGCATGTGCAACGATAACAAGGGTCTGGACGGTTGGTGTTCCATTGATGGTTCGGCACCAGGCCGATAAGTCACGCACGGGAGGCATTGTCGCATTTCGCCGAGCCCTGTACGCCTGCTACGTGGCATCCAAAGTAGTTTCGGGAGTATTCGACGGAAGATTTTGGCGGTGGTTTGGATCGCTAGCCGGAATGTCGTCTCTCAGACATCACTTGACCTGCAAGATCTTCCTCATTAGCAGGTGCGTTAATAGGGGCGGAATCAGGCGAAATCGGGGCATTACCAGAAATGATAGGACTGTCGTTGTCCCTGGTGAAGTTTTTCGTTGGCATCCCTCGTTGGTCGTACCTCATCCCTTCAGTTTCCTTACCTTGCGCCGAAGCGCTCAAAATACAAAATGATACACACAAAACATTAGTTTTCAGTCTAGATACTGCCTAACTTTTGCTAAATCGGTTGGCTCCCTTTTGCTTAGCCTGCCACACGTCGACCAAACCTGTGTCGTTTCTCGGGGTGGAACGGGGTTGGTGAAACGCCACGTTACAGTATATACCTGTATGTATGTTAATGTAACATTGCATGTTACAATACACTCGACTCCCTTAGACGACCTTAATTAAGGGTATGACGAATGCCTGTAAGACTAAATGTATGAGTTAGGGTTAGCCACGTGACTAAAATTCACTCCGAGAGGCGACCGTGACCGACCTAAGACTGTTAAATTAAGACTGATTTTTTTTTGTTTCTTTTGCACTCTTTTCTACTATGTGGGAGACACAGCCTAAGGTATGGCGGAGAATGACCCTGAACATATCTGCATCAGACAAAATTTTATCTTTGGGAAGCCGTAACTGCATTGTTTTTTATCGTACAGTCTTCGCTCAGGGATCATTTTCATCGTTTTGAAATTCTCTAAATAAACATTTTTTTTGTTTTTTTTTTTTATTTCGTTCTACTTGAAGTGGTGTCTCGAAGAGAAATCTTTGGGAAGCCATAACTGCGGTGATGTTCATCGTACAGACTTCGGTCAGGGGTCATTTTCTTTGTTTTGCAATTCTCTAGATGAGCAGTTTTTTTTTTTTTCTTGATTTCTTTTTACATGAAGTGGTGACTTGGAAAGAAATTTTCGGGAAGCCATAACTGCCGTGTTGTTTATTGTACAGACTTCGGTCATGGGTCATTTTCTTCGTCTTGAATTTCTTCAGATGAGGAATTTTTTGATTTTTTTTTTTTTAATTTCGCTCTATCCTCAAGACGGTACGGGGAAAAATAATTTTCAGGACATACACTTAATTCTATCTACATACTCTTTATTTTCATTTGCATATGGGGTAATCCATGCCGTTTCGACCAACCCATGACCCCGACCCTCTTCGATTTTGGAATAAATTTTTTATACGATTTGCCTGTCTTCAAAATGCAACGTCAATTTTTTTCAGATTTTTATTATTTTTGGTTATTTTTTTTTAAATTTCCAAAGTCGAAAAAAAAAACGCCATGTTTTAAAAATCTGAAAAAATTCAATAAAATTCTCCAAATGAGATAATTTTTTCTATATTAATTTTATAGTGGTGTTCTCGACGGGACACCCGGGACGGGACTAAGCCAAGGGAAAAAGTCCAAGTCGGATGCTGTCTTTTTTTTCAGACGTCAATTTTTGTGCCTAAAATAATACCACATATTTGAAAATGAAATTAATTTTTTTTTTTGTTTTTCTGTTTTTTCACTTTTTAAAGAAAAATTTTTCCGAATGAACGTAAAAAAAAAGAATTTTATTTTCAACTATGCGGTACTATTTTGGGCACAAAAATTGACGTTGGGCACAAAAATAAGACGGTATCCGACTTGGACTTTTTTCCTTGGCTCAGTCCTGCCCCGCGTGTCCCCTCGAGAACACCACTATCAAATTTATTAGTATGTACGAATATAGTGAGAGGGGAGCACAGCGCGTGTGTCTAGGTGTCCTCTTGCCGATATGAGTCAGTCGGTTGTCACCTGTTGTTATGTATCGTTATGCGTAACTGTAACGGCCAAACGCCTGGTTATTATTATGTCTGAATAAAGTAAATTGAACATACACAGATTTCTATGCTTGAGTTATTTTATTATCCCCAACAGGTTATGGGCCCAGTAGTGAGTGCAGGAAATCTGTGTCGCGAACTAAAAAAGAACGCGAGTGATAAATACTGTAACGTACCGGTTATTTGTCGGGTGATGAATCAAACGCTAATGACCGGGTTACGGTAAATTCTTTATCCTTACCCGAGAAAAAAAGATTAGATATAATCATATATGATTGGATCCAATCGTCTATATATATTTGGATCCGTATTTTGGCACGATCCGAGCATATATACATGGATCTAAATATATATACTGATATCTTGGTATATATGGTCATATATCGTTATATCTACCTATATATGTATCAATTCCACCTAAAGATAGTTAGATATAGCTATATATATCTATATCCAACCTCATATAATTAGATACATCCATATATAGTTAGATATAACTCAATGAAATCAAATCGTCTAAAAACGGTTACCCATCCAAATACTGGCCCTGAGGATAGTTGCTTAACGTTCTTGATCGAGTGATCTCCGGTTTCCATATGGCTCCAATGATCTCCTATAAGACTAGTTACATTTTTTTGAACTTATAACACCAACGATTATTCTTGATCTTTGCACATTTATATCGAGATATGGTATTTAGCGAACAACTATAACGAATAGCTTATGATGTTTATCGCGACGACAAGATTCTAGGTTAACTACGAGAATCCGCGAAAAAAAATTCTCCAATTTCTGTACAACTGAACATTTCTACTTCTTTGAGAAGATTCATGAAAAAATTATTATTGCTTCTTCTACCTGTAGAATTGTTATAATTTTGGAGTTTACAATGTTGTTGCAATCTTGCATGGATATTTCATTTGCAATGTTGCACAGCTACGTTCCATTCTGGTTGCAGCAATATTACACGTGCAACGTATTGAAAATGAAACATTGCAATATTGCTGCAAAATGGCTACAATATTACGGGCTACATGGGGAATTATTCGCTAGATAATTTTGTTATTGGATGAAAAAATTGAAATCATATTATCTTTCGAACTGACGGTATTCAATATCAATCCTTAGAAATAAGTGTCCTTTTTTCACATATTAGAAGTGTTTCTGAGTATATTTTAACAACATATGGTTTGAAATATTCTCCCAGATATTCAGGAAATATTTTTATATTGTATTTTGCAATATATCAGGAAGTTGCTTTTGAAACAATTTTTGAAAGATTTTCGACATATTTATAAAATGTTTGTTTGCAATATTCAGAAATACCCTATTGTTCTATTGTATACCATATTCATGAAACCTTTTAGAAATCTTTCATTAAAATAATTTCAGTGAAATATTTTAGAAATGTTCAAATAAAAACTTCAGAAATAGTTCGAAACATCTTTCAAATAATGTTTCCATTAAAATATTTCAGGAAATCTTCAGTGCTGTGTGGATATATGTGACCAGACATGATTATATATTACAATATATAGTCATATATTATAATATCTATTTGGATATAGAAGATCATGTCCGTCTATATATACTTATATCCAATCAGATAGAATTATATATTGCGATATATGATCATGTATTACTATATATAGTTGCGTATAATTATATAAGCTCAGATCCGACATTAGAGTTAATGATTATATCTGTTTAGATACAATCGGATATACTCATATATTGTTATATATAAGCAGATATAATTATATATATTCATATATCATTGGATCAAAATCTTGGATATTATCAGATAAGAAAAGATCTAATCATATATAATGATATCTGATTATATCTGAATATATCTAATCTTTCTTTCTCGGGTAGGATAGAAAAGGACTCCTGAAAGTGGCAATTTTCTACGTCCCTCAAGTTTTACAAAATACTATTCTCATCTTACGGATACGGACAGGCTTTCGCCACGACAGTACCATTTCCCTTTATTTATTAAACCCCTAAAATCCTATTTCCCTACGGAACAGAATTAGCTTTCGCACCTTATGTCCGTTTCTGTCGCAGATCTAGAACAATCCTGCGATTTCTCGCTAGATCGAGCAATACTGCTACTAGCTGTGACTCTACTCTTTTACTTACTTTGTGAATCCTAGTAAGCTTTCTCCTACTAGGATCACCCTTCAGAACCGGGATAGCTTTCGCACACCAAGACTGATCTGTAGCTTGTTTTAATAATCAATAGTCAGCACTCGAATCGGGGAGGCTTTCGCTCTTCCACTATCCTGCTCCACCTGATTATCGAAACTCACCGCTAGCTTGAATTTATTTTTTGTTTTGATGAGCGAAGCTCATCAACGAACGTTATGCTCTGACCAAGAGGTCTTTAGAGTTGAGTTTGTTTCGTTTGAATATTGATTTTATTTAATTTCTGAACCTCTATCGATTGAATGAGTGGATGTGATTTTGTTTTTGGTTCTATAGATTTCCGTTTTAATAACGAGAGAAGCTCTTTTTGATTTATTTGATTCAATGAGATGCGCTTTGCAATGAAATTGAATTTAATGCTGATTCGTCACGATAAACAGCGCTTTGCTGGTTTATGATTAGAATTTAATAATTGTTATATGTGATTCGTCAAAATAAATAGCGCTCTGCTAATTTATGATCAGAATATAAGTTAAAGGTTTCGAGATAGCCAGGCGCTTTGCACTGTGCTACTCTTAAATAGTTTGGTGTGAGTCAGCTCTAAGCGCTTTGCTTATCAACTGCTAACGTTTGCGCTCAGATGCCTCCTTTTATACCTCTCGTACTGCTAATCCTCGACGCTTGACACGGTTATAGCCGTCTAACTCGCTAGATGGCTGGACTGTCTTGTCGTCGTGCGTTGTTTCGGTGTTGGGGTAGGTCGAAAATAACGGACACGTTACAATACATTGTGGTGTGAAACATCTAGAACGATTTCAAAAATAATCAAAATGGCGGGACGTGTTAGCATCGAACCGTTAAACGCCGAAAACTATGACACATGGAAATTGCAAATGCGCGCAATATTAATCAAAAATTATTTGTGGGGATATGTGAACGGGACCCAGATACGTCCCACAGCAACCTCCACAAATGCTACCGCGATAATGGAATGGGAAACCAATGACGCAAAAGCATGTGCAGATATCATGCTCGCCATGAACCCGTCCGAGTTGGGACATGTGAAAGGAGGTGATACCTCGAGGGGAGTATGGCTGAAATTACAAGGAATATATCAATCGAAAGGGCCAGCGAGAAAGGCCACACTGTTGAAGAAAGTCGCATTATCACGAATGAGAGAAGGCGATAAGGTCCGAGAACATCTAAACGAGTTCTTCGACGCTGTAAGCAAATTAAAAGAAATCGGGGTGAAAATAGGCAATGACTTATTGGCCATCTTACTATTGTATAGTCTACCGGAATCATACGATACATTCCGATGTGCGTTAGAGACGCAAGACGAAATTCCAGACCCAAGTAAACTACGAGTAAAGATAATAGAAGAATACGAGTCGCGCAAGGCCAAAGAAGACCGAGCGGACCATGATGTTATGTACGCGAAGCGATCACGTGATCATAACAGTCACAGACAGCATCATCAACAAACATGCAAAGATAGTCACGGAGGATATGAAAGTCAATACAAGAGAAGTGAACAGAGACGTCAAACAGAGTGCCACAGCTGTGGAAAACCTGGACATATTGCGAAATACTGTAAATCAAAATACCCGACGCAGCAAAGTGCGTGGCAAGTCGAAGAAGAAGACGACAACATATCGGTGAAATCGTACCGCAGCCAGAATGAGGCATTAAACGTCACAGAAACGGTGATGTCAAATCCAGAACGAGACGAGAAAATCGACTGGTGCCTGGATAGTGGGTGCACGGCACATATGAGTGCAAATGAAAATCTATTCGAAAATATGTCACGAGTGAACAGAACACTGAATCTAGCGAACAGTGCATCAACAAAAATAAGCGGTGCAGGAGACGTTAAATTACCAGTTATCGTGCAAGGTCGCGAAAAAACATTAAACGTCGAAAATGTGTTATACGTGTCGGATTTGAGAACAAATTTATTATCGGTTGTAACGTGGCAAAACGTTTGACCTCCTCCTAACCAGCCTTACGCGCGCACCTAGTCCCGCACGAGTATCGAGTACCGATTCCGCTATTCGAATTCTTACCGCCCTCGTCCACAGGAGCCATGTTGGTCACCTGGCGAGGCACGCCGCTGACCGGCAACGAGCAGCGCTCACCGGACGGGTGGCACAGGTGAGAATTACTGATAGAGGAAAAGCCGGTCAGTCCATGTTCGCCCCGCGCGTTGACAGCCTCGTGCTACATAAACGTGTGACGATCGTGCGCTTCCCAAGAGAGAGAGAGAGAGAGAGAGAGAGAGAGAGAGAGAGAGAGAGAGAGAGTGAGAGTGCCCTGTATTCCCCCCGTGAGAGTTCCTGGATTTTTCCCTGGTGTTTTCTGGACTGGTCGAACCTCGGAAGCGGTAAATACGACGACTCGGCGGATTTGACAGACACGTGTGGCTGACTGAGTGCCGTCAACGTAAGAGTTCCGTACCGAAACCGTCGCCGATCGAGGTAAGATCTGTCCGGTTACCCATAAAACCCTAGTCCCGGTCCCCAACACCCCATACAACCGCCGTGAGTTCCCTGAAACATCCCTAGAACCTCGAGTGCGAGTCCCTGACCGTTGCGAGAGTGTTCAAACAAGTCCCGTACCCCACGTGGTCCGCGCACTGCGTGTTAGTGTGCCGGTTTCGTCCCCGCTGCGCACCTAACGTCTCGCGAGTCCCGGCCGCCATCTTGTCGAGTCGTCTGCTGTCACGCGTCGCAGTGGTCTGCAGCGAGGCAGAGGCTCCGGCAATTCCCCAAGTGTCGTGCGAGAGTGTACCGACCCCCGCCCCCACTTCCTTCCCCGCCACAGCTGGTCGGCAGCGGAGTCTCCCGCCGCTAACGCGGTGTGTTCTCCGTTCAACGAGAGCGTGAGCGAGGGAAGTATACCTGATCCCGAGCGTGTGAGAGAGAGAGTGTGAGAGTGAACTACTCCCATAATATTATTTTGATTAGTTATTCTTTTGATTATTTATTTATTATTGTTAATTAGTAGAGTCGAGTCACGTTATATTATATTATATTTTTGTATCCTATACGCCAGGTAGCGGGCGGTAATTCGCGACCTTTTTCTTTTTTCCTTTTTTTTAATAATAAACCTTTTAGTTAAACATATTTTTTCGTATCGGTGTCTTTATTCATCGCCCCCACCATATCCCTCTACCGATCTTTAGAGTTAGTCCCGAGCGAGAGAGCGAGAGAGAGGACTTCATCCCCGGAGTCTGGCGCCCAGCAACCACCCTTCATCTACGTTGGAGCCAGGTTTGTTTTCGGATTAATTTTCCTGGGTCACCCGAGCTCGGGAAATTGCCGTTACACGGTATCAAAAATAGCCGATAAAGGCTACGAAATTATATTCCGTCAAAGGGATGCGGTGGTGTTGGATAAACATAACAGTGTAGTCGTTCGCGCGGAGAGGATCGGTAACCTATATTATGTGAAGAACTGTAAGGACTGTGCAAACATTGTTGAAACCAATATAGAGGAGAGAAGACTTAAAATTTTTATTGACGAGAAAAATTATCAGGCGTCCTGGGAATCAAACCCAGGCCTACCGGCTGCCAATTCGGGGGCTTACGCCACTAGACCACCTAGTCGCCCTATTAATCGTGCCTTCAAATTTAATCTCGTCAATTTTAAGTCTGTGTTATTCTTGTGCTTGTATTTTGGTAATTATTTCAATTTTAAATATCTCGACATAAGCACATTTAAACAATTAATTAAATTAATAGTGAGTGAGCGCATGGTCTCACGTACACTATTCGGTATAGACTTGCGTCTAAGTATCTGTTATTGGTTATACTTAGGAAGATATAACCAACTCTACAGAAGGTAGAACCATTTTCAGCCGTGGTATGAATTTAGAGGAGAGAAGACTTAACATTTTTATTGACGAGAAAAATTATCAGGCGTCCTGGGAATCGAACCCAGGCCTACCGGCTGCCAATCAATGTGAGACCATGCGCTCACTCACTATTAATTTAATTAATTGTTTGAATGTGCTTATGTCGAGATATTTGAAATCGAAATAATTACCAAAATACAATCACAAGAATAACACAAAGACTTAAAATTGACGAGATTAAATTTGAAGGCACGGTTAATAGGGCGACTAGGTGGTCTAGTGGCGTAAGCCCCTGGATTGGCAGCCGGTAGACCTGGGTTCGATTCCCAGGACGCCTGATAATTTTTCTCGTCAGTAAAAATTTTAAGTCTTCTCTTCTAAATTCATACCACGGCTGAAAATGGTTCTACCTTCTGTAGAGTTGGTTATATCTTCCTAAGTATAACCAATAACAGGTACTTAGACGCAAGTCTATACCGAATAGTGTATGTGAGACCATGCGCTCACTCACTATTAATTTAATTAATTGTTCAAATGTGCTTATGTCGAGATATTTGAAATTGAAATAGAAACCAATATAGGTATACAAAGTGAGATAAGTAAATGGCATTGCCGAATGGGTCATTGAAATGAGAGAGACCTGAAAGCAATGGCTAAAAGTGACGTTGTTAACGGTTTAGAAGTAGAGCCAGACGCGATACTATCAACATGTGAAGTGTGTATAAGTGAAAAACAAACCCGCGATATTTTTCCAAAAAGTGAGGAACTACGTACGAGTGAATTGCTCGAGATTGTACACAGTGACGTATGCGGTCCAATGAGACACGCGTCAGTTAGCGGAGCTAGATATTTTGTGACATTCACAGATGACAAATCGCGATGGTGTGAAACGTATATATTAAAGCAGAAATCGGAAGTACTAAGCGCGTTTCAAACGTATAAAGCCGCCGCGGAGACATTTACCGGGAAACGGATAAAAATGTTACAGTCTGATAACGGTAGGGAGTACTGTAACCGCGAATTCGAATCATTTTTGCAAAAACACGGGATTAAGAGACGATTAACAGTGCCCCATACACCACAGCAAAATGGTTTAGCCGAACGAAAAAATGGAACACTCGTGGAAATGGCTCGGTGTATGCTGAAGCAAGCGAAAATGCCCCCGACATTTTGGGCCGAGGCAATTAATACCGCAAAATATATTAGAAATCGATGCATAACTAAATCTTCAAACGGGAAAGTACCATATACATGAATGTGAACAGGCAAAAAACTGACGCTAGTGCATCTTAAGACATTCGGTACAAAAGCGTTCGCGTTAAATAAAGAACAAACGAAAAGCAAATTCGACTCGCACTCGCAGGAATGCGTGCTAGTAGGATACTCAACCGAATCGAAAGCGTATCGATTGTGGTCACCCAGATCGCGACGAGTTATAGTTAGTCGAGACGTGAAGTTTGTGGAAGAACCGTGTTTTAAAAATAAATATGAAAACTTTTTCGACGAGGATGAGCCAAACGAACAGACAAAAGACAGTAGAAGAAACGCTGAAGACGACAAAATCGAGATCGTGCGTGAGCGTGCCTCACGCGAAGAGGGGGGTAGAGATCCAGTAGTACGCACAACCTCCATACGATTATTAGCAGCGTTGTCCGCGGAGTTGAATCTGGAAATCCATCAAATGGACGTGGTGACTGCCTACCTAAATGGTGAATTCGAAGAGGATGTATTCATGGAAGTCCCCGAGCAGTTATCATCAGTTCTGAAAAAGATATCGTCCGGTGAATCGGTGGGATCGAGTACATCGACGATCCGAGACGAGAACATCAAAACAACGGCAGCACGTTGGCAACAAGCATTAAACACAATCGAAAACCCAGTGTGTTTAGTCAAGAAAGCGCTTTACGGACTGCGGCAGCCAGGATTAAAATGGTACCAACGACTTGGAAACAAACTACGTGAGCTCGGACTAAAATCATCAGCGCAGGATCCATGTCTATTCGCCGCGCGACGAGATAACGATATCATGCTGGTCGCGGTGTACGTCGACGATTTACTAATCGCATCAAGAAACCTAAAGTGGATACGCGAAATAAAATTGTCCCTGGCTCAGTCATTTGAAATGGAGGATCTTGGTCCAGCCAAACACTGTTTGGGTATCGAAATCCAAAAAGATCAAAAATCACAAACAGTTTTCTTATCACAACTCAACTATACTCAGCAAATCCTGGAACGATGCAACATGAGCGAATGCAAACCAGTACAAACCCCCATAGAATCGAAGAGCAAGTTGAAGAGGCCTACGAAGAGCGACACGAACATCATGGCGAAATACCCATATCAACAACTGATAGGTGCATTAATGTATCTTGCAGTTACAACGCGCCCAGACATTGCGTATGCCATAAACTTTATGAGTCAATTCAATTCGAGCCACAACGAAGAACATTGGATCGCGGCAAAAAGAATTCTAAGATACCTGAAAGGGACGGTGAGGTACGGTTTACTATATGTGAAAACGGGCGCGGATCTATACGGTGTCGTAGACGCGGATTGGGGTGGAAATCTCACAGATAGACGATCGTATTCGGGATACGCGTTTATTTTGGCAGGTGCCGCAGTTAGTTGGGAAGCGCGGAAACAGCGTACCGTGGCACTGTCAAGCACAGAAGCCGAGTATATGGCTATGTCTGAGTCGACAAAGGAATCATTATACTTGCGGGAGCTTTTAAATTACATCGGGATGTATTGTGAGCGCGTGACATTATTCAATGATAACCAAGGCGCGCAAAAGTTGATACAAAGTTTTGGGTATCACTCGCGCACCAAGCACATCGAGATACGTCATTATTTCATACGCGATTGTTTTAAGAAGGGAATTATAAATCTCGAATCCCCCAAAAGCACCTCGGGTGCAAAAACCTTGCGCCAAGTACATTAAAACGTAATAGTTATCAACAAAAGCTTCTTAAAAAAATTATCGCAGAAGTAGCATTTGATCTACAAAAGAATTGAAATCAATGGACGTTGCCAAGTACAATTAAATTTGATTACAATTAATTTCGGACATCTCAATATAAACAACATGCCTAACACATAATGACATGCAGCATACGTACTCATAGGAACAGATCAATTAAAATTAAACTTGAGAAAAAAAAGAAACGAAAAAAAAATTTGGAGGTAGTGGTACTTGGCGGGCATTTTTGGCTGTGAAATAATTCAATTTATATTTTCTTGTAATTTTTACAAAAATGCCCGCCAAGTACCACTACCTCCAAATTTTTTTTTCGTTTCTTTTTTTTCTCAAGTTTAATTTTAATTGATCTGTTCCTATGAGTACGTATGCTGCATGTCATTATTTGTTAGGCATGTTGTTTATATTGAGATGTCCGAAATTAATTGTAATCAAATTTAATTGTACTTGGCAACGTCCATTGATTTCAATTCTTTTGTAGATCAAATGCTACTTCTGCGATAATTTTTTTAAGAAGCTTTTGTTGATAACTATTACGTTTTAATGTACTTGGCGCAAGGTTTTTGCACCCGAGGTGCTTTTGGGGGATTTCATAACTTTTTGTACCCATTTGATTTTCTTAACCGTTTCTGTTAAATGGTATTTTTCAGAACATGATTCATTCCTATAGATCTAACTGTTATGAGTTCTATTGAAAGTGTTTCAGTGATAAAGTGGTGTTGTTGTTGATAACTGAAAAATGAACTGTAATGACAAGCCTCAACCCCCGTTAGCTTTAGGTTCCATCGTGGATATCGTAGACTTACTTTCGATAAAAATTGAATGTCACGTTAATGTGATTATGTAATCGATAGACTAACAAGGAGAGTATCAGACCTGGGAGTCATAGATTTGGATCAAACTTCTAGAGTTAGGTATTTTGTCAGATGAAAACATGAAACTCATGCCGTTCTATTAATTCTAACGAGCTCGTGTCTTTTTCGTGAATTCAAAGTTCTGGTACTACCGATCAATTCCTGATTTTTTCTGATAATGTTAAAAAATAAACAAATTCCAGCACTTTGAGAGTTAAAAATGTAGTTTGGCTATATGTAATTGTGATTATTTTAGTGATTCAATTTTAATAAGCATTTAAGCCTCGCACCGATGATGAAATTATACTTTCTTAGCTTATGATTTTGGCTCTGAAAAATTCGCTGCGTAGCAAGGGTTGTCCAAAAAGCTTTAAACTGACAGAACAAAGTTGAAAGAATGTTGAAAGAAAATTTTGAAGCATTCTATTGAAAAAATTTTTTATAACAATTTACTGTAATTTTCTGTTGCTGAATAATCAGAAAATAAAAGTGAAAACTCTTCTTGAGATTGTGCTGTGTTGATGTGTTTTGAACATCATTTCAAATTAGCACTCTCAAGCTTATACTCTTCGGTCAACTTTTAAAGACAATATCATGGGCTACGTAGGACTATAATCTCATTATCAAAGGCTCGAATACTGATCAAATTATCTTGAACTAGCAAAATGATCACAATTACATACCAAAATTACATCTGTATTAACTTTTTTTGTTACATTTCTAGTCCTTAGTCCTTTATCTTGCTCATTTATTTATCATCAGCCACATTGCATGCATTGATAGCTCCTAGTGCAAAAGACGTTTCACAGAGCACGGTGACTTAATTCACATTATTCATTATATTTGGCATTTAGTTACAAATACCTGATTGCATTTTTAGTAACGATGTTATCTGCCTAGGTATTGGTATAGAATACATATGTCAGTACTTCATACACGACATTTGAACCGTGCAGCATCTCTTTATCGTCGATAATTAATAGATCGCATAGTTTTTCTCTTTTTGATCACATTCATTTACATTTCCTCAAGGCCTGTAACAAGCTCCGTAACTGATTTATTTATCTACAGATAGGTTCATATGCAGATACGGTTAATTTTATTCTATTGCCGTAAATACTTTTTTGACATTGCAAAAATATTCAGTTTTATGTAAACCACCTTCTATCATCAAAGAAATAAGTATTCAAATAAATGTGGGTATTTCACTGCTGACCCTTTGTTCTGTGTAAATCGCGATCAATTCTGACAGATAATTCTCATAACCTCAAAGGGTCGATCTCTTGAAATAAACGAGAAGACGGATATGATTATTATTCCATAGGACTCCACTGTAATATAATGAACAACTATCGCTTTCCAATTTTTTCAAAGTACATTTAGTTATTACTCTATATTTGATATGATTCTCGTCCTTATTCCCCACAACTGTCATCAAAAATACGACAAATAAAGCACGATTATGCTGCCTCTTGTGGGCCATGGAGAGCGTTATTGTATCGTAGACCGACGAACTCGCTTTGATTTTATTTAATTATTTCTATGTGTATAACTTTCGTCTAGCTGTGGGAAACATTATCTCTCCACTCCTTATAGCCTTTGCGGTAAAAAAGATTGTCTAATCTCGCGCCGCACTTCAAAAAAAGTCTGTAAATTTTTATGATTTTTGATCTATGTTCGAATATCTTCAATCAACGCTGGCGCTAACCGATGCGCCATCTAGCAACTGACTCCCGTACGTGGTAGGTCTCTGCTCTCGCTGTAGCCTAGCGAAGGCGACTCTACTATTTTTTTGCGCATAGGTTTTGGTCTAAGCGATCTGACTGAAGAAGGAGACGGTGAAAAATTCGTGATGAAAACGGGTATTCTCAAAGCGTTGATTAATCATATCTCAGGTCTCCGTTCATCGATTTCATCGAGATAGGGCTTAAATTGAAGCTTTTCATGGCTACATTCTACAATAAATATTGCAAATCCGTAGATATCGCGAGGCGTAAGAAATTAAGAAAATATTGTCCCCCCACTACAGCGGTTAGTTCCCGTTCGGGTATATAGACTCGGCAGAGTCTCGCGCCGCGCGTTTAAAAATTCTTTTTAATGTACTTGGCGCGAGACTCTACCGAGTCTCTTGATATATAGCAACTGAAGATATGCCCGCGGATATATTAACCAAGGGATTAAACGGGGAGAAACACCGTCCATGCTCAGGAAAATTGGGCATGGCAGAGTGATGCAATCATATGCGCGCGAGTATGTATAATAGTCTCACTACTTCGAGGGGGGGTATTAGTATGTACGAATATAGTGAGAGGGGAGCACAGCGCGTGTGTCTAGGTGTCCTCTTGCCGATATGAGTCAGTCGGTTGTCACCTGTTGTTATGTATCGTTAAGCGTAACTGTAACGGCTAAACGCCTGGTTATTATTATGTCTGAATAAAGTAAATTGAATATACACAGATTTCTATGCTTGAGTTATTTTATTATCCCCAACAAAATTAATATGGAAAAGATTATCTTATTCCGTAGAATTTTATTGAATTTTTTCAGATTTTTAAAACATGGCGTTTTTTTTTTTTGACTTTGGAAATTTTTAAAAAAATAACTAATAATAATAAAAATCTGAAAAAAAATTTACGTTGCATTTTTAAGACCGGCAAATCATATAAAAAATGTATTTCAAAATCGGAGGGGGTCGGGGTCATGGGTTGGTCGAAACGGCATGGACTACCCCATATATACTTCTTACTATATAAATACTTACTATACATTTTTTTTATTTTTTATGTTCTTTCGATTTATGTTTTTTTTTTGCTATGGCTATTTAATTTTATATATATGTATGTATGTATGTATGTATCCCCCCAAAAGCACCTCAGGTGCAAAAACCTTGCGCCAAGCACATTAAAACGTTGTAACTAACAACAAAACTATCAACAAAACTTTGTTACCAGAATATTTGATGAAGTAGCATTTCGTCTACAAAAGTACTAAAATCAATGGACATTGCCAAGTACAATTTATTTTTTCACAATAAATTCCTGATTGTGACCTAGTACCTATTAGTGTTTGGTTGGTATTCACATATGAATATACATGACATGCGTAACACCTAATGATATGTGACATATGTACTCATGAGAAAAGATTAATCCAAATTAAAATTGAGAAAAAAAAAAAAAAATTTGTAGTACGTGGTACTTGGCGGGCTGATGGGTGAATTATTACAAGAATATTGAAATAGTTCAATTTATATTTTCTTGTGATTTCTACAAAAATGCCCGCCAAGTACTACTACCTCCAAATTTTTTTTTTTTTTTTCTCAATTTTAATTTGGATTAATCTTTTCTCATGAGTACATATGTCACATATTATAAGGTGTTACGCATGTCATGTATATTCATATGTGAATACCAACCAAACACTAATAGGTACTAGGTCACAATCAGGAATTTATTGTGAAAAAATAAATTGTACTTGGCAATGTCCATTGATTTTAGTACTTTTGTAGACGAAATGCTACTTCATCAAATATTCTGGTAACAAAGTCTTGTTGATAGTTTTGTTGTTAGTTACAACGTTTTAATGTGCTTGGCGCAAGGTTTCTGCACCTGAGGTGCTTTTGGGGGGATTTCACTACTTTTTGTACCAGGTTCTTCTATGTTTATTTTCACTTGTGATGAATTCAATAATACAATAAATCTGTCCCCGAGCCGCATTCCAACAAGTGTAATGCTTACTACTTAAACGGTATAACTATTACTGCGTCAAAAGAATCATTTCCACCGGTCTATGTTCATTTCCTCGTTTGCGAATTTCTACAACAAAATTAGCATTAAAAATTTCCTCAATACTTACTCAATAATAAATAATAATCTTATTGGTCGACTGATTATTCTTAATATCTGAAGTATAATATGTTCTTCAGCTCAAAGTTCTGGTCTTACTGAGCAATTCTTGAATTTGTCTGAAAACATTTAAAAAAAATGAAAGAATTGAGCACCTGAAGAGTTGAAGATGTAATTAGGCTACCTAATTGTGATTATTTTGGTAATTCAAGCTTGATCAGCATTCGAGCCACCGATGATAAAATTATAGACCTTTGTAGCTTATGATTCTGACTTTGAAAGGATCACTGCTTACCAATAGTTGTCGACAGAGCTTCAAACTGACAGAATAAAGTTGAAAGAATGTTAAAAAAACATCCACAAAGAAAATTGTGGAAAATCCAATTTAAAAAAATTTTCACCTAATATACTGTAATTTACAGTTGTTGAATAATCATACAGAAAAGTGGACACTATTCTTCAAATTGTGTCATATTGATGCTTTTTGTAAGATCATTTCGAATTAGTACTGTCAAGTTACACTCAGTCAACTTTTGTTATATGCAGCGAACCTTTCGAAGACAAAATCATGGGCTACGGAGGACTATAATTTCATCATTGCAGGGTCGAATGCTGATCAAATTAACTTGAACTAGTGAAATGATCACAATTACATAGCAAAATTACATCTTTAGTCTTTTCAAGTGCTCGAACATATTTTTCTCATTATTTTCAAACAATTTGAAAAATTGCTCCGTGGTACCAGAACTTTGAGCTCAGAAAAAAAAGCGAGCTCATTAAAATGAATCGTACAGCATGGGTTTCAAATTCGTACCCAAGGATACCGCGTAGTGAGAAATACATAATCCAAATAGGGTCATAGTGCTAGTAGCCAACCAATATTAATCTGGTATCTGGCCACTAGAATACAATCACTGAAATTGATCAATCGTTCATGAAGACGGTAATAATTGAGCTCATAGAAATAAGAATTTAGAATCTTATTAGCTGTTGGTATTATTAGAATTCTAGTGCAATTATATTCCCAGATTTCAGAAAGTATTTATGAAAAACTGTCATCTAATTTTAATGATCTACCTAGGACCGCATAACGTAAATAAATCATAAACATTTCTTCATCAGCTTCGTAGGTATAATAATTTTAAAAATTAGTAATATATATCCAAATTTTACAAATATAAAATATGCTACGAATGAATAGCTTCGATAATCACGATCGATTTAATCACGAATAAATCTCTCATAACTTCAATCTCGATAACCCCAGCAACCTGACATCTACTCTTATAACCTCAAAAACTCGAGAACCTAACGTGAACGATAAAATGGATATTTTTTAGAGGGCATCGAGGCTGATATCAAATGACAATTTTCTATTCCGCACTTTTTACATATTTTGTATTATAAGCGTAATGAGAAATCATTTGACAAGGTTTTCAACTACTCGTAATTGATACATATTTCTTCTTATTCATCTGAACTGTCATTCGACGGTGCTCTCGTCTGTTATGTGCACACGCATGCGCAATAGGAGTGTTTTTTCCTTACACCATGAAGTATATGCACCACGTAATTATAGTCGAGAGCGACAACCCTCACTATATTTTTATCCATGTAATTTTCCTTGCTGCGGTCACTGAACTCTATGTCTGCGATGAGCTTTCTATGTTGCTTGCTGCGTTTAGGTCCTGTTGGGTGGTCGACGACGGACGAAATAAGTGGTCGACGACGGAGAAAATTTCATCGTAAATCTGCCCCATCCGATTTTAGAAGTTATTGTATCTCAGCTGTCGGTGCACCGATTGCCTTGGTTTTGGTCTCAAATCAAAGCTCTTTTGACCCTTGTCACAAAAATAAAACGTCGAGCTCGAGTATATTACCAATTCGGTGTAATATATGAAAATATTTCCCCCCACTCCGCTCAGAGCTGCCTCTCCGGTAAAGAGACTCGGGCGAGTCGCGCTTGGAAAAAAACTTTTTTTAATGTACTTGGCGCGAGACTCTACCGAGTCTCTTGATGTATTGTAACGTTACCGTTATTTTCTACCTACCGCAACACCGAAACAACGCACGACGATCAGACAGTCGAGCCATCTAGCGGGTTAGACGGCTATGACCGTGTCGAGCGACTAGGATTAGCAGTAAGAGAGGTATAAAAGGTGGCATCTGAGCGCAAACAGCTAGCAGTTAATAAGCAAATCGCTTAGATCTGACTCACAAACAAATTCATTAAGAGTAGCACAGTGCAAAGCGCCTGGCTATCTCGAAACCTTTAACTTACATTCTGATTATAAATTAGCAGAGCGCTATTTATTTTGACGAATCACATATAAAATTATTAAATTACAATCATAAACCATCAAAGCGCTGTTTATCGCGACGAATCAGTATTAAATTCAATTTAACTGCAAAGCGCATTTCATTGAATCAATTCAACTAAAAAGAGCTTCTCTCGTTATTAAAACGGAAATCTATAGAACCAAAAACAAAATCACATCATCCACACTTCAATCGATAGAGGTTCAGAAATGATATAAAATCAAATTAACTTAAATCACTAAGATTCAAATTCTAAAAACCTCACGGTCAAACCATCGCACTCGTTGATGAGCTTAGCTCACCAAACAAGCAAAACAAGACACTGTAAATAGACTGTGAATAGAAGTAGATTTAAACCTAGACTAAGAAACCATTGTATAATTCAATATAATCAAAATTTCATTATTATTCACTGACACGACGTTTATCTCTCATTGTAGCTGTTCGCGTTTGGCAACGAAGGAACTTGGAGTAAACTCAAGCTAGCAGTGAGTTTTGATAATCAGGTGGAGCACGATAGTGGAAGAGCTAAAGCCTCCCCGATTCGATTGCTGACTATTGATTATTGAAACAAGCCACAGATCAAACTTGGTGTGCGAAAGCTATCCCGGTTCTGAAGGGTGATCCTAGTAGGAGAAAGCTTACTAGGATTCACAAAGTAGGTAAAAGAGTAGAGTCACAGCTAGAAGCAGTATTGCTCGATCTAGCGAGAAATCGCAGGATTGTTCCAGATCTGCGACAGAAACGGACATAAGGTGCGAAAGCGAATTCTGTTCCGTAGGAAAATAGGATTTTGGGAGTTTAATAAATAAAGGGAAACGGTACTGTCGTGGCGAAAGCCTGTCCGTATCCGTAAAATGAGAATAGTATTTTGTAAAACTAGAGGGACGTAGAAATTGCCACTTCCAGGAGTTCTTTTCTATCCTGAGGATGAAGAATTTACAGTAACCCGGTCGTTAGCGTTTGATTTATCAACCCGGCAAATAACCGGTACGTTGCAGTATGTATGTGTGTGGGGGTGTGTGTGTGTGTGTGTGTGTGTGCGTGCGTGCGTGCGTGCGTGCATGCATGTATGCATGCATGTATGTAACAAATTTTCATGTGAGCTTGAAAAAAAAAGACGGAAAAATATTGCCACCCTAATATATAATATATGGGGCATTCCACGTCAACTCGACCTGGTTTTTACCCTTGACCTCTCGGATTGGGCCCGCGATTTTTTATATGATGGTTCTCACTTTGAAAGGCACTCAGTTTTTATTTCAGATTTTTTCAAATCGATTTGAATTTTCTACAATTTTTGAAAACGACCATATTGATCGACACATTTTAAAAATCTGAAAAAATTCTGAAAAATCGTGTGTCAGATATCAAAATTTTGAAGCTTGAAGCCGGATTGGGGAGATTTTTCCTTCTTATTGTTTTCAAGCTTTTTCCGAAAAAAAAACAATAAAAAAATGAGAAGCGGGAGTTATTTTACCATGGATGGTCGCTGAAACATTTTCATATGTTACACGGGATTCTTGAAAATTTTTCCAGATTTTTCCCAAGAGATTTTTTCGGAAAAATGAAAAAAAAAAAAAAAAATTTGCGAAAAATCCGAAAAAATTTTAAAAAATCCGGTGTAATATATGAAAATGTTTCAGCGACCATCCATAATAAAATAACTCCCGTTTCTAATTTTTTATGGTTTTTCTGTTGGAAAAAGCTTGAAAACGGTAAGAAGGAAAAATCTCCCCACTCCGGCTTTAAGCTTAAAAATTTTGATACCTGACACACGATTTTTCAGAATTTTTTCAGATTTTTAAATTGTGTAGATCAATATGGTCGATTTAAAAAATTGTAGAAAATTCAAATCGATTTGAAAAAATCTGAAAAAAACTGAGTGCCTTTCAAAGTGAGAACAATCATATAAAAAATCATGGGCCCAATCCGAAAGGTCAAGGTTCAAATCCAGGTCGAGTTGACGTGGAATGCCCCATATATAGGTATGTGTGTGTGTGTGTGTGTGTGTGTATGTATGTGTGTATGTATGCATACATGCATACATACATGCATACACACACACACACATACATATGGGGTAGTCCATGCCGTTTCGACCAACCCATGACCCCGACCCCCTCGGATTTTGAAATAAATTTTTTATATGATTTGCCGGTCTTCAAAATGCAACGTCAATTTTTTTCAGACTTTTATTATTTTTGGTTATTTTTTTAAAAATTTCCAAAGTCAACAAAAAAACGCCATGTTTTAAAAATCTGAAAAAATTCAATAAAATTCTACGAAATAAGATAATTTTTTCCATATTAATTTTATAGTGGTGTTCTCGAAGGGACACCCGGGGCAGGACTAAGCCAAGGAAAAAAGTCCAAGTCGGACCTTTTAATAAATTCCTTTTTTTTTACGTCTATTCAGGAAAAATTTTTTTTTTAAAAGTGAAGAAAAAATATAAAAACAAAAAAAAAAAAATTAATTTCATTTTCAACTATGCGGTATTATTTTAGGCACAAAAATTGACGTCTGAAAAAAAAATACAGCATCCGACTTGGACTTTTTCCCTTGGCTTAGTCCCGTCCCGGGTGTCCCCTCGAGAACACCACTAATCGAAAACATATGATAAGAGAAACAAATACTTACAAATTACATTTTTATTAATTTTTTTTTTCATCTTTTTTCACTTGCTCACTAATTAAACCTATTCTTGGTGGATTGTAGAGGATCATACCGAAATTTTTAGTCAAAATATCAATACTTAGAGGTCGCCCAAGACCATCGGAGGTTTATTTGAACTTTTTTCATTTAATTCTTGAGTGACCTTTGAGTATTGATATTTTGACTAAAAATTTTAGTATGTCCCTCTAAAATTCGCCTAGAAAAGATTAAATTTGTAGGCAAGTGAAGAACATACGAAAAAAAAAATTAGGAAAAATGTAATTTGTGAGTATTTGTATACGTCTTTTATCATATGTTTTCGATTTCAATGATGCTCACTATCAAAATTTAATCATTGTACTACAAATTAGTAGTTGTGAAAAGATCAAGTCTTAATATTGAGATTTAGAGGTCGCTCAAGACCATTGAAATTTGTTGAAATTTTTTTTGTTCAATTCTTGAACGAGCTTTAAATATTAATATTTTTACTTGAAATTTCAATATGTTCCTCTACAATCTACCTAGGAAAGATTAAGTTAGTGAGCAAGTGAAGAATTTGAAAAAAAAAATCGATTTCGTTGAATTTCGATATTTTCAAAATTCTTCAGCGACCTCTACAAAATTTTTAATTCAGCTAAAATTTTGAGAGGGCTCCTAAAATGGATCAAACTAACAAATTTTCATGTGAGCTTAAAAAAAAAAAAGACGGAAAAATATTGCCACCCTAATATATACCGAGATGTTTTCTTGAAACTGTACGGTCGACGGCGCACGCGTCAAATAATTCGACGTGATTGGTCGGCGAGATCGTCTCGCGACGATATTTTACCCTGTGAGGCAGGGGAGCCAACTTGCATAAAATTGGGCGAGAGCTGTCAAACTCGCGCGCTCAAAATAGCGAGTTGAGGTTATGTTATTTATTTTAGTTCATCGTGAATTATGAAAGAAACATAGCATCAACCAGCAGTTTGTAATAACGAGGTTGATATCGGAAGATAATTAAATTAATGCAATAATAGATTTCTTGAAAAAACTAAAATCATTTGTTAGAAAAAATTAGCTGAGAATTATTTATAGAAAGAAAAAATCTAAAATTAAATCCTGCGTCATTATCGAGTGGCGGTCTGGATAAACCTAGGCAGGTTGATAAAAGAAAACGTTTATTGTAAAAAGATTCTTTATTCACATGAAATAAAAAATAAATTAATCGTTGAAACCCAGTCGAAAGTAGCTCCGGAGTACATTCGTCGTCACAGTGCAGTGCTTTGAAAGCCAGTAATCAGTGTCGATAAACATGAAATGAGAAAGAAAATTACTTTAGTAACAAGGAATCAAAGAAATTATTCAGTATAAAGATGAACGCCATACTCACTTTACCACTCTTAAGTAGAGACGCTACTAAAACTTTGACAAAAGTGATTTTTTCGTTTTCAAAATTATTAATAAAAATATCATCAAAAATTCAGTTCTACAAAAGTTGAAGTACGTTAACATGTATCTAGAAAAAAAAAATTAAGATTCTGCGATGAAAGTGTATGCGCAGGGAACCTTTCGCAGAAAATTCCCTGCGCATGGCTATTAAAAATTCCTTACGCATAACCTTTCATCGCAGAACCCTAATTTTTTTTCTCAAGATACATGCTAACATACTTTAACTTTTGTAGTAATGAATTTTCAATTACATTTTATTTAGTAATTTCAAAAATGAAGAAATCGTTTTTGTCAAAATTTCAGTAACGTCTCCCTAACGCCTGAAAGTTCGTAAATCTCTATTGAGTTTATTCCTGGGTTTCATGTTTGCACTGTTTTAATCAAATAAAATCTCACTCTCATATCAAAAATAGAAACTGAAATACAGGAGTTATCCAGCGGCACAAGTTGAAAATCAAGAATTTCATGATGTCCTCTTCGCCTCTTCGTTTTTATTTTTCATTTTCAGAACTCATAAAACTTAATTTACCTCTGACATTATGAGAAAGCCAGAAATTTATTTTGAAGATACATTTCACGCATTGATTTGGAAAAAGCCATTATGAGAAAGACCTAGACCGTAGAAAAACCTACGACCCAAGTTCTACGACTTCAGTCATCAGCCGACAAAAGTAGTGATGGTCGCTGCATGTCATGAAACTGAATAGGAGGTTTCGATGAATGGCAAAGATGCGATGACATTGGGCGTTGCAGACGTATTCTAGGAGTAGCCAACTAATCAGCAGTCATTTATCAATATTTCCTGTAGATCGAAAAAATTTTGGTTGTTATTTATTGATTCATTTGTTTATTTAAGTACAGGTACAGGTGTTATTTTAATTAAAATGATTGGATAAACTGGTTTCACCTACCTGCTTTATTTTCACTGAGTACCAAACAAAAAGTTTTCAATCTTGGTTAAATAAAACGAATTCTCGAAAAAGCCGATACATTGCATCGAAGCAAGGCAGTATTGCGAATAAATTTCAACAATTCCCTCTAAAATCGAGTTTCAAACTCAACACTGAAAGCTTTCCAAGCATTTTCGAATCACGACTTCAATTATTCGAGATTCTAACCTCAAAGATCCAAATCAACCGCTTAGCCGCCAAAACAGAGTTTGACAGCTAAAACTCAGGATGGCTAGCCTGCATGAGCAGACGCCGAAACTCGCGCGTGCGCTGTCGACCATACAGTTTCAAGAAAACATCTCGGTATATGTATATTTTTTTTGCAGATTTGTTTCTTTCTTTATATTTATCGTGATTCTCATTTTATTGCACAATATATACTGTTATTGCAAACCAGAACCAGCTCAAATCTGGATCACCTCGGGTAACTTTAGCCAATGATGTTAGCCACTGAGAACAAAGATCGCAGTTATAACTGAAAAACGGATCCCGTACGCGTCGGTAAGAGTTTTGTTGAGATGCCTCAGACAGGACCAGTGCGTCCATTTATCGCATGTAGAGCATTGTACCCACGAAGTTTTTTGCCGGATTTCGGCTTGACCGCAACGAAGGCAATGCTTGGAAATATCCAATGATTTGTACACGCACTCCCTTTGCAAGCGTTCTCGCATTTTATTCGGATCCACGTTTGCCATTCTCGTGATGCGACCACCCAAGATCTCTTGTACGTCATGGATGACGTAGATACCGCAATTGTAGCCGTCATTCTGATGGGGATACACACACGATCGAAGTGTCCATCTGATACGTGAATTCGTAAAAACCGTTTCGTAGCACGTAACAAAGACTTTCGGATAGTATTCAGCTTGATTTGCTTCGGAATCGGAGCTCGAATTGAAAAAGTAAACACTGCTTTTCGTTACGTTAACCTAAAGAATGACCCAGTGATTGCCACTTTGGTTGAACGGAACGAAAATTTGCGATTTTCCTGTCCACTCCTTTTTCAAATTTTCGAAGAATTCGGTGGTCGTGTCTTTCAGCTCTCGTATCAAAATAATCCATCCGATTTCAGCTTGGACGTAGGCAATTTGTAAACATTGAGGAGACTCTGCAATGTACACTTGGCGAGGTTGATTCTGGGCCGGAAGTGCAAAATCAGAAAAGTTACCAGGCTGGTAGTTACTAGGCAAGTAGTGAGATAGCACGAGCCGTCTGCTAAATTTCAAAAAGAGTGACAGATAACCTAACCTTCAAGTATTACGAAGTGACTCGGCGTTCGCGTTTATCCTAGAAATTATGTGATCATCGAAGTTACTATAAAACAGCCGATGGAAAACGGAGGGTGATACAGAAGTCGGAAATCTTACGGTACCTTGAACTTTTCAATCTATGTATAATTGAAATGAGCGATTGCAATTTTTGACATGATCCGGTAAAATATTCCAATCTCCCGTAATTCTATCAACTTCGATGATTACACAATTTCTGAGGTAATCACAAACACCGAGTCATTTGGTAACGTTTCGAGGTTAGGTTATCTGTCACTCTTTTTGAAACTTAGCAGCTAGGAGGCTCGTGTTGTCTCACTACTTGCCTAGTAACTACCAGCCTGGTAACTTTTCTGATTTTGCACTTCCGGCCCAGAATCAACCTCGCCAAGTGTACATACTGATACAGTAATCGATTGTAAAATTCAATGGCCAACGCTGACCATAAAGCACTACATAGTCTTCACCATACATATAAACGAAGCTATTGCTATCGTTTATATTTTTTACGAAACCCACAAAATGAATACGGGGTGCTTTTGGCGCGTAATAATAGTCTCGATTTCTTATAGTTCCATTTTCGTTTCGGTGTAAGTTTGTTGTTTGACTGATCGTCGCGATCAACTGCTTTATTTTTTTTCCTTCCGCATAGGAACGCTGTTTCTTTTCCTGGTGTTTCCGACGCAGCCAAAATTCTACCGACTTCTCATCGTCGGGTTCGTTTCTTCGTGTCTTTTTTTCCGAACATTAACGCCTGGTTTCGGAAACCGAATTTCTTTATACGAAGCAATAGTTTTTTCGTATATCGTATCAATGAATCGCCCGGTCTTAACAGCTGTGTTCTTTTAACAAGTTGAGTTTTTTGTAGCCTTGAAATAATTTTTAACCGAACTATTTGTGTAATGACTGTCACCAGTCTTCAATAAAATAGTCCATAATGGTACCATGGGTATTAATTTTGTCATCAGATAGTTGGCGAAAATTTCGGACTTAAACTCGTTGTCACTTGCGTATTTGTCGATTTGATTTGCCGCTTGTTTTACCTGTTGGAATATCGGAACTATTCTCTTGTAGAAAGGACTCGATGTATACACTGAAGTGGTAATCTCTTTGATTTCTGAAACGTCAGAAGGACACCCTGTCACATTAATCTCGGCTTTTATATAGGCGTATTCTGGCGATGAAAGTTTCTTTAGATCATCCGAGAACTCAGGTCTCTTACGGGGAAACAGCAAAATGAGTAAAAACGCTTCAACCCTCTTGATGAACACTGCTATGTCAGACGAATGCACCAAAGCAGCCATTGCTTCCAATATCACCTCTGTGACAGCGCTTCCAATTATATTCGATTCAGCAAAAGGCGAAATCATTTTCATAAAATGAGCATAGCATGTATGCAATGGTACAATGCCGTCGGCTAACGAGTTGCCCAACGATATAGCGTCGTATTGTTATATTGAGGTATTGGGAGACTGAACACTTATTCCACGTCCCCAGAATAGCGTTTATGCTCGCCCACGACCAATCTGTGACGACCGCTTCTAACGGTGGCCATATAACCCTTTCTTCAATCCAGATTTTTTTGAAAAATGCAAGACAATTGCTAATGGAGGAAGTCGTGTGATCATTCGTGATCATTTCGAGCACAGAAAAGATTTTTCTTTTGAAATTCACAACACCGGCATGAAAATAAACTCTTTTTGGTAGGTCATAAGGCTTCCTGACTACCGAACCGGTCGAATCAAAGTAAAGTATCAAATCGTGACAACACTTCAAAAACTCGACCTGTTGGGCTGCTCCAAGATATATTGTGAATGGCGTCGAAAACATCCGTATATGAGTCATTCCATGTCAAGCGGGACACCTTTTTGACCTCATGTGCTTGAAAATTATCGATTTTTTTTTACATATTCTCTGGGTAAAATAAACGTAAGAAACAATTTTTTTTTTTTACTCAAATGGTTTAGAAGCTACAGGGGGTTGAATTTTCGGAAAAAGCACCAAAAATCGGAATCGCGCTCTCCTTTGAACTTCAATATTTCTGATTCCCTTCGATGTACAGACGTCTCCAAAAACTTATTTTAAAGCTCTTGAATTGGACTTCCATGTTATTAATTTTCACTTTATCGAATAAAAAATCTTCCATTTGTTAAAAACAATTGTATTTTTAAACGTGATTTTCGAGATGTTCACACCCTTTAAAAATTCTAAAAAAAATACGAGCGTGTTCCTCGATTCATTCTCTACGAAATATGAGAAATTCAGGACGGAGTTCCGATATACAATGTATTCAAAGAGCGGTTGATTCAAGTGGGACGTCGCGCGCGGCCACGGCCACGAGCATTGGGGCGGCGCGGCGAAACCCTGTTCGCGCGCCGTTCGGTACTTGGATTTCAACGTACACGGCCGCGCGCGACGTCCAGCGTGAATCAACCGCTCTTTAAATATACTATATATCGGAACTCCGTCCTGAATTTCACATATTTCGTAGAGAATGAATCAAGGAACACGCTCGTATTTTTTTTAGAATTTTTGAAGGGTGTGAACATCTCGAAAATCGCGTCTAAAAAATATAATTGTTCTTAACAAATGGAAGATTGTTTATTCGATGAAGTGAACAATGATAACATGAAAGTACAATTAAGGAGCTGTAAAATAAGTTTTTGCAGATGTCTGTACGTCGAAGGGAACCGGAGATATTAAAGTTCAAAGGAGAGCGTGATTTCAATTTTTGGTGCTTTTTTCGAAAATTCAACCCCTTGTAGCTTCCAAACCATTTGAGTAAAAAAAAAAAAAAAAAATTGTTTCTTGCGTTCATTTTACCCGGAGAATATGTCAAAAAAATTACAAAAGAATCGGAAACATCGAGGAATATTTTTGGCCAAATCCGTCCCGCTTGACGTGGAATGACTCATATGTAGTGTATACGTATATGTAGTATATTGTGTATATGTCGCAGCCTTTTTGTAAAATTAGGCTTTTTGTAAAAAGCCTTTTCACGAAACACCGCCTTTTCGTATTTTCGAATATACGTATATGAAAATTACATATTCTGGTATATGAAAATTACAGTAAACTTCATACTATAAATGCTCTAATAATTGTATTTTAATTTTTTGATTCGAGGTTTCTATTAAAATTACCATGGACTTCATACTATAAATGCTCCAACGATTAATGTCTTGACTCTCTAATTCAAATTTTATATTAATATTACTGACTGACCGTTTGATGAAACGGCCGAAATGATTCAGCCTCTTTATGAAAATGCTAAATCCAGGTAGGCTAATCCCAGAATAAACGTTGATTTTACGAAAAGGCTGATAGTGGTCAAGCTCTTCGCGAAGAGCCGGAGTTTCGTCGGTCTAATTGTAGAATCAACGTTCATTCTACGAAAAGGCGGCGTTTCGTGAGAAGGCTAGCCTTTTCACAAAAAGCCTAATTTTACGAAAAGGCTGCGACATATACATACCCACCACGTCCGATTTGATCGGTATTTTTCTCTATGATGATACTATCTCTGAAACACTTTTCTAGTTTTATTCAAATTTCCCGCCCAACCAATTTCGAGCTATAAACTTTTTAAGTTGAAAGATACACCCTTATACCGATTGTGTTGAAAAAATTCACGAACATTTTATGATCAAAATCAAACAATTTTCGACAAATATGAAAGTGGTAAGACCTTTCTTTATATTTTTTTGGGCTGGTGAAAAAATCTTTTGTAAATAATTGTAATGGATTTTTATACATGACATTAAAATAAAGTCTTACGATTTTTATTTTCGTCGAGCATTGGTTGATTTTGATCAAGGAATTCTCGTGAATTTTTACAAAACAAATCAGAACCCCTAGGTGAAAATCCTACATGGATTTCATATGATGAACTATGATAGATCCGATTCCATGTGAGATACCACGTGTTGGATCCCATGTGGCAAAATTCATGTAGATTTTGCCAATGTATGAACACAAATGAACCTTATACAATCATTACACAAATTGTAATCAAAAATATGTTGAATGCGTTTTGATATTTGATATAACAACTGATAATTAACCCTCAAAAACCAAACTATCTCGGCCATCCGTATCCACCACACTGTTTTTGTTCTGTTAATATTCAGGGTCATAATGCGCCGATTCAACTGTTGTTTTTTAACTTCCCGCTAAAGAAAGGCAAGAACTTGGCTCATTCCATCTCAAATCACCCAGGCAGGTCGGGATCAAAAATTTAAATCACTCAGTAATTTAATATATCATTCTTTGAGCAATTTAAGGGGACCCCTATTTCAGGATTTTTTTTGGAAAAAATTTCTAAGCCCTGTACGGATTTTTCAATTTTTTTCGATCAAATACCTGTTCTTATCAATTCTGGATGTGTTCTTTTTTTCAAACGGCTATAACTCTTGAACAAGTAGACCGATTTCGGAGTTTTTTTTCTCAAAATACGCGGAATTTTAAGCACTTTCAAAAATCTCAAATTCGTCTACATCGATACAGAATCATCGGAGTTATGTTGGATAATATAAAAAAAAAACCGATAATTTTCGACCTCGATTTTCAGCAATTTCTTATTTTTTTTTTTCCTTGACGATTTTTTCCCGAATAGTCCTTGAAATTCCCTAACTCTTTGTGTAAGTTTCGTTAGCGACCAGCCTTTGTAAGGGAAGTTATGAATTATAGCGTTATTCAAGCCTAATATCAAATTTTATTGAATATACAGGGTGAGTCACGAGAAACTCCGAGAATGGGAGGAGCTTGATCGATGAATTAGGCCCTGCAACTTGATAGCCCGTGCACGTAATTTAAATTTTCAAACAGCATTCTTTAGCTTATGACATCTACTACAATTTCTGTCTGTCGTTAATTTCTGTGAGATGATTTTTCATCGAGCTGCAGGGCTTAATCCGTCGGCCAAGCTCCTCCCATTCTCGGAGTTTCTCGTGACTCACTCTGTATAATCCCCAAAAAAGCTCTTCTGGTGCAAGAACCTTTCGCCAAGTACATTTATGTGTAGATCACTCCACCAAAAAATAATAAACGTTGTGCTCGTTCACTCGCTGCGCTCGCTCACTCGATTAGTTTATGATTATCAACATATATACGAATACTACATATATGTATACACAAGGCTAAATACCTGAGAATCTCATTGAAATCAGCAACCATATTTTCCTTCTGAGCACGTAGTCCAACTTCAAACCTTCCATAAATCAAGTGGATCATGTAACTTGTTTCATTTCGTATCTTCTGTAACGTCATCCGTGTCGCTTCCACTCTTTCCCCAACGACTGCCTTTTGCATTGACTTAACACACTTTTGAAACGCTTCAGCAAGAACACTCTGAAAGCCAGATGAAACGTTGACATTTAAAATTCTTATACGATACTCTGATCTGTAAGTCTCTCGTAAAATCCTATAACTACTCCAACTTTTCAAGAACACACACATAGTTCGTTCTTAGTAAGCCAAATATTTGCAAGGCTAGTCCAATGTCGGTAGCCATGAATTTTCATAAATTTATGACCTACACGGTGATTTAAGAATTCCGTGCTCAAGATTGAGAAATGATAGTAGAGTAAAATATTATGGTGTAGTTTTGTAGAGTCACCTGTAATTTCTGCTCAAATTGCCCTCGGAGAGTCCCGATACAGTTTTCATAGTTTGATCGAATTTCTTGTTCTGTAAGTTGTATAGCACTCCACTTTTCAGCCTCAAATATATGGCGTGTCTCCCTGGTTTGCTTCTCGTACTTTTTAAACATTTTGTTACAAAAATTGCGCTCATACTTCACCATCGCTTTTTGCCCTATATCTTTATAAAAAAAACTTATATACGTTTTAATTTTTCATTGTTGAACTAATATATCTCATAGTCTAATATATCTCATCGTCAGTTTCTCATGTCCTACGTAACGTGCATAATTTCTTTATATTGTAGAAACCTAAAATTCCTTGGTGAGTAAATGCTTTCATGCATTTGTTTGACAATGCAGGTACGAAAGCCACGTTTTGAATGAACTGATCGCTCGGCGATACACAAAGTTCTGCATGTAGTCTTTCTAGCGGTGATGTCACTCCTAACAATTGTCTTGAGTCTGGATGACAGTAATCAAAAAAGACGTCCGCCACGGATGAGCCCATGCATCTACGAATCTCTGATTGTGCTGGGATAGTATCTTTTATTATCATATCTGACCGTCGATATTTAGGACATGTACGAGCTGTAATATTTATTTTCTTTTATCAATATGCTCATAATGTGATACATACCTAATGAGAGGCTGTAGCCAAATAATTTGACTGGAATTTTTCTAAGATGTTACTACAAAAGCAGTATACAGGTTGATCTTTTTCGATTACCCCAGGCAAACATCTTAAAAATCAGAAGAGGTACAGGAAAAAGTTTGATACAAAACTGGAAGAGTCCTGAGGGGAAAAGATAATGATGCTATGGGTTGACTTGTAGATTGTGTCACTTCCAAACTTTTTCGAGTAGTTCATGTTTTGAGTTAGGGAACAATTGGTTTGGCGATGAGCGGCTGGTAGTAAGATTAAAGTCAAATTCAAAGACGTCAAGAATTTTTTTCATTACTAACGTCTATTATTAGAACTTCAAACTTTCCAATTTCCTATCTGCAAGAAAATTCTTCAGAGAGGATGCAAATTTCCAGATTTCTGGAAACCTTTTGAACCGTGTGATGAAAAAAAAAAAAAACTATTTTTAACGTATTTGAATGTGTCTTAAATTCCGCTATCAGCTGCATATAGGTACTCAAAATACGTGTTCCATATCTCAAATCAAAAGTCATTCGAACAATCCCAAAAGTGGCACAATCCACAAGTCAACGCATATCAGCATTGAATTTTCCCCTCGGGCCCGACTTAGAGACTTGTTGTTATTGTCGCAGCACGCTAGTTAGTTTCGGCTCTCCGATCAGTCTGGTGCATTTCAACATGTCTTTTAGAATCTTTCGAAAAGCATTGGGAAGGCAAGGAAGAGATAGGTGCGGCCATAGTCCCAGTCCAACCCAGTGGTTTTCTTTGTACGTTTAGTACATTCTTTGAAAAATCAACCATACATTTAGAGGTATGAATCGATCTCTCCGTACTACAAAGCGTAAATTCTTAGATTATATTCAGTTCAAGGGCATGGTCTAGTCGATTTTTACCGACATAATCATTGTCTCGAATATCTGGAGAACGAAGGTCTCGACCGGATTGTCTTTTTGGCAGCGGATGATTAACGAGGAATGAGTGTGAATTAGAATTAAAATTCAAGGAAATGAAATTATTAAAAATGTTTTTCTCTATCGAAAAGTGTGGGCGTGTTACTCATGTCGACTATTATCAGCGTCTACGCATCATTGCCGCGAAACAAGCTTCGAAGCACCATTTTACACGGAATTACGAATATACCCATCAGAAAATATCTCTGTTTTATGCAGAAATGAAGTCTGAATCTGAAAACTCGCAGTTCGTTGTAATTAGCGATTGTAAATTGTTGGAAATCATGATAATCCTTAGCTCCTGTGCCGCCCGAGAGTGAAAGCTCAAGGCGCGAATCATTGCATCTTCGTCTAACGGAGGATTAAATGAAGCAAACAATAGTTTCACCATTCGCGTGCTGAGCTCACTTTTTCGGGCAATGCGGCAACTAAGGATTATCATAGCTTTCTGTTGGGACAATCCTGACAGAGCTTCGAGCCACTCGGTGCATGTGGCGCACCGTACGGACCAGTACGGACTTAACTTTGCTCTCTGAACCACCAGCGCCGGGCCACGCAACTCGGCTGAAGGCTGCTGCTACTCCAACGTATGTACAACATCGTATCAGAAGATTGTTATTTTATATTTAAGATTACTTGTGAGTTCAAGCTGTTAGTCAGCCAACTAACTAAATTTAGAGTTTATGATGAAGTGTGTAGAACAATACAGGAAGTTTAAGTTAATCAGCCTTTTCCAAGAGGTTATTGGCTGAAGCACGCTTGGATAGGTCAGATACACTCTTCAGAACACAAAACGTCATACGAGTCTTACACTCGGAATTCCCGCAAAGTTACATATGGCGCCCAACGTGGGGCTCCGCCAAAGTTAGTTTTAAAGAAAATAGAAAAAAAAAAAATCTATCAAAAAATCAGTGATCTCACTCAAAAAATCGAGTCAAAACTCTAGAACAGTCAAACTATATCTTCAAATTTGGTTCGAGAAGTTGATAGCAAATAAAATGACAGATAAGAAACCAGCAATCGTGGTAGAAACCATGATAGAGATACGGGTTCTGGGGAAAGAAATTCGTCTGGGATGACCGATAGTAGTTTATTAAGTCATGATGGTCAAGATAGCAACATCAGAGATCCGATTGCTTTGTTGGTAGCGTTAATAGATAGCCTGCAGAAGCCGAGCTAAAGGTTTGAAAAAAAAATGGAAGATCGTTTTGCGACGATGGAACAGACCATCAGTCAGTTCCAAGCCACTAACCTAGAAAAACATATTCAGCTCGAAAATCAAATAATGAAAAAGGGCAATGAGCAGGTAACGCCCGCGAAAAGAAGCGTAGATCATCTAGAAACGGTATAGTCCGGGAGGTAGCGTTGCAAATGACACAATCATTTAATGCCGGCTGATTTTGTTATCGATAGTTGATCTCGTATAACTAATCAGTGAACCGACCGTCAGCTGCTCAAGTAGCGGTGGGTGTGGGCGTGGGAGGCTAAGAAAGTGGTAAAAAAAATAAAGAAATAAAGTAATAGTAAGCCGGCTGAAACTTCTGTTATGAATAGTTGACATCATAGTTAGTTCAAAAAAAAAAATGGTCAGCTGTGCCGCGGAAAGGGGATTATGCGTCAGCTCCTCGCACGAACTTGTAAAAAATACACGTAAAAAAAATTCATAGTATGCCGCATGAACATTTACTGGGTGATTGTTCACATAATTAGAAGTACGAAAACAACCGTCAGCTGCGTGTGTAGCAGTGGAAAAGCCGTCAGCCGACGCGGTAAAGATGAAAATTATTCGAGCATTGCATGTGATAATTTTGGGAAGAATAATATGTGTGCAACAATTTCGCACGAAAACATTTATGTAATTTTTTTTTTTTTTTTTTTTTTTTAACGTACACATATGAAATTATATAGAACTTATTTATACAGAATAGAATTATTTATACAGTATAGATTATACAAAAATAATGACGGTATACGTGAACATGTTCAAAAGAGGCTTATTCTGTCAAATTTGAAAGAATTATATGAGCTATTCAAATTGGAATATCCTGACTGCAAAGTTAGGTTCTCCATGTTTGCATCATTGCGCCGTAAACATTGTGTACTAGCAGGAACTGGTGGTTCACATACTGTGTGTGTATGTTCGATGCACCAAGACGTAAAGCTGATGATATTAAATAAGTACAAAAAGATTTTGAGTTTTTTTAATGATAAATATTTTTCGTGCACCATGTCTTCAGTCTAATGTTTTTTTGCACTCATTTTCAGGTTCCAATTTACCAACGTTAACTCGTTCTCTCCCAACACCTTTGAGTGATTATAATGATTGCTTGCAAATGATTATTTGTCAAAATCCATCATCAGAATGCTATTTTAGCCAGTGTGATAATTATCCAGGTGTAAATGTTCTTGACAACTTACTGAGCGAGATTTTTGACGAAAATTACATCGATAATTTGACCTTTCAAAACTGGGTTTCTAAACCTCGAGCAAGCCTAGAAACCTCAACAGTATGTTCATTAGAATACAGAAGACCTGCTACTGAATCTCCTTCAACATCTGCAGCGTCAAGGTAAGGTATACTAAATAAATAAATAAATAAATAAATAAATGAATAAATAAATAAATGAATAAATGAATAAATAAATATATAAGTAATTAAATATTTATAAGATCTTATATGGGTGATTCTTTGGGAGATGACTCTTCAAACAAACAATGTTGCGTTGCTCTGCAAATAGAGATTATTTTATTTTCCTTATTTTAATATTTGGTTTACATTGTGATTCTTATCTGCAAATAGAGAAACGACAATCAAAGTTTATTCTATAAGTTGTCGGTCCCTTTTTACAGTCTTTCTCCTAACCTCACTTCTACTCTGTTTATGTCCTGCTTCTCTCTATGCTCATCCTATCTCTACCTTATCCGTACAGGAGCGCGGCAGAATTCAAAGCTAAGGAAATACCTTTTCGTTACATGTCCCCCCCTTTGGAAAGAAAATTTTCCCCCAAAATTTGCGTTGAAGGATAACTTTTTATTCATCTTCCTCCGCATCTTCCTGGGCTTCTTCTCCTTCCTCCTCGTCTATTGTCGGGACTGGAGTCAGTTTCGAAATGTGGACCAGACTCGACTCTGATTTCTTATGGTCTGTGTTTACTCTGTATACTGAGTTTGAAATTCTCTCCATAATTTTGCAGGGTCCGATTTTTAGTTCGTCCAGTTTCTTTCTGTTGATCCTGTTTCCATTTTCCATGTACACCATGTCTCCTACTTCAAAATCATAGTGTTTTTTATGTTTATCGAATAGTGTTTTGTTATAATTGTGTGATCTTATTGTGTTGTCGAATGCTATTTTCCTATCTCTGAGCCACTCGTTATCTGTTTTTTTCTGCTTTAATTCATTCGGCAGGATTGTAACATCCGTGCCATATAAAAGATATTTTGGTGCAAAGCCAGTAACCGAATGGTCAGTGTCGTTATATTTCTCTACACATTTCTGAGCTATTTTTGTCCGGGCCTTCTTTCTTCCCTCTTCATTTGTTCTGCATCTGATTTTATTCACTAACGTTTGGTTAAGCCTTTCGTTTAAGCCGTTTGAGAATGGTGCATTAACTGCTGTGAAGATCATTGGTATCGACTTGTCATTCAAAAAGCTCTCGAACTCCTTTGAATTGATTCCTGGGTACTGGTCGGCCAGGAGCATACCAATGTCTTCCGTTTCCGTTACGCTGGTGACTAGTCTTATAAAGTCCTTTGCACCCGGAGTCTCGATGTTACAACAAATGCATATCTTGTGAAGTGGTCCACTAGCAAATGCAGATATTTTTTCGTTGATCTTGAACCTCCAAAACCTCCAATTGTGTTAATAGACATTATTTCGGAGGGTTTTGTGGCCGGGCCTAAGTGCGACATCAAGCCAATCTTGTCGTGTCCTCTCGATTTATTTTTTATGCAAATCTCACATCTTTTGCAGATGTTTCTAATGTTTTTCGTCAAATTCTTTGCTGTATACAGGGTGTATCAGGTTGAGCGCACCGAATTGTGTGAGTAGATTCCGCGAGACATTCTAAGACTAAATTCCCTTTACCAAAAATTCGAGGGCCTAATAGTTTTCGAGTTACAGAATGTCTTAGTTGACTAATCACAGGGCCTGGAGGTGACCGAGTCAGGGCCGTGTCAAAAGAATAAAATAGGTAGTGCCCGTGGGTGTGATCCCGTAAAATTTTATTTTCCTATTTCGAAGAAGGCGTCGACATCATCTTCGGGAAATGTCCTTGTAAAGCATACGTCTTCCTTATCTGCGTCCAGGTCCTCCGCTTCGTAGTCTTCGTCTTTCAGGTCATCGGCTTCGGATGGACATTTCCCGAAGATGAGTCGATGTCACCTTCGAAAACGGAAAATAAAATTTTACGGGCTCACACCCATGGGCACTACCTATTTTATTCTCTTGATACGGCCCTAACCAGGCCAGCTTCAAGGCCTGTGATTGGTCAACTAAGATCTTCTATAACTCGGAAACTATTAGGCCCTCGAATTTTTGGTAAAGGGAATTTAGTCTTAGAATGACTCAAGGAATCTACCCACATAATTCGGTGCGCTCAACCTGATACACCCTGTATATTTGATATACTTCGTTATGAAAATGCAAATACATATGGGCGGTTCCACGTCAACTGTACCGCTTTCAAAACGTTTGGTAGTTCTTTCGTTAGCCTTTCTATACTTCGTTCAACGAGAGAACGGTACGCTTCCGAAACCAAATGCGTCCAGATCGGTCAGATCGCACCCAACGCGCCGCCCACTTTACCCTCTCCACGCGGACAAACGAGCTCGGCAGCTAGCCAGATCAGGCCACGATACTGAGTAGCGTGCGCCACTACCCCCACCCGACCGACAGGCCGCTCAAAGCTGCGCGGAGCTGTACCATTCTCTCGTTGAACGCAGTATATAAATTCATCCGTCGATTCCGTTCTTGTCTCGAGGAAAGATCTATCAGTACTTGTCCAATACTTGTACGTTATATCTTTAATTTCATTGTTATGGAACACTTTTTTCAGTCGTTTAATAAGTTCTGTTATTTCGGGACACTTGTTACAATTCAGTAAGTAGCACGATAAGCCGGGAGGATTACACGTCATGTTTGACAAAATAGTTTTATATCATGTGAACGAAATTGCCTCATCACGATCAACGGTTAGTCTTTCAAATTTGGCTCCGAGTAACATTAGTTTCAAATTTTGGTGAGTTTGGCAAACACATACGGCATGCGTACCAATAGGACCCGCCAATATGCATTCACGAGGTCGCATGTCCGTGAATTTCGAAAAGCCAATTTTTAAATCAGAAGATTCTTTTTTGAAGCATTCATACAATTTTTTCAAATTTCCTAATAGCAATCGTTTTTGAACGTGTACGCGAACTCCGTTATCTTTCTTAAGTGAAATATAATCCTTCTTTCCTGGCATCAGTCGACTAACTTGGTCATCGTAATAAAAGTCTCGCACCGTGATCAATATATTTTCTGCAATTTTTTTGCCGTGTCTCGGAGCGGGTGATGCTTCAGGCCCATTTTCTCTACGGAGTTCTTTGGCTTTCTGAGCCAAAGACACGGGAATGTCAAGTGCATTTGAAATTTTCCGTTTTGACCAGCGCCGTGGCATCATTGTCGCGAGTTTAACTTTTTTTGCAGGGTTGTCCGTTGCACGCATCAAATTTTTATTTCTCCCACAAACCCACCACAGTCATCACTCTCATCTTGGCTTATGTCTAACACCGCACCTAATTTTTTTTTCAACGCCGACACTGCGCTTGAGATTATTCGTTTCCGCGCAGTAGCTGTACGGTAATGTTTGTTCTTCAATATTGGCGATCGGTTGAGGGCAGTAAGTATTTTGTTTGTCTCCAGTAGATTATAATTCTTTCGGAAATTTGGAATGTATTCGACAGTCTTATTATCAGCTTCAGATAAGGAAGTAACATTATTCTGCTCAGTACCTGAACTGAATTGTGAACTCTGCGAGGACGGTATTTCTTGCTGATCGTCAACGTTCACATCCGGATTTTCAACACAAATAGCACGATTTCGTTTCGTTGATACGGCTACTCGACACGTAGTGCAAATATGATCACCGAGTTTTCCATCGTATAAAACACGCAGTTCTTGATTTACAGGTCTCACTTTCAGCGCTTTGGAGTGACCGACTCTTTTGAACGGATCGCAACAACGCTTTACTGGAGGCATTGTGGCTAACAGACAATTTTTTATGCTCGCACAAGCTCTCGCGGAGTACGACTGATGTACACCTGTGATAATCAGAATGTCAAACTGTTTTGATTCGAAGATAGGGCGTAGACAGGGTACAGAAAAATGTAAACAATCAGACAATGCGCATATACATGATATATCACAACGCTCTACGCTATCGTATGACGCCGGGCGGCGAGAGGGCGCACGGCGAACTTTGACATTTATTATTACGCAAACTAGATGAGACACCAAACTTTCAGATGGCTGAAATTAAAGATCAGACTAAACAGAGTGCCGTGTATTTTTTTCAAATTTTAGAAAGTGAGAGAACCCGACTGAAAATTTGTTTCTAACATTGGATCACGTAATACAAGATAATTTTTTGGTCCCGCATTAATGGTGTATTTTTTTGTTCAAACTTCATACTTTTCTGCGTCGATGCGTGGAAGAAAATTAAAATTACGATAAGTGGTTGCAGAGATACGAATTTTTGAAAAATCGGCGATCCAAAAGTTTCATGTTTTGCAGCTTGTATAGTTATTCGAATTTCGCACAAACCTTTGGCCGAAAATTGTTTTTCTACCAAACCTACATAATCACCAAATCTCGGTAGAATCGCTTACTATGAGGTACAGGTGCGGTACAGTTGACGTGGAACCGCCCATATAATAGTCAGATTTATTAAATTCGCTGCACTAACAATTAGTAATATTACTGTAACAGTGCGGTGAATAGGCCTGATGGAGTAAACTAGACGAGGCTGTGTTTAGAAAAGCGTTACAACCCCGACAGGGGGCTAGATAGTCTTCCGCAATAGCGCCCTAATACAAATGAGGAAAACTATAACCAGGGCCCACTTTGCAGCCCCATCAAAATTTGCACACGGGTGGTTGCTGTGTTTTAATTTCCAAACTGTTTATTCAGAAACGTTCAGTACAATAATTAAAGTAAAATGTAAAAAATGTAAGTTCGATATATAATGAAAACTTATAGATAAAGTCCAGTTTGAATTACTTGGATAAATTGTTCGTGATAATTCAAGTTCAAGTTCGTAATCAATTGTGAGTGTTAGCGATGGTTAAGTGATAGATTCAATTAGTTCAAAGGTACAGTTCTTTACTACAACACAAGTTCCGTTCCGCTCAAATACTAATGTATACACACTGGTTCCTTTCCGCTGAAATAGCTATTTTATAGGATATAGTAAATGGAAACATCACAAAGTCCCGGAGAGACGGAAAAGTGGTGGGTGGAAAGTGCACCCTTATTGTGGTTCCGGTTGGTGAATTAGTATATTCCTAAACAATGCCTAAGGCGTTTCCAAAATTGTGAAGGGATGGCTTAACAGTATACATTTAGTTTGGCTAGGTACGCCTTGACTTCGCAGAATTTGACCCTTAGACACTAATAAAACATTTGGTGTGCAGAAGGCATGGAAACTCCGACTGATGATAAAGAATCTGGCTTGCAGAAGTTGTGACTTTCCCTACTCATAAAATACGTGCATGCAGATACGTGAGACATGTTATTTTTCGAGGATTATCGTGGTTTATTAGAGTTAGTCACTCTGACCTGAGCTGGTAGGCCTTATCCTACTAGGAATCATATAATTAAACATTATTCTAATGATAATGTGTGTACGTTCGGTAGAAATACCTTTTCCTTATTTTTTACGCTAATCCCTAACACATTAAGATACCCACATATTCTGGAAAAGTTTGGGAAAAACCTGCGAACTTTGTGCGGGAGCTCACAGAATATTTCGAATGTCCAGCAATAGAAGATGATCAAGTTTGTTTAAAGTTCATAAGCCAGAGCCTGAGCGGAGAAGCAGAGGACTCACAGTGGTCCCAAACCCCGAAAAGCTGGCCAAAAGTCAAAAACGTTTTCAATTCGGGTGAAAGTCTGTACTCGGGGGTTTTCGGGGTCGCTGATTACGAATTCGAAGTCAAAATGTAGAAAAACAAAATGGCGGATCCAATATGGCGGAAAATTTCTTCAAAAACGTATTCAATTCGGGTAAAATAGTCTGTACGCGGGAGTTTTCGGGGTCGCTGATTACGAATTCGAAGTCAAAATGTAGAAAAACAAGATGGCGGATCCAATATGGCGGAAAATTTCTTTAAAAACCTATTCAATTCGGGTAAAAGTCTGTACTCGGGAATTTTAGAAATTATGATTGTGAATAAATGAAATAGAAAATGTAATGACAGTTGATATTTGAAGATTTGGGACGAAGAGGATTGCAATACAGTAATTAATCATTATTACAATGACAATGAATATTTATAATATATTTCTTTCATTATTTTATTTCTAATCGATATAATTTGAGCACTTCTTACAATTAATCGCTGTCCTGCGAACTGTCATCATCGTCCGATGTATCGCTCATTGACAAGTGAACGAAATTATCTTCTATCGTTCAAATTTCTCTCCTATTCTCCCAGCTTGCACGAGTGTTTTAAAACTATTCGAATGCTGACAATGTCAGTGACAACGTTGATATTTTCGTTTGATACCAATTTCGAAAATACGAAAATTTCCTTCCTCGTGAAAGAAATCGCTTCGGTATTATCCAGATTTTCTGTAGAAAATGGAAAAATAACATTAATAGAAGAATTATCTTTACCAATTTCCTATAAACAATATTACAGACGCGAGAATTACGAAAAACTGCGGAAAGTGCACACTACGGTGGTCCTTATTGAGGGTATGTTGTTTTTTCTTTTAAAAATGGTGCTTAATCGATTTCAAATGAATAAGTAAAACTAAAAATTTCCTACAAATTTTCAAAGCGGCATTTTCCATTTAAAAGTTTTACTGCCGGGGGGGGAGGGGGGGGGGGGGGGGCAGGCTACAATTAAAATATCGAACTAAAATTTGGCATGAATTTTTACTTATTTATTTGAAATCGTTTAAGCACCATTCTTTAAAAAAAAAGAAAATATCCTAAACAAGGACCACCCTAGTGCACACATCATCGCATAAAAATTATCCCCAAAACCGTAGTCGCAGCCAGATGCAGCTAATTTTTGGATATGTTTTGAAGAAATGTCTAAGCAACAGTTTCCATTTAGTTTCAGGGCAGGATTCGATGAGGGTTTTGACTTATTGCTTTTTCTAACACGACTTTTCAGATCATAACCAAGAAAAATACCACTACTTCGATTAATGACTTACTATTTCATACATTGTTAACAATAATTTCGAGCAACACATTCAAATTGTACTTACTTTCCGGAGAAGAATCCATTTTGGAGAATCAAAATCCGTTCACTTTTCGCGATTCTACACGTGTCTCAACTTTGTCTTATTTTCGACGCGCGACGAGTAAACGATGCGGCTGCTCTAACGCTCACGAACGAAATGCGTTCCCAAGCCAGGTAGGGACGCTCCCCCTTTCTTAACGGTCATAATACATACTAGGGGTACCACTACAACTATTCCAACCATTTAAAGTCCCTAGAAAAAATGTTTTTTTTTCTCGACTTTTGGCCAGCTTTTCGGGGTTTGGGACCACTGTGCGACTGGTGGATTGCGCGGCGCGATGTCACCAAGTCGTGGGCGGACTTCGAAAACAGATTCTTGAACCGATTTTGGAGTGAGGAAACTCAACGGGAGATTAGATGCGACATAAAATTCGGGTATTATGTGTCGGACTTGAGGTTAGCATGGTCGGAGTATGCTAATCGTGAATTTTCATCAGCAAATGAACTAGAACCTCCTGTACTAGAGTCAGAAATAGTAAAGAATTCAGTACGTGACTTTGATGACTCGATAGTAGATGCAACCAGGTGTAGAAATATCCAGGATATCGATAGATTACTGGTATTCCTTGATGAGATGCAGTCTGGTGGCCGATCAAATGCACCCCCAGCACAAAACACAAATCACTCGGTAAGCAGGCATTCCGCAAACACAAACCGCACTTATGAGGAAAAAACAAAGTCTGCCTCATGGCGAACAGGTGGTGCAAATTCTAGCGTTCCGAAGACTACTCCAAATCGTGACGAAAACAACCAGTCCGAAGTTCAGGAAAACAAACGAAGGTTTATGGGTCATGAGAGCACATAGACAAAACTGGACAGCCTCCAGGATTAGCGCGATTACCGATGACGTAATTAAAGAACCGGTCGAAGAAGTAAAGCAAAATTCGGAAAACTAGGTGTCGCTGTGCGATTTTCCGAGCCGTACTTACCGGCACAGCGAAAGTTTCAAATTTTTGCGGCAAACTTAATCAAAAAGAAGATAAAACAAGATATTTTCGAAGAACCAGTTGAATATCTGTTACGGGAAAAGGGTCAGGTAGAAAGTCACAATGTCCAAGAATACGTATTTATTTAGAAGACATACAAGTTCAAGCCTTAATTGACACGGAAAGTCAAATAACTTGCATGTCAAACGAATGGGTAGTGCGGAACAAAGACAAGTTGACCAGAAGTGAAAAACTACCTGTCGTAAATTACCAGATAGTAGGAGTTACAGGGAGGAAACCTACCAGGGTAGAAGAACAATTTTACGTACGGGTGTAGATAGGAGATTCTCAGGGATAGACGCTCTGCACCGAGGGAAAGCAGACGTGGACCTGGGTGCTTATTCGCTAACTCTCGCGCTATATAACTGCAGATTTCATAACATCAAAATAATTGTAGCTAAAATAATTTCACAAACAACAGCGCATCACAGCTATCTTTCATCGCTGCTCAAAACAAGAACACATAACTTCACCGCCGCCTTGCGCCGCTGCTATAAGAGCGCGGCATTCAATTATCTAGGCATCATAGCAACTGCAGTATTGTTTATACGAAGATTACTTCGGTTGTGTGAAGATATCTCCATAATTATTTAAAGTGACTTATACAAGGCTTCCGCTCAGTTATCACAGATTCAATGGAAAGGTACGTAATAATGTAAAGTGTGATTAATAATAAACGGCATACAAATTTGTACACGTCGTTTTTTATTAAGTAACATGTCTCAAGTTAAAAAAATGTTGGAAAATAGCCTCAACAACACTAAAAAATTTATGGAAAAAAAATATTATAATGTTAATGAAGAATAAGACGAAAATTGTTTCCTTATTCGCTGATAACGTTCGACATAATCGTTCACCTTTCGTGGTCACTGGAATCCATAGGACCTACAGGAAAGCGGGAGGACTCCGTGTGACCATCACGTTACGATTTGGAAGTGTGACTATAACGTGTTACCTTCAATTCCGTATTTATCGAGAGAAAAAAATTCAGTGATTCAGTTGAAGAAAATTATTAATAAAAGCTTCTTTGTTTGATCATGATACACGGATTATATCTACATTTTATCTATGGGGTATTCCGCGTGAAGTGGGACAGATTTTGCTGACGCCCGCCACTAACAGTAACTTATACAGTTTACAGAATGAACAACAATCTATTGAAAAAGGGAAGACGCAGCGGAAACCGAAGTGTAACCATGATCAGCACGATCATTTAGTGAATTATATGGCCAATCATGAACAATTCGCGAATCGTGGGAAGCTGGGGATACGTGGGAACGACACCTACAAGCTGATATGGGCAAGGTAACTTACACTGTCAGAAATTCCTGTTTGAAGCTTCATATGAATATACAGGGTGATTCAGTTTGACCGGGCCATTTTAGCTGGGTGGACTCCTGACGAAATTCTAAAACTAAATTTCCTTTACTAAAAATTCGAGGGACTAATAATTTACGAGATACGGAAGATCTTAGTTGACCAATCACAGAGCCTACAGCTGCTCGAGTTAGTGCCGGGTCAAAAGTATAAAATAAGCAGTGCCCACAGCAAATCGAATTTCATTAAAATGAAAATAAATTTTTGAAACATTACTAAAATTTTTCGTGCTTCGTGGTTTTCGTCCTCCAGGTCCACTGCTACGCAGTTCTCGTCGTCCAGGTCCACCGCTTTGTAGTTTTGGTCCTCCAGGTCCACCGCTACATAGTTCTCATCGTCCCGGTCGTCCGCTTCGTGATTTTCGTCCTCCAGGTCCACTGCTACGTAGTTTTCGTCGTCCAGGTCCTCCGCTTCGTGATTTTCGTCCTCCAGGTCCTCGGCTTCGTGATTTTCGTCCTCCAGGTTCTCCGGTTCCTGGTTCTCGTCCTCCAGGTCCACCGCTGCCCAGTTCTCGTCGTCCAGGTGTACTGCTTTGTAGTTTTCGTCCTCCAAGTCCACCGCTACGTAGTTTTAGTCGTCCCGGTCGTTCGCTTCGTGATTTTCGTTCTCCAGGTCCACCTCTACGTAGTTTTCGTCGTCCAGGTCCTCCGCTACGTGGACGATGAGAACTACGTAGCGGTGGACCAGGAGGACGAAAACTACAGAGCAGTAAACCTGGACGACGAGAACTGCGCAGCGGTGGACCTTGAGGACGAAAACCAGGAAGCAGAGAAGCGGGACTATGAGAACTACGAAGCGGAGGACCTGGAGGACGAAAATCACGAAGCGGAGGACCTGGACGACGAAAACTACGTAGCAGTGGACCTGGAGGACGAAAATCACGAAGCGGACGACCGGGACGATGAGAACTATGTAGCGGTGGACCTGGAGGACCAAAACTACAAAGCGGTGGACCTGGACGACGAGAACTGCGTAGCAGTGGACCTGGAGGACGAAAACCACGAAGCACGAAAAATTTTAGTAATGTTTCAAAAATTTATTTTCATTTTAATGAAATTCGATTTGCTGTGGGCACTGCTTATTTTATACTTTTGACCCGGCACTAACTCGAGCAGCTGTAGGCTCTGTGATTGGTCAACTAAGATCTTCCGTAGCTCGTAAATTATTAGTCCCTCGAATTTTTAGTAAAGAAAATTTAGTCTTCGAATTTCGCGAGGAGTCCACCCAGCTAAAATGGCCCGGTCAAACTGAATCACCCTGTATGTATGTAAATCGATTGAAAGGATGCTATACTCGATTGAGTCGTGGACTATCTCCATGTAAATATCTAAGTCCACGTACCTTAAACGCGAAAAAAGGCATTGTTATAGCTCTATTTCACATGCAAGATTTTTGGACATATTTTTTTTTTTTTGATACCGACTACCGCATTCCCTCAATATATACTTTTTGTACATTCACATTCAACTATTTATAAAAATAAAAATTATTATTTTAGTAACTAATGTGAAATATTACTTCTAGATTGACGGATGAATTGAATGAGAAAGGGCCTCAAAAAAGTTGGCAGGAGTGGTTGTTGGTTAGCAAACATTTCGAATGAAAAAAAAACAATATGGGAAATCCGGATAAATACCCCATGATGTTTGATGCCGAATAATATTTTTTGAAATTCCGGTGTCATACCAGTTTTTCTATGAGTAAATTTTAACTTTCAAGTATATAAACTTTTGTCAACCCGTCTTATGAATTTATGAATAAATGCAGAATAAGTCATAAAGTCAGTTGCAAGACGTCCAGCTTAATGGGACCTGTATAAGTTAAGCGGATTGTAGTTGCTGAAAATCTTCTCATTTTTCTCATATATGCATGAATACAAACGTATACACAAATAATATCGATGAATTTAAATTTTGGAGGAGTAAGTAATTAAGCTCATGATATAAACTTTTTCATTCAATAATCGTATTTTATTCGGAATTATTTATTGTAGACGAATGATTAGAGAAAACCGTTTTATCCCGAGATCCGCTTTATCCTGAAAAAAAAAATCGTTGAATTGGCTTGGTAAACGTACGAATGATACAATTCAAAAATATCATATTTCAAGTGATCGGGCATGCATGTTCAATGAATATAATATGCACGTGATAAATATAATTCTTCACTCACTGTTCATTAAATCAGACGATTGCATTGTACTTCAGCATATTTTTTAATATATTAATTACCTAATTTTCACGGAAATACCAAAATAAGGTCACTAAATTACGAAATTATCAAGAATTCAAACACTTTATCAAAACATTATGCACGGGCAAAACGTGTGTCGGGAAGTTATGTATACAAGAGTACAGTATATTTAATTTCAAACTGTAATTGAACTACCTTTATGCTATAAAGACTTGGCAAGGAATTGTCCGAAAAGCACGCGACCAGAACGGGGACGTGCAACGGGCAATGCGTGAAACGGGAAATCCGAGTCAGGTAGACCCACTGACACCCGAAGAGGAGCAGATACTTGGCACCGTGGGAAGAGAAACCTCTGCTGGGATGGAGGACGTAATTCCTTCCGTAGGATTTGGCGGACCTCCGATCAAAATAGCAACGGAGCATGGAGCAGCGGAGATGCCGCCTGCGCATTTTGATGCTGGTACCGAAAAGTCCAATATTGACAGTGCAGACAACTCGTCGTCATCCCCTACCGCAAAAAAGCGTAGGCGTTCTGCAGGCGATTTTTTGAAGATCATGCAAGACCGGAGGCAGATGATAGAATCATTGCGCGATACGTCGAAGGTCGGTCTATGCGAACTCAAAGTAATAAGTAGGAGTATTGATATATTGAATTTTCGAATGGCTTTTTTCCAAATGACGTATTGAAATGAAACGTGTCCTATAATTTGTTTCATATTTGTTCAGGCTTTATAGCAATCTATTAGCCATATTACTAATATTTCTTTACAGAGGCTGAATAATAATTTGGAGATGTGGGTGCCGCGGCTGCTCACCTCATTAGAAAAGATTGCCGACCAATCTCGCAGTGAAACAATACAATCCGTAAGCTCCGAAGTTCAGGGCATCACGGACCATGTCTCGACTTTGGTAGATGTGGTCAAGAGGTACATATGGCTATTGATTCGTGCACAGAAAATTCTTTTTTTTTATGGAGATAAATATTCTTGATTCAAGAAAATAGTCAGGAAAATCGAAATTATCCCTGACGAAGTAAAAATTTTTTTGAATTAAGAAAATTTTCTTGATTCGAGAGAATATTTACTTCGTCAGTATAATTTCGATTTTCCTAACTTTTTTTTCTGTGTGCATGTTAGCAATAAATCGTATTGCAATACCAACTGCCTAGGCATGAGACTAAACTTCGCGAGTCATTATTTCATTAAAATCCCTACAATGATTAATCCCTTAAAATCATTATTTCCTAATTATATATTAGTTCCATGGCTTTTTGAAAGTGTGCATACTTGTACGGGGTTAAAGGGGTCACCTTGTCGTGTAATTCGTCGAGCAATGCTGGATTGGACACTGCTGGACACAATAACTTGGTTTTTTGAAAATCCGTCGTAACTTGAGAACTTTGGGGATTGAGATTAAATGTCGAGAGGAAAATAAGGTATATTCTTTTATTTCTAACGTGTCCAAATTTTTCCGAAATTTCTTTTGGAAATTTTTGTTATCGCGATTTCGAATCTAAAATCCGTAAACTGTCCATCAATTGTAACTCGAGAATGATCGTTTTTTTACGAATCTATATAACAATGTTGTTTTCTGAGTTTATAATCATTATTAATAATTTCGCAAATAAAATATTATGATCAACACTTGCGCGCTTTCCATTCAATTTAGTCCGTTAAGCAGTACAATTGATAAACAGCTAATTACGGAATTTCGATTAGGAATGGGCATATAAGTAATTTCCCAAAAAAATACTAAAAAAAATTCTGACGAGTTCGAAATAAAAGAATACACCTTTTTTCCAGCTTGACATTTAATTTTAAACCTCAAAGTTCTAAAGTTACGACGGATTAAAAAAAAAAATTATTGACCAAAAATTGGAATAACTTTTCGTAAAAAAATCGCAATTTTTTTTCAACGAACCAAATTATAGCTCAATCTCGCCACTTTCGACGTCCTTTTGAAGAAAAGTATATCCATTTCCAAAAAAATTGCACGCGACTTCATAAGAGAATGAAAATTGCAAAAAAAAGCTATGTTTAACATCAACTTGTAAGTGCAAAAAAAATAGTAGATAATTTAGCAAATGAACATAAGGAAGCTGGTTCCTTCTACTCTCGAATGCCGCACATGTGCCTGAACTTATGAACGGTACTGTAGTTTAACTCTAATCCACAGCTTCATTTTCGCGCCGATTGAAGTATCGAAGCACAATTTGCTGGCGAATAAGTCTCCCTCTCTCAGCTATATTAACAGCTGGATTGACTTCTAATTCGTCAGCGATATTGTCGTCATTTTCATCGTCTGCGGGAAGATCACTAAAACATTTTAACGACCAAATCAATGAAACATCAAACCGCTTCGCAGTGTCGTATGTTAAATTCACAAATATTACCGCAATTGCACGGCCACGTTGTGTAGAAAAGCACAGGCTTTTATAAAACGACCAGCCTGCGCGGGCTTGTAATGAATCGTTCGATCTCTCTTCAGACAACGCCACCTACCCTTCCAACATCCAAATACTCGTTCTATTAGACTCCGCGTGTGAGTATGACTATTTGTATAGCGGGCTTCGGGAAAATTTGGCGCAGGATTCCGAAATGGTGTCAACATTCCGGGTTGTAGTGGGTATCCTTGGTCACCTTGAATAATGCAAAAATTAATTTTCAGGCAATGCAGTCCAATGGACGCAGTAGATGCAATCGATTATTCGTTGAAGTGAACGTAGCAGAGCATGCGATTGCACATTATTTAGAATTGTCTACCAGTTTCAATTTCATATAATAATTCAATAAAGTTGACCTGTAGGCATGATAATGTTGTGTGATTTATTTACCTTACAAATAGAATGAGCCAATGCGGTTCCTATCTAGGCGATTCATTTATTGCTTTACAGCAGATTCTCTCCACACTCTCGCGTCGTGAGTAGAACCCGGAAAGAATGTAAGGGAAGTTATACGCATTTCGTAATCACAGGTGGCTTGAACGTTTAGCGAATGAGTTCTGTTATGATTCAGATACATCCAAGGCATTTCCGATGGTGGAAAAATAGGCACTTGCGTACCATCGATGCATCCAATAATGCCGGGAAATCCAGCAATCGCCTGAAACCTAATACTTTGTTTATGTAGTCTATACCACAATTACCAAATTTTGAAAATTTAGAAAAGCATTCAATTTATATAACATTATGTTAATTATATAAAAGACATCTATAAGATGAATCAAAGCTATAATAAGCTTAAAAAAAATAATCAAATCTTATATAGATATTAAATTTATCAACCATTATTATTATTGATCAAGGGGTCTGGCCACCCTGGCCGCACGGAAAATAGACTTATTCTAAGAAAATTTGTGAACTCGATAATATTCAACGGAATTTATTGATTTTTGCAAACATGCTAGTTCATAGCTTGATGAACATCTCTTATAATTTTCGTCAAAAAATATTACAAAATGGCGGCTTCGCAGTAGTTGCCGTGGAGATCCTCCACCGCACACGCGTGTAGCTGGCGGTTGATAAATCTCCGGAACGGGTCATCTGAAAAAAAAAAAAAAAATTTAGCTTATTCTTGAAGGGTGTTACTAAAATGTTGCATAGGATTTTTTTGATGAGTTAATTACTTTTTTTTTTATAAATTTTTTAGCCTGAAAAATTTTTCACGAATTTAATATATTTTTTTTTTAATATTTTTCATAAATATTTTTCATAAAAATTTTCGTAGTGATAGGACAAAAAAAATCCTATGCTACATTTTAGTAACACCCTTCAAGAATAAGCTAAATTTTTATTTTTTTTTTCAGATGACCCGTTCCGGAGATTTATCAACCGCCAGCTACACGCGTGTGCGGTGGAGGACCTTCAGGGCAATTACTGCGAAGCCGCCATTTTGTAATAGTTTTTGACGAAAATTATAAGAGATGTTCATCAAGCTATGAACTAGCATGTGTGCAAAAATCAATAAATTCCGTTGAATATTATCGAGTTCACAAATTTTCTTAGAATAAGTCTATTTTCCGTGCGGCCAGGGTGGCCAGACCCCTTAATGAGATAGATATAGATATATTAAATATTTATGTGTGAGAATGAAAAAAAATTATTTATTTTTAATTGTTATTATGTATGCAATCAATGCTAGAAAAGGCAATGAAAGTTTATCAATAATATATAATTACCCAGCAGATACGCGAGCTCTTTCAGCAACGGTTTGTGGGAATCGAACCCACTGGTTTGACAAATCAGCCATAAGCGTTGAAACTCTACGGACAACCCGACTCACGGATGCCTGTGAAAGGCAGAAATGCTCGGACTCACCAATTGAGCGCTGGTAGCTTCCTTGCGCAAGAAATCTCAACGTACACAAGACCTTTGAAAGTTTTAGTATTATTTGACACTTACTTTTAATAGATTGTTGAATTTGTTTGCCGTCAAAATAGACCTACATGCATGAGGACATACTTGTAACATGATCGGAACACAAGCATGATAAAACGCCTCAAACATGCTTACCTTGCATAAAATATTATTTCGATTCCGTTGATTTTTATTAGGAGTTTGTAAACTTGTAGAAATATAATCCATTTTGAATATTCAGGAATAAATAACGGCTTGAAAAAAAATCCGAACAGAATGTTATTTTTTGAGGTACCTAAGTTTATCAGAAATCGTGATCAAAAATGATAAGGGAAAGACATTGGTCTACTTGGCATGGAATGCCTCTCGAATGACTTTCATAACAACGTAAACTGATTCTCGCTATGATTCCGAAGGTTAGACAACGCCAAGGATATAAAAACTACGAATTACTAGCTGGCTATACAATATGCTAGCCTTCGACGTTCGCATATACAAATTTATGGAATGCGTTTTACAAAAATGTGCGAAATTTATACTGTGAAATTATGAAGCGAAAAAATAGAAACAGCAATGACAAAAATCGATCTGCTCCGATCATTATCATAAAAGTATTCGTCATTGTAGCACAACCACATATTCTGTCGAGAATCAAGAAAAAAAAATGTTCAGTGGTAGTCACACAAACTGAAATGCCCGCTATATCACGACCATATTACAGAAAAACTTTGACAAATTTGGCATGGTAAGAAACCTGTAATGTTCTCGGAAGTATCGCCGTGGCATTTCTTCGATTGGATTTGAAGCATCGCGTAATTCGGCACGATGCAATCGTATCGCCAGAGCCAATTCTCTATCTTCATCGTCGTCAAGTTCTTCATCCAGTATCACGATAGCCAATGCAATGTGAGGATCCATCTCTCTAATCATACAATTTTATGTTTATATCAAATTTCAACAAAAAAACAGCTGCGTAGGTATCTACAAGTGAAGACTGTGGATTCTTGATTCTGTATAATCGATAAATAATTCAAGTCGTAAGAACGGTATACTTCGCGGTTATTTTCATTACCTTGGAAATAAATTTATTTGTTCACGAAGCCTTTTCCAAGATATTTGTTGGACAAGCGACCGAGAGACTGAGTTTCTCGGATTTGAGAGGGCCAAAGGCGTCAAGATTCCTTGAAATTAGAAAATGTCACTTTAGGCGAAAACCAATACTTTTTTCACATCACCAATGGTGATGTTCAGTAGAAAATTGGAAAAAATAAGATAAAATTTTTCTTCAATCAATGCGTGAAGAAAGTTAATTCAGAAAAAATGTACCAAATCTCGAGCATATGTTGACAGGAATTAAATAATTTTTTTTGTTATTATCCCTTAATTTTGTAGAAAAAATTGCTGAGAGAATTTCTATCACAATTTGAACGAGGATTGTAGTGACCGTGGGAGAGATTCGTCATGAAAATCACCCTGTGTATAATATGTACGTATACATCTCCGAGTTATGCCCCTACCGTTAGCCGGGACACATCTTTTTGAGATACATACATCCCTATTTGATAATTTCACAATTTTATAATTGGGAAATTATTAATTTGTTTTGTTGTTGAAAATTGTCATTTGAATAATAGTTGATAACTTATAATATTTAAAGATGTAACACTTACCGAATACTATTCTTCTTCTTGTATGTTCTTCAATCTATTGTATGTATATCACTTCAAACCATAAAAATGATATGAATGATAAATGCGACGCGTATAACCAAAAATTACTAATAGCGTAGCAATAATTTTTGATTCATTTAAATTCAGGCGCAGGCGCAATGATTCGCAACTCTGAATTTACCGCGCTGTTATTAGCTGCCATGCACGGTTGATTACAAAGTGGGATGGGAGACACGGAGCAAGAGCGCTTATCGCTAAGCCAAACTTTCATAGCTGTACCGCATTCGGTGAAGATATGGCAATAATTGAATTAAGCCGGACGAAAATCAAATTCAACAAGCCTGTATATACAGGATTTTCTATTATGGATCTTGCTAAAACCTACATTTACGATTTCCATTATAATTATATCAAAAGTAGATTCGGAGACCGAGCAAAGCTCATGTATACTGACACTGATAGTCTTATATATCATTTTACCGTACCCGATATATACGAGCTAATAAAACGCGATTTGGATCGATTTGACACGTCCGACTATCCTCCGGAGAATGTTTATAAGATGCCGCCAGTCAACAAGAAAGTATTGGGATTGATGAAAGACGAGAATAACGGGAAGATAATGACCGAGTTTATAGGTTTAAGAGCTAAATTATATTCCTTCAAGGTTCTAGGTGAAAAAAGAGAACAGAAACGTGCCAAAGGAGTCAAGAGAGCTACACTAAAAACAATAACTTTCAATGACTACATCGAGTGTGCTATGCAGCATCAAAATCTAATAAAAAGTCAGCATTTAATTCAAAGCAAGAATCACCAGGTTCATACGGTGACGCAAAGGAAGATAGCGCTGAGCTGGAACGACGACAAGAGGATCATATTTCCTCATACTACCGACACGCTTCCGTGGGGTTATGATACATGTAAATAAACTGTACATAAGGTGTATGATATATATTAAAGATTTATTCATTCAATAAAGGCTTACAAGTCAGACTTATCTATCCAACTGTTATGTGTATTATCGAAACCTAACCACTTCACAAACAGCTTGTTTCCACGTTTCTTGAGCACCTTCTCCACCAGGTAGATGTCGGAGATCTTGACTTTGAGAAGTTCCTGTTTGTAGAAGCCACCTGCTATAGGTTGATCCTGATAGTCTTTGAGCTTGTACGTGACTGGGTTGGTATTAGCCACTTGGTATATCGTAAATATTTCGGTCGTCCAATTCGGTGTATAGCCTTTCTCAAAAACATTCTTATATTTGCTAATTCGTACTTTATCTCCAACTTTGAACTTTGCCGGTTTAGAAGATCTGCCTCGAACTTTCTGGTATACAGTCTGCAATAATGTCTCTTCATTTCTGGAGGAAACGTCCTTCGGTTTCATGCGAATAGCGCGATGCTTTGAGTTGTTGTAATCCGAAACCAAATCAGATAAGATGTCTGTCCACTTGTAATTTCCCTGCAGGCTGAACTGCATCCACATTTTGTTTTTCAGCGTACGATTTAAGCGTTCACAGATCGATGCCTTCAAGTTGCTAAAGGTTGAGTATAGCTTGATATTATACCGTCTCATGAGAGAATCGAAGTTTGAATTATAAAATTCTCCGCCTCTGTCAACGTGTAAATTCTTCGGGACACGTCCCTGTGCGAGTACAGATTCCATAGCACTTGCGGTATCTTTACCCATCTTACTCTTCATCAGCACGGCCCAGGCATACTTTAAGAATATAATATCGATGACGGTGAGCATGTATTTGTAGCCTTTGTTCTCTCCTGCGTACGGTGCCATGTCAACGAGATCCGCTTGCCAGGTTTCGTCCAAACCACGAACATTTACACGACGACGTTGATAATTCTTTCTAGCTGACCGGTGCAGCTCCGTCACGAGCGCTAACTTTTTCTCGTTCATTTTCCAATGCTGTCAGTCTGGTGTCCAAGCTGAGAATGACCTTGGAGTTGCGAACCGACAACTCTTCTGCTGATTCGATATCACCACTCAGGTTTTGAAGAGCAGCTATCGTACGGGAGTACGAGACGGCTATCGCTGAGCGGATTTCTTCTCTCACAGCGTCGATTTCCTGCCGCATGAGTTTCATGGTAACAGCCTCATTTTGCTGCACGGGATCGGCTACGTTGCACAGTCTCTTGTTATCTATATCGTAATGTCCGTCAGCGGTGAATTTGAATCCAACACCGGGAGGACCCTGACCGCTTGGAGCCGTAGCCTTGTCCAACTGTCGTCCAAACACATCGACGCTCATTGTGGAAATGATGGTGGAAACAATGAGGGGTTGCTTAATAAATGATGCCAGCTTTGCGCAATTCTTCGATTATCGATACGATTTCGTTGGAGTGGCTCGAGTTACCAGCTGCTTGGGAAGCCAGGAGCAAACGAAGACGTTCCACCAGCTCATTAGGGTCGTCCCAGTGAACGTAATCCGTTCCTCTACCTTCTCCGGCAATCATAAGCTCCGGTAGCACACCTTTACCCGTGCGTGGAAGGGGCGCGGTGAACGCTTTCGCGATAAATTTCATAAACTTGGGATTACTCGCATCCCGAATGGGTTGACCAGCTTTGTAGTATTTGCGATGTGCATTTGTGGCAAATACGATTTGCTTATAAGTTTGGATATCATTAGAGTCTATGTAGGTCTCATCGGGTATCTTTTTGAATAATAACTCTAACAAGCCTTTGGTCTTTTTATAAGTTATGTCACCTATATGAATGACGTCATTGCCAAAACTTATCGGTGAGTCACCCATCATTAACTTCCCGTGAGCGAGTGGGCGTACACCGTACACGTTATCTAGATCGCTTCTTTTTATATTCTCATCTCGAAACAATTCAAGATAGTCGTTAGGGGCCTCGGGTTCAGGGTGCGTCAGCTGCAAGGTCGTATCCATTTCATTTTCGTCACTTGTTGTTGAAAAGGAATCGTCTACTCCAGGTTCTTCTTCTTTAATCGGGTAAATCTCTTCTTTGCTTGGTTCATCTTTGATCAGCTCTTCTTTGATGGATTTAGCAGTCGTTTGAGAAACCTTCACCAGTTTTTTCAACGGAGTGACCACCGATTTAAAAACATCGCTCATCTTCTGTTCAGCGATCTCTTTGCCCGACTTTATCATTCTGTGTTTACGTCGAATCGCCGCGCTGGCTTTGGCGATATGACGCAACACTTCTTTTCGGTCGTGAATTTTTGTGTCCTGCATGTTGACCGAGTCGTATCCAAAACGCTACTGATTCTACGCCCCCGAATTTTCTCCATTTATGCTCACGAAACAGTCAAACCCTTTCCTATATCTACCCTCATTCATCTCACTGTCCTTGTCTGTTACGATGAATCCGTACTTATCGTTGTTCCAACAGGCCGAGCACAAGTCTTTGAACTGCGCGCAAGTCATGACAGTGTTCACATGATCATCGTATACGTGTCTCAAATTCATCTCATCTTGCTTAAATAGGACTAAAAGATTGGTATTGTCACGCGCTAGATGTTTGGAGATGCGAGCATAGGTCTGACAAAGATAGAAGCAGTCTACATTTTTGTGTCTCCCCATACAGAAGAAAGCTCTGATGTTATCCTGCTTCTCACAAGCCACGTCATCGAAGACAATGATCGAATTAGGTAGAGCATCGTTTGGTAAAACTACCTGTTCATGCTCGTCAAACGGAAAGTACTCGACACCATCTACACTCTCGATTAACTGCTGCAGGAACTTGTACTTGGGTTGATTCAAAGACTTTGAGTAGATATAGATATTTTCAAATCGCAGTCCGTTAGGGTGTGTTATTAGAGTGAGCAGAGCATTAGTCTTGCCGCAGTTGGACGGTCCGCAAAATACTGCGCGAACGCTGTTTGGTAGCAAATCACCATGCCGTTTTCTAGTTTCGACATCCCGTTGCACGATTTTGTCGAAATTCATTACAGGTAGCTGGACAGGTTGTTTCTCGAACCTCATCTTGACCCTGACTGAAGCCAAACACTATAAATATCGCGTTTATAAAGATGATTCTTCATTCACGTACAGATCGTCGACATGATCGTGCACAAAAGAGTCGGTCGTAAGCGTCGTGGGAAAGGGTTGGTCAACAGGATCATCAACAGTCTCCCGGTAGAGCTGCATATACCCGGTTATCAATACTGCGGACCCGGTACCAAACTAGCGAAAAGACGAACTGGGCAGTGACAAACGCGATGAAAGCGAAAACCAAGCTTGGCATGGGAATGCAGAAGCCGGTGGTATTGAGAAAAGTTGTCGATGCCGCCAAACGGTCCATGGTTCCCGGCAAAACTGCGAAAGTAGCCATCAAGTCTGCATTGAAGGGTGCGCGAGGAGCTGTCAGAAAGGCCGGTGGTGAATGTAATGTACGATCTCCGCGGATTCTACCTGTTCCAGCCAAAGTTGGTGGCTTTTTACTGTTCCTCATACCCCTTTTTGCCGGGCTCAGTGCTACGGGCGCGTTAGCTGGCGGTGCAGCAGGTATCGCAAAAGCCGTGAACGACGCGAGTTCCGCCAAGAGACAACTGGAAGAAAGTCAACGGTACAACAAGACTATGGAAGCTATCGCTCTAGGCAAGGGGCTCCACCTGAAACCGTACAGAAGGGGCTTAGGAATTCACCTGAAAGAACAGTCAAAAAACTAAAAGTGACGCTACCACGGCGGGCGCTAACTGACGCGGACCTGCTAAAGTACGCGACGGCCGTTCCACATTTCCGCGGCGTCTTTATGCGCAACGATTTGCCTAAGGACGGGCCGCGAAGACGTGAATCAGCGATCGTCAATCTGGATGATAAAGATGGTCCCGGTACACATTGGGTCGCGTACCGCAAGAACGGCGACGAAGTCGTTTACTTTGACAGTTTCGGTAACCTTCGTCCGCCGTCGGACCTCGTCAGATACCTTGGTGTTGGTAGCGTCAAGTATAACTATGAAAGATATCAAGACTACGATACGTTCAACTGTGGCCACTTGTGTCTCGAGTTTCTATATAAACATGCGACGTAATTCCTCGAAATCAGTTCGACTTTCGCAGTAGGCATGAACGACTCGTTTACACTGACTGTATCGGGGAACTCCTCGGTCCTCGAAACTCAATACTTTCCTCCCATTGATCTTGACCCTCTCAAGAATTACTCCCTAGGTCTGGTAGAGTTACTGACTTTTAATTCGATTCCTAACGTAGACGTTGGTCACAACAAGATTTACGCGGGTAAAGAAGTAGTAACCATACCTACCGGCAGCTATGTACAGGGTGTACTACTGAATAAGGGTATCACCATCAACATTAAACCGAATAATAATACACTGCGTAGCGAAATTAAATGCAGTCACCCTGTAAATTTTCTGCCAGCCGATTCTATAGGCAGCCTATTAGGTTTCACTTAACGTACTCTACAAGCCGATAAAGTTCGCGAGTCTGACCTTCCCGTGACTATTCTTAAAGTAAACGCACTGCGAGTCGAGTGTAACATTACAACGGGTGCCTACGTCAATGAGCGCAAAGTACACACCATTCATGAGTTCTTTCCCGTCGTTCCACCTGGATATAAGATCATTGAAGTACCGTCTCACGTCATCTACCTGCCAGTCACCATGAGGACCATAGATCATATCCAACTCCGTATAGTCGATCAAGACGGGGATTTAGTCAAATTCCGTGGAGAGGTTATAACTGTGAGGTTGCATATCAAGGCTCAATAATGGGAATAGTTTACAACAGGAGTAGTTATATCAGTAAGGCGAGATGCCCCAAACACGTCAGTCGTCAATCGGTTCTCAACGAGCTGACACCTCAGAACGTGCTGCTTCTGAAAAGCTTGGGTCTCAAGGTTGCGCCTTTTGGAAGAGGAATTTCCGCAAAGTAAGACTACGATTCGTTTGCATCTGTGTCATCTGCTGTATACCATGGAGGAGGAAATCTTAGACATTCAAACACCCGTCGCCTTTGACGAGTCTATCGCACACTACAAGGTTCACGCACACAAACCCTATGCCTCATCGAGTTTCAATAACAGTGACGAGATTCGTATCGCTGTTCAACACCAAGACCTGTGCGTATTGCCGTGCAAGAGTTCGTTGCATGTGTACGGGAGGATAGTCAAGGCTGATGGAACTCCGTCGACTACCACAACACTGGTCAACAACGGGGTTTGTCATCTGTTTGAAGAAATGCGGTACGAGATAAATGCTGTTGAGATCGATAGGAGCAAGAACGTCGGTCTCACCAGTCTCATGAAAGGTTATCCTTCTCTACGACCTGGACAGAATTGGATGATGGAGAATGCTGGTTGGCTTAATGTGAATGCAAGTCATACCGATGGTAACTTCGACGTGTGCATACCGTTGAAGGTGATGCTAGGTTTCGCCGAAGACTATCGCAAGATAATCGTCAACGCCAAGCACGAATTGATCCTGACCCGTTCGAAGACCGATGCGAACGCGGTTTTGCAAACTCAAGACGAGGAATTCAAAATCCTGATCGATAAAGTCGAATGGTTGTTACCATATGTCAGACTCTCGGATGAGCGAAAAATACAGCTGTTGAATTTCATCGAGAGGGATGCACCGATCTCGATGAGTTTCCGCAATTGGGAATTGTACGAGTACCCTGTACTGCCTACCACCTCAAAACACGTTTGGACTGTGAAGACATCGACTCAGCTGGAGAAACCTCGCTACGTGGTCCTGGGTTTTCAGACAAGTCGGAAGAATAAGCTGAATAAGAACGCCAGCCATTTCGATCACTGCAATATCACCGATGCTAAACTCTTCTTGAATTCTCAATGTTATCCCTACGGAAACCTGAATCTCGATATGAGTCATAATCAGTATGCTCTGCTGTACGAGATGTTTGCAAATTTCCAAACCTCCTATTATGGCAAGGAGCCTGAACCATTGCTGAAGAAGAGTGAATTTCTACAGTACGCTCCCCTATTCGTCATTGACTATTCGAAACAAAACAAGTCGCTCAAGTTTGGACCGGTGGATGTCCGTCTCGAATTTAAAGCCAAAGATAACTTCCCTGCCGATACATCTGCATACTGTTTAATCTTACATAATCGAGTAGTTGAATATAATCCCATAAGTGGCGGAGTAAAGAAATTGGTATAATTATTTTAACTGTCATCGATGTATTTCCACGAATAAGATTTGTTCGATAAATATATATACCATACGTATGCATGTGTCGTCTAAATCATTACCAGCCTGAGCCGCTCAGCGGTATCAAATTACTCTAGAGTAAGCTAAGCGGGAGAGACAACGATGGGGATCAGAATACGAGAGGTTACATGAAAAAAGTCAGCATTACATATTCCAATATTTATTTAACCATTTACTGCTGGTAAATATAAATTTATCGATTCATTTCACATTGTGAGCAATTTTCAATCATAGGAGTAGGTTCATCGCTCAGCGAGCAATAATGTATTTGACACTTTCGGCAGCCTGCAATATCTTTATCTTTTTTCATAGCTTCCGATAGCTTGTCCCATACCTCATCGATGATGTCTCTACCGTAGATGAGGATGAAATCTTTTGTTAAATGAGCGATTTCTTCCGCCTTCATTCGTTTCAAACTCCCCACTTGAAGGTATATGTGCAATGATTTATGAAGGGATCCAGTACAGTTTTCCAAATACCAGGTTTTTAATCGCTGAACATTTTCAAAAGCACACTGATACCTGGGAATGTGCCCGTGATAGTCGTTGTGTCAATGAACCACATCGATGTATTGTAGCCATTGAAGATTCGTACATCCCAGCTCTCCCAATTCAATCACGCACTTTGAGTCGTCGTTGATGATTCCTTCGATCCACTTTTTCTCTTCCTCTCCTTTTACATAGACGTAACTCGCAAGCTCGACAACTTTTTTTACTACTTTCTGCACATCTTCGTAAGGCATATCACCATCATTCCACGGTAATCCATGATGATTCCGCGTGGTAGCTCTACATTTAGCTGGTAAGGCTTCCCAAGGACACGGTGGTTTGAAGAGAATGCGGGCTAGACCTGGCTTGCCTGTTTCATCCCCTTGAACAGTAATAACGGCGAGCTCCTTTAGTATGAACTTGTTGTTAGATTGTCGAAAATCTTGTACATCCAATATCATCTCCATGGTAAGACTGGATTTTTTTCGAGACGTTAGAAGCTGCACTATTCGGAGATTGGTTGAATACTGATTTTTGGCTCTAAATTTTTGGCTCTTTTATAGCTGACAACCCCTCCACTAGTTTCAATCGAAAAACTGAAACACGCGAGTCTCTAGAACATTCCAAAAGATTTTTGCGCGTGTCAGGACTCGAAGATTATTCTGAGAACTAATTTTCTGAAAAGGCTTATCATATTTCTGCAAAGTAACTCAATCCCTCAAAAACTTCCAACAGGATACCGACAAATTCCGAGAACCGTTTGTTTCCACGAATCATTAGCTAGGACTTGCATCTGCAGGTTTTTTGCGCAGGGGTATCAAATCTCACAGGGTGCCGAAAAATTCCAGAAACTTGGCCTTGAGGAAGCTTCTGGAAGCAAGGGTTAGAATCAGGGCGCGTGACGTCATATCATAGGTATGTGCCGTTAAATCAAGGGTATGTGCCGTCAAATTAAGGGTAGGTGCCGTCAAATTAAGGGTGTGTGACGTCATATTGAGGGAGTGTGCCGCCGTTTTTAGGGTACGTGCCGCCATTTTTAAGGGTGTGTGACGTCATATTAAGGGTGCGTGACGTCATTTTGACAGGTCTGAACAAGCCAGCAGGCATCAGCGAGCATGACGTCATCCTATCAACCCCCCTCCTACACCCTCACACGGACATGGCGGAGGCATGCATGTGTGTGTGCGTGTACGTGTGCACTAACACGCGTTGGTCCAGAACCGGCCTAGCCTATCTACTATCTATCCTCTCTGTGGAATATTGTTTTACATTCGGTGCGGTAATTTTCGGGCACCTATTCGATGACAATAACGATATTGGTATGCCAAATTTGAAGGATGGGTTACTCCGCTTGTTCAATGAATCGGATTTCGGCATTGGGTGCGTTCCGATATTAGCTGGCAGTACTGTCAGCAAGTCTCTGTTTGCGTCGCACTGCAGGGTTGTTCCCTAGCCTCGTCTCGCTCCCTCCAGATTTCCAGCGCTGGCAGCGAATATCGGAACGCACCCATTGTAACATGTAACGGAATATTCGTATCGGTTAGCAGGTTCCATGACAAATTTTGGGCATTCGATTCTTATTCTAGAGGTCAAGATGGCAGAGTTGCTTGCAATGGGGCAGCCTGTATTGCAACTTTTAATTCAATCGAATCTTTATGGTCATTGCTTGTCGATAATATTCCTAAGATAACGGACATTGCTTGTGATCAATATGACTTGACACCGGTCACAATCCAACGTAATACTAATAAGAGAATTGAAAATGGGAATTATCATAAGAATTCGTGATCTCAATTCAGTACAAACGAGTGATAAGCAGATAGACTTACTAGGAGTGTATCGCACCCCCGGACCATGGATCTTGACAAAACTTATTGAGTTGTTTACTTGAGCCAAAATATGAATAACCTGCTGAAAAACTCTCCGGACTTGGCCTTTACTCTATCAATTTACTTAAATGTACAATAGAAATCAGCGTAACCTGGGTTTTGCAAATTGCTATGAAATAATCAGTTTTTGTGCAGCGTCATGAGATACTTCATTGCACTGAATATTTATTTATTGAAAACAGTCATTATTGTACAGCAGATTTTTTAAATTTAACATCCCAGCTATAGAAAAGCACTTTATTCTGCGCCTATCGACACATTGCTTCTCATCGTTTATTACTCGTACAATATTCACTTGGTGAATCGGAAGATCTCTTCCGACTTGGAAAATGTTGAATACGTAGTCTCAATACTCTCATTGACAGCATACGAAATCCTGTAAATAACCACATAATGTCGGTTTTATTGCAATATTATATTTATTATTTCCGAAGAATGCGTATACCTATATACTTATCTCGTGGAATGGCATTATGTCATTATAAGTGAGGTTAAGTTGTCTGATTGAACGTCTATAGGCGACAGCCCGATTCAGGAACAAACTGCTACGAAAAAACCTTCCCTTATAAGAATTCGCAATTACTCTTCACTACACGATATTTTTTGATTTGTTTGATCTAATGATTTTCTGTATGGATTGACGTATTGACGTCGATCGTCGCGCATGCCAGCCATATCTGCGAAACTGCCTTTGTAAAAGCGTCGTCTGCTCGTTCGCTTAGAAACACGTCTTTGCAATTCCTACGTCCATGGTCTTTGCTCCTAGCAGACGACGATTTCGCAAAGGCAGTTTCGCATATGGGTAGCATGCGCGTCAATTGAGGTCGATACGTCAATCCATACAGAAAATCATTAAATCCAAGAAATCAAAAATTATCCTGGAGTGAAAAATAATCGCCAATTTTTATTAGGGAAGGTCTTTTCGCAGCAGTTTGTTCCTGAATCGGGCTGTCGCTTATAAACGTTCAATCGGACGACTTAACCTCACTTATAATGACATAATGCCATTCCACGAGATAAGTATATAGGTATACGCATTCTTCTGAAATAATAAATATAATATTGCAATGAAACCGACATTATGTGGCAATTTACAGGATTTCGTATGCCGTCAGTGGGAGTATTGAGACTACGTATTCAACATTTTTCAAGTCGGAAGAGATCTTCAGATTCACCAAGTGAATATTGTACAAGTAATGAACGATGAGAAGCAATGTGTCGATAAGCGCAGAATAAAGTGCTATTCTATAGCTGGGATGTTAAATTTTGACAATCTGATGTACAATAATGACTGTATTCAATAAATAATTAGTCAGTGCAATAAAGAATCTCATAACGCTGCACAAAAACTGATTATTTCATGACAATTTGCAAAACCCGGGTTACGCTGATTTCTATTGTACATTTAAGTAAATTGATAGAGTAAAGGCCAAGTCCGGAGAGTTTTTTAGCAGATAATTCATATTTTGGCTTAAGCAAACACCCCTATAAGTTTGGTCAAGATCCATGGTCCGGGGGTGCGATACTCTCCTACCCTATTGAAAATCTTGACGACGGTAACTACGTCGTATCGACGTCGTAAATTACGTCAAAAATGGATTCCGAAACTACATACGAATCTACGTATGAAACGACGTCGAATACGAGATATGAATTTGGGACCGCGAATTACGTGTCTTACGACGTACTTTACGACGTAACTTCTGTCGTAATATCATACGTCGCTTATACTCCCCACTGAAAAAGTTTATAAAAGAAAAAAAGACCTCTGCGCTGCGAGACTTGAACTCAAGACCTCCCATTCCGTATGCTCTTACCTTACCACTGCGCCACAACACTTCTTGTAAAGATAGACTTTTCTCACGTATATCATTTCATTTTGAGTCTGATGTTTGCAGTAATTTGATATATACGTAGGAGAATCTATACTTTACAAGCAACATTGTGGATCATCTCTTATCTTCCGTATACAAATTACTGCATTGACTCAGAATGAAATGATATACGTAAGAAAGATCACTCTTGGCAAGAAGTGTCGTGGCGCAGTGGTAAGGTAAGAGCATACGGTACGGGAGGTCCTGAGTTCAAGTCTCGCAGCGCAGGAGTTTTTTTTCTTTTATAAACTTTTTCAGTAGGGAGTATGAGCGACGTATGATATTACGACAGAAGTTACGTCGTGAAGTACGTCGTAGAACACGTAATTCGCGGTCCCAAATTCATATCTCGTATTCGACGTCGTTTCATACGTAGATTCGTACGTAGTTTCGGAATCCATTTTTGACGTAATTTACGACGTCGATACGACGTTGTTACCGTCGTCAAGATTTTCAATAGGGTAGTTAGATAATAGTCAGAGTTTGACTGTTTACAGAAAACATAGAGAAATAGTTTTTATCGAGAATCATCGGCATAATTCAAATGAGCTTAGTTCGGAACGACTAAGTGTGAACAAGTTAGACCAAACCGATGACCAGAGCCTGACTATTCATAGAAAACCGAGAGAAGTAATTCTTAGCGAGAGTTCTGAAAAGAAATTGACATTACAGTTGAAAAGTATTCCCGACGTTAGAATAAATTCAGTTAAATGTCAACAATTTCGTGGACACAGAAAAAGTTATATACACTTCTAAAACTGATAGGTGTTCTTTAGATGGAAGTTCAATGCAAAATATTGATGAACATTACCTTGGGCCGATGGATGTGCTATGTAAAATATGCAAGGCAAAACATTCTGCCGCGGAATAAGTATCAAATAAGAATTCTTTTAACGATTGTTGTTCTCATGGAGACGTGGCACTTGAAAATATGCCAAGTTTATAGCTGGAATGCCCCATATATAAGTAAACAAAATCCTTACAAATTTCGCCCCATTTATTGGTTCCATTATAAGAAAAACTGTATCGACCTATGTGTGCATATCTTTTATTTAGAGAAAAACTTTATCTGCCTATATCACCGTTATCGTGCACTTTAGGCAAAAAATTGTAACAACCTTTCTTGCAGGTAATTCAATTTTCTATCTTTTTGTTCAATAATTTTTTCTGTATCACTTACCGTTTACGACTTATGATTTATTTATTCATTTGAGACAAATCAATCATTAATTATAATACAGCTATAAAAGGATTACAAGGATAGAAGAATATACAAGACAAAGACTCTGAATCCTGGTTATAGCGCGCGCGGAGCGCGCGAATCATATGGCGCTAGTATGGTAAAAAAGAACTTCCAACAAATGTGGTCATTTTCACCTACCTAGAGAGTAGCTCAGTAACGACATTCCCAACAAACCTAACCTGACCACAAAACTCAGAATACACTTTTTTCCCTTAGCCAGTACAATTTCATAATGATTCAGAGTTAGAGATAATTTTATGTAAAGTGTAATTAGAAATCGGTTCTTTGGTTTTTTTTTTTTTAAGTCATCTCTTTAATGGTGAACATAAGTATCCACCAATCACAATAATTGCTATTTGCTATTCAGTATACTGAGGTCATTACTTACACATTATACTGTCTGTCGATGCTACGTCAATTGAAACGAAACTGTAGCCGAGGCAATAATTTCTGGGATTTTCTGCTTCTACGTGTTAATAATTACATATTATACTCTACGTATAGCTATGGTACAAAATTTATTCATTTAATTTTCTTTGTTAGATATAAGATACTTGGAAATTTTAAAGCTTCATACCAATATGTGGTACGCAATTGAAATCGAAGCTGTCATCACACATGAAATTGTTTATAGATGTGTTATGAAAAACGAACAATAATGCATCATAATTATCTACATAGATTTAGGCAGAATCAATCATCGATGACGCTCAGATAGTTTTACTATACTTGGATAGTTTTACCATAGTAGGGGAGCCGACGACCAAAATTTTTGTTTCAGAGGGTAGGTTCCTTTTTTAACTGCCAGTACTTCAATATGGCGGTGTGAAAGCGCGCTGCGGAGATCGTTGCGAAATAGATTCTAACGATTGCCGCACTGTAAAACGGAACAGTTCGCAGTTCTCTTCAGAGTGATGCTTGAATTTATTTTTAGCTGCAAATAACCTCAAAATAATCGGAGTCCTGCGACAGTGCTTAAATTACCAGTCAGGGATTAAGAGAACGAGAAAAAGGGCTTATAATTAATAAAGATGAGTACGGTTAAGATATTACTCAAGGCAATCGGTCAAGTATTTAGATTATGCTTTTCAGACAACGACAAACCTTGTGAATTCGAGATAAATAAGCGTTATGTTGTTGTAGAATATGCAACGAGTTCGTTCTTGTTGCATATGTTACTGTGGATGACTTACTGGAAACCTGCGATAGCTCTAGTGATGACGAGCTACAGATACTACTCATAGAGAGAGCTAAGCAGCAAAGAATTCTGAGGCCAAGGATCGAAAATTATCTGGAAACCATTACGTTATATTCGGAGAAAGAATTTAAATCACATTTTCGGTAAGTAATATGAGTCTTCGATAAGTAGGTAATTCATTGAACAACGATTGGTGTACTCAATCCAGTAATGAATCAAATGAACAGGATGTGTCCGGATACTTTCAACTTTTGTTTGGCGTTGATGGAACCGAAGATTACGAGACGATCCAGCAGGTATGGACGTTATCCAATACCTCCCAGCATGCAGCTGTTAATTGCAGTGTGGACCATGGCAACACCAGATCCTACAGGTAAGCTTTATGTGTGATAGATCAGTTTTCCTGCATGTTAACTGAGTAGAATCGATGGTGGAACTATCTCTATACATTGGTTATGATCGTGCCGAGCAGGTGGTTATTATGGACGTGGTTGATGTTAAACATGCATACATTTATAAATTCTACATCGAATATCAGATCAATTTGTGACCGGTTCAATGTCGGCAAAGCAACAGCATGGCGTGCTGTTAGAAGAGTCAATAATGCTGTTTACGCATTAGCTCCACGGTTTATAACATGGCTAACCAGATACGAGGCTACTAGGATGATGAACAGATAGGACTTCCCAAAAATAATCGGAGCCATCGATGGAACACATATCGAGGGCTAAGGACCAGAAGAGCGTATGCCACATTTTTTTCACTTTGAATGAATTTGCTGCCATAAGGACGTATCTGAAAATTTAACACGTAAGTCCCATAAGAGGAGTATGGTGCCAGAAAGGCGTAAGCCACCGCCTTTTGTCGTCTACTGCTGCCAGAAGGGCGTAACATCGATTTAATATTTTTTGTGGCTTACACTGCAAATCTAAGTGTGTTAGCTTACACATTTAAAGTGTGTGCTAAGGTGTGTAATGTTGTTTCGCGTGCAAAAACAATACACGCAAGTGTGTTACATCGTATTTCCGAATATTTTATGTGTAATTTAACACACATTACCCGCGTTATATTTTTAACACGGATTTCAATGTGTTAAAAGCTAAAGTGATAGCTGTCAAACGTGTTAAAATAACACACAAACGAACAAATTACACACATGTGGCCAAATTACACGGATATGAACGGGAACACACATATGAATGGATTACACATGTATGAACAAATTACACACATCTAAATAAATTATTCCACATTTTATTATATATATATATATATATATATATATATATATATATATATATATATATATATATATATATATATATATATATATATATATATATATATATATATATATATATATATATATATATATATATATATATATATATATATATATATATATATATATATGGGGTAGTCCATGCCGTTTCGACCAACCCATGACCCCGACCCCCTCGGATTTTGAAATAAATTTTTTATATGATTTGCCGCGGTCTTCAAAATGCAACGTCAATTTTTTTCAGATTTTTATTATTTTTGGTTATTTTTTTAAAAATTTCCAAAGTCAACAAAAGAACGCCATGTCCTGAAAATCTGAAAAAATTCAATAAAATTCTACGAAATAAGATAATTTTTCTCATATTAATTTTATAGTGGTGTTCTCGAAGGGACACCCGGGGCAGGACTAAGCCAAGGAAAAAAGTCCAAGTCGGACCGTCTTTTTTTTTGCAGACGTCAATTTCTGTGCCCAAAATAGTACCGAATAGTTGAAAATAAATTCCTTTTTTTTTAGGTTCATTCAGAAAAAAAAATTTTTTAAAAAGTGAAAAAAAAAATAGAAAAACAAAAAAAAAAAAAATTAATTTCATTTTCAACTATGCGGTATTATTTTAGGCACAAAAATTGACGTCTGAAAAAAAAAATACAGCATCCGACTTGGACTTTTTCCCTTGGCCTAGTCCCGTCCCGGGTGTCCCCTCGAGAACACCACTAGAAAATTAATATGGAAAAAATTATCTTATTTCGTAGAATTTTATTGAATTTTTTCAGATTTTTAAAACATGGCATTTTTTTTGTGACTTTGGAAATTTTTAAACAAATAACCAAAAATAATAAAAATCTGAGAAAAATTGACGTTGCATTTTGAAGACCGGCAAATCGTATAAAAAATTTATTCCAAAATCGGAGGGGGTCGGGGTCATGGGTTGGTCGAAACGGCATGGACTACCCCATATATATATATATATATATATATATATATATATATATATATATATATATATATATATATATATATATATATATATATATATATATATATATATATATATCAAGAGACTCGGTAGAGTCTCGCGCCAAGTACATTAAAAAGAATTTTTAAACGCGCGGCGCGAGACTGCCGAGTCTATATACCCGAACGGGAACTAACCGCTGTAGTGGGGGGACAATATTTTCTTAATTTCTTACGCCTCGCGATATCTACGGATTTGCAATATTTATTGTAGAATGTAGCCATGAAAAGCTTCAATTTAAGCCCTATCTCGATGAAATCGATGAACGGAGACCTGAGATATGATTAATCAACGCTTTGAGAATACCCGTTTTCATCACGAATTTTTCACCGTCTCCTTCTTCAGTCAGATCGCTTAGACCAAAACCTATGCGCAAAAAATTAGTAGAGTCGCCTTCGCTAGGCTACAGCGAGAGCAGAGACCTACCACGTACGGGAGTCAGTTGCTAGATGGCGCATCGGTTAGCGCCAGCGTTGATTGAAGATATTCGAACATAGATCAAAAATCATAAAAATTTACAGACTTTTTTTAAAGTGCGGCGCGAGATTAGACAATCTTTTTTACCGCAAAGGCTATAAGGAGTGGAGAGATAATGTTTCCCACAGCTAGACGAAAGTTATACACATAGAAATAATTAAATAAAATCAAAGCGAGTTCGTCGGTCTACGATACAATAACGCTCTCCATGGCCCACAAGAGGCAGCATAATCGTGCTTTATTTGTCGTATTTTTGATGACAGTTGTGGGGAATGAGGACGAGAATCATATCAAATATAGAGTAATAACTAAATGTACTTTGAAAAAATTGGAAAGCGATAGTTGTTCATTATATTACAGTGGAGTCCTATGGAATAATAATCATATCCGTCTTCTCGTTTATTTCAAGAGATCGACCCTTTGAGGTTATGAGAATTATCTGTCAGAATTGATCGCGATTTACACAGAACAAAGGGTCAGCAGTGAAATACCCACATTTATTTGAATACTTATTTCTTTGATGATAGAAGGTGGTTTACATAAAACTGAATATTTTTGCAATGTCAAAAAAGTATTTACGGCAATAGAATAAAATTAACCGTATCTGCATATGAACCTATCTGTAGATAAATAAATCAGTTACGGAGCTTGTTACAGGCCTTGAGGAAATGTAAATGAATGTGATCAAAAAGAGAAAAACTATGCGATCTATTAATTATCGACGATAAAGAGATGCTGCACGGTTCAAATGTCGTGTATGAAGTACTGACATATGTATTCTATACCAATACCTAGGCAGATAACATCGTTACTAAAAATGCAATCAGGTATTTGTAACTAAATGCCAAATATAATGAATAATGTGAATTAAGTCACCGTGCTCTGTGAAACGTCTTTTGCACTAGGAGCTATCAATGCATGCAATGTGGCTGATGATAAATAAATGAGCAAGATAAAGGACTAAGGACTAGAAATGTAACAAAAAAAGTTAATACAGATGTAATTTTGGTATGTAATTGTGATCATTTTGCTAGTTCAAGATAATTTGATCAGTATTCGAGCCTTTGATAATGAGATTATAGTCCTACGTAGCCCATGATATTGTCTTTAAAAGTTGACCGAAGAGTATAAGCTTGAGAGTGCTAATTTGAAATGATGTTCAAAACACATCAACACAGCACAATCTCAAGAAGAGTTTTCACTTTTATTTTCTGATTATTCAGCAACAGAAAATTACAGTAAATTGTTATAAAAAATTTTTTCAATAGAATGCTTCAAAATTTTCTTTCAACATTCTTTCAACTTTGTTCTGTCAGTTTAAAGCTTTTTGGACAACCCTTGCTACGCAGCGAATTTTTCAGAGCCAAAATCATAAGCTAAGAAAGTATAATTTCATCATCGGTGCGAGGCTTAAATGCTTATTAAAATTGAATCACTAAAATAATCACAATTACATATAGCCAAACTACATTTTTAACTCTCAAAGTGCTGGAATTTGTTTATTTTTTAACATTATCAGAAAAAATCAGGAATTGATCGGTAGTACCAGAACTTTGAATTCACGAAAAAGACACGAGCTCGTTAGAATTAATAGAACGGCATGAGTTTCATGTTTTCATCTGACAAAATACCTAACTCTAGAAGTTTGATCCAAATCTATGACTCCCAGGTCTGATACTCTCCTTGTTAGTCTATCGATTACATAATCACATTAACGTGACATTCAATTTTTATCGAAAGTAAGTCTACGATATCCACGATGGAACCTAAAGCTAACGGGGGTTGAGGCTTGTCATTACAGTTCATTTTTCAGTTATCAACAACAACACCACTTTATCACTGAAACACTTTCAATAGAACTCATAACAGTTAGATCTATAGGAATGAATCATGTTCTGAAAAATACCATTTAACAGAAACGGTTAAGAAAATCAAATGGGTACAAAAAGTTATGAAATCCCCCAAAAGCACCTCGGGTGCAAAAACCTTGCGCCAAGTACATTAAAACGTAATAGTTATCAACAAAAGCTTCTTAAAAAAATTATCGCAGAAGTAGCATTTGATCTACAAAAGAATTGAAATCAATGGACGTTGCCAAGTACAATTAAATTTGATTACAATTAATTTCGGACATCTCAATATAAACAACATGCCTAACAAATAATGACATGCAGCATACGTACTCATAGGAACAGATCAATTAAAATTAAACTTGAGAAAAAAAAGAAACGAAAAAAAAATTTGGAGGTAGTGGTACTTGGCGGGCATTTTTGTAAAAATTACAAGAAAATATAAATTGAATTATTTCACAGCCAAAAATGCCCGCCAAGTACCACTACCTCCAAATTTTTTTTTCGTTTCTTTTTTTTCTCAAGTTTAATTTTAATTGATCTGTTCCTATGCCCCTATGCCCCTATGCCCCAAAGCCCCTAGTTACAATCCTGCCTATACTCCCTTTGCCGTAGCAGCCGGGTGCGTACTATCACGTTGTTGGGTTGTGTGGGTTTGGTTGGGGTGCCCCAACATCGTATCAACAAGTGGATGTCCTCAAAATATACATTAGATGAAACAATTCTTTGAGGACAGTCCTCAATGTATACAGGTGTCCCCGAAATAGTCATTGCATCAAATATTTCTATATCCTTGGGCTTCAAAGGATGCGGAACATATATTTATATATACAGGGTTAGTCAGTTCAAACTCCGAGAATGGGAGGAGCTTGGTTGATGAATTAGGCCCTACCCCTCAGCCAATCCGGCGAATATTTGGTATTTACGTCGAGGAGTCATGAGTGTTGATATCAAATTGATTGTGAGATTCGAAGTCTACACGTAGGTAACCGCTGTTAATAAGAAACAATAATGAAGATATGACAACAAAGAAAGTCGACATCACGAAACGTAAACAATGAGGTTTGTCTCAGCATGTGAGAGTCATGTTTACTCATAGAGTAGTATCATAGTTTATAGTATTGAATAAGCTGGTCAGTATTATTACTTGTTATATCGTGAATTTATTTCTTATTCCCACTGTTCACCAGTACGTAGACTTGAATTCGTACGTCGATAACAACATGACTCCTCGACGTAAATACCAAATATTCGCCGGATTGGCTGAGGGGTAGGGCCTAATTCATCAACCAAGCTCCTCCCATTCTCGGAGTTTGAACTGACTAACCCTGTATATATATATATATATATATATATATATACATATATATATATATATATATATATATATATATATATATATATATATATATATATATATATATATATATATATATATATATATATATATATATATATATATATATATATATATATATATATATATATATATATATATATATATATATATATATATATATATATACATATATATATATATATACATATATATATATATATACATATATATATATATATACATATATATACATATATACATATATATATATATATATATATACATATATATATATATATATATATATATATGGCATCGTTCGCGGACACATTTTCAATGTGACGTTGACTTTGAGGACATTTGTATACATTGAGGTCCGACCTCAAAGTGATAGCGCCCTAACGTATGCTTTACGGACCGAGACCCATATATATGTAGCATATATTTCAAGGACCTTCGAGGAATATTATGTTTGACTAAGTTCCACGTTCTAACAATAAGATGGCGCCACCATGGTATGAATAAGAGGAATTAATTAAACGATTGTTTACATCATATTTCGGTTCATTAAGGACAAGTACAGTGAATGAGGGTGAATAATTGAGTAAATAATCGTGTATTAAGTCGTTGATCGAGGTTAATATTAATTAATTGTGAATAAATTGCTTGAAATTACATCCATATATCTGAGGCATGGTTCCAGGACCGACACATTCAAAGCTCTTATAACATTGAAATTGATTAGCTATGAAAGTTTTGATGTGAGTAAGAGATTCATGATAAATCTGACCAAATAATAAATGAGAACGTGAAAATCGAAATTATCTATACGTATGTATGTACATGTATATCAAGCAGGCCTAACGTATACTCTGAGAACCACAGCCAAAATCGCGAATCAACTTACTTATACAAAACGTTTTTCGAATC